>QLTV01003957.1:1290709-1321639 GCA_003457575.1 Thermophis baileyi | reverse complement strand
CTCTGTGACTCTGTGGTTTCTTCCCCAAACCCAAAAAACTTTAACCTTAGACTGTCTACTGTCGACCTCACCCCATTCCTAAGAGGTCTGTAAGGGGCGTGCATAAGCGCACCAGCGTGCCTACCGTCCCTGTCCTACTGTCCTATTGTCCTCATCTATCTGTATTCACTTTGATTATGTTTATGTTTATACCTATACCTGCTATCTTGTACATGTTTGACAAATAAATAAATAAATAAATAAATAAATAAATAAATAAATAAACAAACAAGAATTTAGGTTGTTCTTTTAGCAGCCAACATACATTTGCTTATGAAATGAAGAGATTTGTTGCATCTCTGCATGTTCAGGTAGCTGAAGAGCAGTTAAGCCATACATGGAGGGAAAATACTGCGCTTCTGGAAAAATCAGGCTATGTATATACAGAATTCTTGGAATGAAAAGGACTGGTGAGAGAATAATAAAGTGAGACTTCAAAAAGTCAGAATTCGCTTAACAGAGAAGCAACATAAAGCAAGATGAGGTGGTATTTCCTCTTATGAGACTAAGATAGTGATGCAGATTTAGCTGGGATTTATCTGCTTGCATATTGGTAAAGAGGCAGATTGTTTATGAGGGAATTAACGGATGAAAACTAAAGGAGGGTCCTGGTTTGTCCAGTTTATAAAGTGGATCTTGCACAAGACTGTAATTAACTTCAGGAAAAATAATACAATTATCAGTAAATATATTACTGCAATATTTATTTTGGAACTTTGGCCTTGCTGATTGTATATGAAGGGCTTTAGTACACAAGAGAGCTGAGAAAACATTCCCATAATAAACTTTCAGATTTTTGCCATGTAGTTGGCAAAAGATAGATCACTCTCTCTGGACAAACTCATCCTCACTTGAAGGCAGCAGACACTTGTCTTTTCTGTTTTTTTTATTTCCAATCTTTTTTTCAGCAGTTACAAGTACAATTATAAATTTGGCCTTTACTCCTCATAACTCTCTTCTTTCTATAAACTATCCTGTCAAATCACCCAAACCATAAATTCCTGATAATTCAATAAATTCATGAGAAAGGTTTTCCAGTCAGCAATAAATGTAGATATTGTCTTTCCTCTGATCAAAGAAGTAAATGTATCCACCTCAGCAAGTTCCATCGTCTTCACCAGCCATTCCTCCATTGTAGCTAATGCTGAATCTTTCCAACTATGTGCACTCCAAAACAGTTTGTGTATTTGAGTCTAAAATTTTCTAGCTTTTTTTACATGTCCACCAAATATGATAATATGTCCCTTCATCTTGTTCACATTTCCAACAGATGAACATTCCAGCCAATTTTTCTGGTGACATACACTAACAGCACATCATTTTATAAGGGATCTATCTTCTCTAACCATCACCCCCTCCCAACATAACAGCACCCTGTTAAGATCATTTGGTCCCCTAGACTATGATATCAGGGGATTACTCGCTCCAACTTCAATTGAATTCCATTAACATTTCACAATAGTCCAACATGCTAGAAATATGCACGAAATGCACCATAGCTTTGGGCCTACTTTTCTCATTGGTCTTGGTATTAAACAATCAGAGCTTGTTGGACAGGAAGAGCAACTTTTTATAACAGAAGGCAAATATAATCTCTTCCCTCTGGCAGATCTCTTTATTCCTATTCCCAGTTCTTCCTAGGGAAGGATATTTGCCAGCAACTGCAACATATAGCCACACTGTGCCCCTTGCTCCCCCAGCCTCCTTCTATTTATCTCTTTACCTGATGTTAAGCAGAACAAACACTTAATTTATAGGAATTTCACATCCCTTTCCCCAGCCCCTCCTAATACCCTTTTCTTTGCTAGGATTTATTGAGGCACATTGAAGTTGAGCTTGTTAATGGACTGACATTCCAATCTCTACCCAAGAGGATGTTCAAGGAAAGAGAGAATATCCAGGAATTGCTAGTATTTCACCGATTCCTTCCATTCATTTACCCCTCCTCAATGTAGCTTTACTGTTTGTGAATTAAGAAATAAACTAGTATTTTAGGAACATTAAAGGTTGCTAATTATGAAGGGAATTTAAAACAGAAGGGAGGTAAATGCTCTGAACAAGAATGCATCTTATTGCACCAAACAAAATGCACAAATAACCTAAATATGTCCCTCGTTTCATATATAAACTAAACTTAGCATTTTTAGTTTAGTGTGATGTGCAAACTCAACCTGACATTGTGTATCACTCAGTAAATTATAGCTTACTGGGCAAATTCTTGGTTAAACATTTTGGTTTTGCATTAACTGTTTCAAATCCTTTGGGACTGTGATTGTCTATAAATGTGATTACTAGTTGTGTAAATGCAATTCAGCTGTACATTAGAGGCTTCTTTCCAGATGAAAATAGAAGCCAAGGTTGTTTTCTTCAGAAAAAGGCAAATACAATTAATATCTTGCCAGCATTTAATCTTCGTGTTAAGGCAGACAGCAGTTTCAATTCTGGCATAAAACCTGCTGTACGTTATTTCTTGCCAACCCCTCTCTCTTGATACATTCAGGTTTTCAAATCCTATCACATTTCAATTTAATCATATTGCCACCCTATATTATCAATTTAATCATATTGCCACCCTATATAATATTTCTATTACAAGACTTTTTTTAAAAGATATAGCAATCTCTGAAACTTGCTTGTAAATTATAGGAGTTATTATATGGCACAAGTTGATGGGGTGTGAGACTCCATCCTTGAGATTTCTTTGATACCGTAAAATTTGTGACTGAATTATTTATTCTAGTTATTTATTTCCATTCTGGTTTAAGATTCTTCCTGGCTTAAATAATAATAATTAGGAGATAAGATGGCCATAGTTTCTTTCCTGACCCCTACCAATCTGTTTTCTCCTTATTTTTTTTTTATTTTTTTACTCCTTCCATACCCCAGACATACCACATGTTCAATTACTAATTGTTTATACAGCATATAACTTCATGGACTCACATTTAATGTGAATATGCGACATCTCTCCAAAGTAACAAACAAGTCCATTACATCTAAAGTAGCCTGATGAAGCATTAAATTTACCTTAACTTTGCAACATCTGTAATTGATTTTTGCATGATTATGACATTAAACAGATTATGTTATGTATGCCATTTATGCAATTATGAAATTATAATAAATACATAAAATCATTAAAAATAACATAACTGGCCATGATGACATACCTTCATATTTAATAGACATTTTGGAATAACAGATGTCACCTCCACACAAAGCTTCATTAAAACTTGGTTTCACTTTATAATGGAATCTTAGGTCTAGCAACACCAGTGGGAGGAAGACTTCATCTGTCTCATGAGTCTTCCTCTGTTTAGCTATTTTTCTAGATTAAAGTTATGCTATTGTTTATATTTTATTATAATTTACCTGGTAGTTACTGTATTTGGTTGAACAGTATAAAAAAATATTAGCATTGCTTTATAAAGGCTGAATCACTTTCAGCCAGTTGATGCAGTGGTATTTTTTAATTTAAAAAAATAATTTAATTTTAAAAGCCAGAACTGTTTCCATTTCCCATTAAGAACAATTTCTCTAAGATAAAAATTGCTTCCTCCTGTTGTAACATTTGGCTATTAATCACAAGGAACAGTCTCAATATACTAAGATTTCTCCTCTTCTGACCCTTGTGTTAAGATACAATGGACATTAAATGTAATAGTAGGGCAAGACATACTTTTTAAAAGTCGAAGGCTATAACAATAGCAATAACACTTAGACTTATATACCACTCCATAGTGCTTTACAACCCTCTTTAAGCAGTTTACAGAGTCAGCATATTGCCCTCAACAATCTGGGTCCTCATTTATCGACCTCAGAAGAATGGAATGCTGAGTTAACCTTGAGCCAGTCAGGATCGAACTCCTGGCAGTGAGTAGAGTTAGCCTGCAATAATGCATTTTAACCATGGCTCCTATATTTGGCAGCTTCCCTATTTCTTTTCTATGACGTTGGAATGCATTTAGGTTCTAGTTTGGGTTGACGGGTGGGGGAAGAAAGACTATTTTGAAATTAGTTCAAAAAAAATTATGACTTATCCTATTTCTTTTTAATTTTCCTATTTCTTGGGTGGGATACAGATCCATGCTCCCAATCCTCCGCCTGCAATTTGACTACAACAATGTTCACTCACCAGTAACATTCTTGCGTAATTCATCATCCTGCTCCCGCAAAGTGCGCATCAACTCATAGATTCCATTTTCTTCCACCAGTCCCAGCTTGTTCTCAGCGTTGTCATAAATAAGATTGCGCATGGCACCGGTGGCATGGCGCTGCACCTCTTGGTTGGAACTGTTGAAGAGCTTCACCAGTTTGGATATGGCTTGGAGACTGCGAGCCTATGGAAAGAGGGAGAGTGGCACACATCTTAGGAGAGAAGAGGGGAGATGTGGACCCATCTCCATCTCATCCTGTCTCATCGCCACCCATGTGCACCCGCCTCATCCTGTCTCTAAACAAGCTGCCTTTTTCTCAGTCAAATAATCTTCCCTCTCAACATGCAGGAACCGCTCTCACCAGACCCGTTTTAACAAAGCATGACACAACCTCTTAAAGGAGTGTAATCGTTGAGTAAACCTGCAAACTACATTGGGATCTTAGGCATCCCTTCAGCTATCAATTCACCTATCATAGCCTCACCTGTTTCTTGGCATCATTGTCACTGTAGCACTTATGCTGGATATAAGCAGCCCCAAGCACCTGGAGGTTGGGGTCATTGGCCATCAGATATTTCACCGCAGAGGGAAGATCAATGTCATCAAATCTGAAACCAAAGTTAAACCAGAGGGGACATGATGCAATTTCAAATCTTCTCCTTTTTTACAGAGATTTCTAACAATATTCATCTGACTGTTGTGGTTACTTCCCACCTCCCCTCAATTCAACTGTACAGATAGTCCTCGACTTACAACAGTTCGCTTAGTGACCATTCAAAGTTACAGCGGCACTGAAAAAAGTGACTTATGACTTTTTCACACTTATGACCGTTGCATCATCCCCGTGGTCACATGATTTACATTCGGATGCTTGACAACTGACTCACATTTATGACGGTTGCAGAGTCCCGGGGTTATGTGATCCTCTTTTGCGACCTTCTGACAAGCAAAGTCAATGGGGAAGCCAGATTCACTTAACAACCGTGTTACTAATTTAACAACTGCAGCAATTCACTTAACAAATGTGGCAAGAAAAGTTGTAAAATGGGGCAAGACTCACTTAACAAATTTTTCACTTAGCAACATAAATTTTGAGCTCAATTGTGGGCATAAATCTAGGATTATCTGTAATTCAGTCTAGAATTATAGTCATAAATTGTTGCAGTTATTAAGCGGGTCACCACTTGACTATTCCTGATTATTTTTTTTGTGATGGTCATTAAGTGAACATACCACGGTCGTTAAGTCAATTTATTTTATCCAATGGGCTTTTTTTGTCAGAAACTAGAAGTACATGCTGGAAACCAGCAAAAAATGTGATTATGTACTGTGGGACACTGCAAATGGCCATAAATGTGTGCCAGTTGCCCAAAATGCAATCATATGACTGCACAGGGTTGCAGCTGTTGGAACTTAAAAATTGGGTTGTAAGTACCTTTTGGAGGTGTGTAGGGGGTGTCTGTTGTAACCCTGAATGGTCATTAAGTGACCAGTTGTAAGTTGAGGACTACCTACTGTGTTTCCCCGAAAATAAGACCCTGTCTTATATTTTTTTGAACCCTGAAACAAGCGCTTGGCCTTATTGCCATGCACTCAAAAGCCCGATTGGGCTTATTATCAGGGGATGTCTTATTTTGGGGGAAACAGGGTATATCTACTAAAGAAAACTACATATAAACATATAGATACATAATTGCCCTGCTAGCTGGTCTGAGGCATACAAGGAATTTCAATTTCTTGCCAAAACATAAAGATCTTGCTTTAAAAAAAGGATGGGGAAGAGGAGGGAAGAGAACTTAATAAGGAAAGAGCCTGGTAAAATAGGGTTACAAGGCTGGGATAATCAGACCATACTGTACATCAAGTTTCTAAATTATTACTTTGCTTTTGCTATTCAATATTCCCTTACATAAGTGCTAGAAACTTGCTTTATTTTTTACAAACACAAATGTAATTTCTCAGAATGCAAAACTCCAGGGGGAAAAACCAGATTTTATGTTGTGATAAAAAATTAAGATTCTGTGCTATCAGCTGCTTGCCCAATGCAGTGCAAAGATGTCAGAGATAGAGGGACAGACGGAGGGAGAAAGAGAGGGAGAGAGAGGTGAGGGGAGAGAGATAAAAATTAATCCATTCATTCCCAGTGGTTAGGGTTAGGGTTAACCTTAACCCTAACCCAGTGGTTTCAGTTCTAAGCTTCTTTCTTTCACTTTACTCAATTAACCAAAACCTATTGGCTCACCCTATTGCTTTAAAAAGATGAGATATGTTTCCAAACTGGCTATTTCTAGTCTGGGAACCAATGGTTCTTATCTTGTCAATCTCAGCTGTTACACCTACAGTCAGTCAACAAGGAATAACTGAAATAACCCATCTGTTATAGAAAAATACCATATACCAACACCCTGTAAGTTTAATTAGGACTGACAGAAATGTCAATGCCTGCCCAGGTTCAGAATAACCTCATTTACAACTCCCGTATATGAAAATCAGTGGGCACACAGAACATAACTTGCATTATTTTCCTGTGCTGTTTATTTTAGGTGGCTTTCTGCTCAGTAAAGGCAGGATTCAGAGACTGATGCCATTCTTTTGCCACCTGAGTCCTTTAGGTATAACAGATAATCAGGTACCCTAACTTCCAGATTCACCAATAAAGAGCACCCAGGCAAAGAAACAATACGCAAAAATTACATGCTCCATGCCCCAATGGCTAGGTTTCTCAGTCTAGGACTATATACTTTGTGTGCCTGAACTGCAGTCATGTCAATCCCACCTTCCGCTGTCAATAGAAATTGATCTGGTTGGAATTCAGGGCAGCTAAGTGGCTGAAAGCCATCTGTTCCAGTTTCCTCAGCTCAGTTAGGACCAGAGCATTGCACTGCTATAAATTCACGGCACACTTACCCACCAGAGTAGGACTGCTGGGACATCAGTGTATTTTGACCATCAAACATGTCCATGCCACGCAGGTCTTGCAAATGGTGGTTGGATTCAGCCAAACTGTGCACAGAAGGGGCACGGGAAGTACGCTCCACTGAAGCATAAGTGTTCCCAGCCCCTCCTTGAGAGGCCTGAGTGCCACTGAAAGAGCCTGTACTAAATCGGGAGCGGTTGTTGCTCTGGAAACGTTGCAAAGTGCGCATGGCTGGTGCACGGATGACGGGCCTGTTCTGTGGGACCACCATACCATCCATCCAGTCAAGAGGTCGCTTTGCGCAAGCGTTAGAGACAGCGCTCATCTGCCTCTCAAAGGTGTAGGATCTTTGGAAGCCACCACCGCCCCGGTTTTTATAGAGAGTTGCTTGGGTCAGTGGATCCATCTCAGACATTATACTGTAGTGGTCATCCCCACCCCCAGGGCCGCAGGGCCCATCTGTCAGACGCAGGGAGTGCAAAGACATGGTGTCATAGTTCTGACAGTTCCGGTAGTTCTTGTCATTGAAAGACCTGGGTCGGGTGGTGGAGCTGTAATTCGTACCATACAGTGGACTCTTGGGGCCAGTGCCATTGCTGATAGTGGCTATTCTAGTATTGGGCCTGAGATCCACTGCTGAGCGGGAGGACCAGCCAGCAGTCTTCACAGAATTATAGCCATTATTGCCAACCGAATGGTGCAGCTGCAAGGGGCAGGAAAGAAGGAAAGAAAGAAAGGAAGGGAAAGTTAATACTTATTTTCAAACGCAGACAAATTCTGTCTCTCATACACACACATACATGCACATTTCCTTCATGCCAGTTATTAGATCAGCTGAGATATTTTGAAATAATCTAATCTATATACTAATGAGCACCTATTACAGGGATTCTGGGGGCTACAGGCTGCCCTCAGTAACATCTACACTGTTTGTGGCTTACGAATAGGCCCTGCTTGCCCTGACACCGTTACTAGGATAAACAAGAGTATCATATGGCATCATCACTTAAAGGTTGCAGTGCTGGAAGTCAGCAATAGGAAGGACATATATGCATATAAACTATCCACCCAAATCAGATTCCTTTGACACTGAAAAATAAATAACCGTGGGAATAAAGAACAGTTTAAATATTAATAGAAACAGGCAACAGAAACAGCTCTACTTACCAAACCTTTGTGATCTGTGCCATTGGTTTGGGATCTGGAGCTAAACTGTTGCTGTAGAGTTCTAAACTGACCATTGGGGGAGATTCCACCTGCAGTAGGATAGAGAGAGATATTACATTACGTAGAGAAAGTGAAGAAAAAAAGAAATGGAAGTAGGGCAGTAACCGGCTGAAGCCGGTTACATTTTAAGGAGACATGTTATCTGCATGAGGAAAATCTGAATTTCTCCTCAAATTTAGGGTAGTCCCCAACTCAGTGATGGGGACTGATCCCCTGCATTCTGAATCCCATCACTCCCAGCCAGCATTCTCAGCCAATCTGGCTGAAAATGATGGAAGATACTGTCCAGCATCCCTGGAAGGTATCATACTCTTCTTATAGCATGGATTCTGAGATCGTAGCTGGTTTTTGTGTTCATCTAATTAACAGCCAAAGTTCTGGTTTCAATTATTCCCATGTTGTATTTTTGAAATGGCACAGGTTTATAATCTTATATTATTGAATGGCCAATCCAGTTCAATATCATGTCTTCAAGCTGGCAACAGTCCTCTAAAATCTTGGTGACAGGATTCCTACCCGGTTCTGCACTGCCCCCTATAGTTGGCAATGACTAGCAGAGTGAAATACCTGCAATATGGGATTCTGTCCCTGGAGATGCTAGACCAGGGGTGTCAAACTCAATTTCATTGAGGGCCGCATCAGGGTTGTTTTTGACCTCGGAGGGCTGGGCTGGGGACGTGGCCATGGTGGGCGAGACACGGGACTTGTGGCAAGGGCACCTGTGGTGGCCAAGTGTTAAGGCAGGACTTCACTGAGACCCTCCCTCACTCTCATTATAATCTCCTTCCTTCCTTCCTTCCTTCCTTCCTTCCTTCCTTCCTTCCTTCCTTCCTTCCTTCCTTCCTTCTTTTCCTTCCCTCTTCATTCTCCTTTCTTCTTCCTTCCCCTTTCCTTATTTTTCCTTCCTTGCTCTCTTTCCATCTTCCCTTCTTTTTCTCTGTCTTTCCTCTTTTCCTTTCTCCTTTCCTGTCCCTTCTTGCATGCTCAAATGCAAAAGGGGAAACATTTCTCCTTTTGTTTTGTTTCTTTTGATAGCCGTCTGCCAGCGAAAACGGGGCATGGGGGGCCCGTGCGCAGCCCCCCCCCGAGCTCCATTTTAGCTTGCAGAGGCACTGCGGGCCGGTCTTTTGCTGTTTCCAGGCTGCCCCCCCGGGCCAGATCTAAGCACCCCGCAGGCCGGATTCGGCCCCTGGGCCTTGAGTTTGACACCCCTGTGCTAGACAGTCCAAGCATTTAACATACAACTGGCTTCCTTTACTATAAAATTAAAGTCCCAGGAGGCTAGATTGGTATACAGCAATCTTGCTAAATCACCAAAGATTCATCTTGTCAAGTATGCTATTTCTATATGGATTGTTCACAACAGTCCAGTTGGGCAATTAGGAAGAGTGAGTAGCTTCCCCACCTGTTTTGGGAAAACTGGAACAATTATAAGTTGTTGGAAGACAGAAGTATGTGTGCAATAACTATATCTTCTGTTTTCTGAGCTAGCCTGCTGTCCCTCAGGGGCTGTGAAAGATGCTGAAATAAAATTCCACTTCCAATCTAGTGTTAGAAGGTGCACCATATATGTTTCAGGCAGTAAAATAAATACCTTGGACCAATGTTGGTGACCAACTAATTGCTTCCAGAAACGCACAAGCAGGTCATAAGACATATCTTGTCTGTCCACAAATTGTCCTGCCAAATATATCCTATATTTTATAATAGGGGCTTCAATTTACTCCTCACAGCTTTCTTCAGGATATATTTAGAATAGATCCCACAGCCCATATGACAAAATAATAGGTTCTGCTGTTTCTAAAGCAAAATATGAGCCCATAGATATTGCCATATAATAAACAGCTGCCAAAGAATCCAGAAAAGTGGGAGCAAGAGAATCTCTACTCCACATGGGGACTAGTCTTAGGTGGTATTTTATCTTTGGGATTCTTTTCTAACAGCATAAGTCCTGTCATCTTTTGACACTCCAGTTGGAAAATGAACCTTTTTGCAATTGGATTGCCTAACCCTTTTCAATAACTGTCTAGACCCGTGCCAAATATGTCACATGTACCTGTTTGTCCTCTTTTGCCGTTTTCTTAATAGTGTCCTTAATTCACCATCCCTACTTATCTCTAATTAGAGCACTACAAATATGGAGCCACTGTACTCGTTCAAAACTGCAGAAATTACTGAGCAATAGCTCAGCAGCCCTTTTGCCTACCCTCTCCTCATTTAAACATCTTTGTTATTCATAGATGACACTGAATATCCTGTACTGAAGTTGGGTCATACAATACACTAAGTCAGGAATATACAGTTTCAGGATACACACCAAGACTAGGTGGTGACAGGATCCACTTGGGAGAGTGTAATAAAGATTAAGCGTAAGTGTGTTATGTTTCTGCAATCTCCCCATTAAAAAAATAAACCAAAGAAGGGGCAAAAATTATTAATGGGGTAAAGAGAGGAAGTGGACTCCCTGCAGCATACCTTTCACAACTCTATATTAAACCTTGAATCACGAGTTGCAAACAAAATTGACTGAATTCATGCAATACACTACTCCAAACCTAGAAAAAACTATGTTATGGCTTAACACGATATTGGCAATTTGGTAGCACTCATAAATTATATTGTTTGTTTACCAAGCCATAAACAAGCTACAATATGCCTTACCATGATATGTAATTATTTCAGAGTTGAGATTTTGTCTGAAAATATTTCCTAGAGGCAAGCCCAATCAGAAGTTAAACTTAGATCTACCGCATCTCCCCCCCCCGCCCCTTTCATTCAATCATATCCGATTCTCAGAGACTACCTGGAGAAGCCCCTGCAGTTTTCTTGGCAAGATTTTTCAGCATCTGAACCTGCTTGCAACCATTTCTTAGAGTGCCTACAGGCTACTTGATTCTACCCCTCTCTGAATGGCATATGTTAAGGCTGTAAGGGCTTGATCAGAGGGTATAAGGCTGCTCACAAGTCAGGAGCTGCTAGATAGCCTTTCAGGCTATTATAATGCTGCCAAAGTAACAATAAAAAGCCTGCAATTCTTTCAAGCTACCTGAATAAATTAGTGTCAGAGACCAATCTTTCCTTCAGAACGTTCTTACTTCCCTTAAGATGGATGCATAAATTGTATGTTTTGACACCACTGTATCTGCTCTTTGTTTCAGAGAAACATTAGAGACATCCACAAAGATTATTTAAGGAAATTGTGGAGCCCTGTAATATAATAACTACTTTATAGTAGGGAAATCTTTATCTTGGGAATCTGCTATTATGCCAGGTTTCGCTGACAATTACTCAGCAATTGCCATGGTTATTCAAAAGTCGCACAAATTTTAGGGAACTTTATGGACCAAAAAAGACCATAAAACTATGTATGTTTTGAAGCTCATGGGTTATCCAAGCCAACTCTAGATAGTAGCATACCTGGAAAAAAATAACATTCATTTCACAAATCAGACTATCATTCATATAAACAATCCCAACCTTTTCACGTACATTGACTTTCTACATGTGAACATATAGGAAATAGACATGAACATGTGGTTCTAAAGCATGGTTCTGAAATAAATACACATACAGATAATCCTTCTCTTCTACGAGCAAGATTGGGTTTGCACTGGATTATCATTTGGCAGTTGTAGTATACTGACACTGCAATGCACTTACATTCAGACCCTTCTCACAAGTCTCTACCCACAATTTATATCATTCACTCTCTCATTCATTTACTTTTATTGATTAGCCAACTGACCTTATCAAAATGAAAGGCAATGTCAATATGCAAAAATATGATGTATGAAATGCAAATGTACAAAAGTTGTAAAACGAAGCACATTGTTTTATCCCAATTCATTGTATAAAATAAGTTTTCAGTAGATCGACCTTGACTATGAACTCGGCAATCCTATTGGCAACAAACGAGCTTGCACGCTACAGAAAATAACAGTGTTTTGGCTTTTCGATCAAATTCTCTACTTAGAGCCTGAAGAAAGAACTTTATTTTGCCTGGATCTCCTGACCAACCCTATAGAGGACTTTACAGTTCATGCCTACTCACTGGGCTACCAATGCTGATTGGATAGATCGTATGATTGAAGCTTCAACTTTGGTGCTCAAAATCTTTAATGCTACGCAATGTTTTATCAGCAGCAACTCACACTCTTTGTCTACAAATGCCAATCCAAGACTATGGGAAGCTCCTGTTGAAGGTTCACCTTACTTTCCTGTTTGATTTCCTTCCTGCTACTTGCAGTGTTCCTCCTTTCTCATATATTAGAACGTCCCTCATGTAGGCTTAACTACCATAAATAAAAAGGCTTCAGTCCCTTGTGTTGCCTCTTCACTGAACTCCTTCACGCCTTATTTCCCAGGCACCCTTTCCTTTTGTATCAACATCGAAACACTTTTTAAATTATTTCTTAACAAAGGCCCTTTTGAGAGAGCTTTAGCTTGGCGTATTTCCTAGAGAAAAGAAAGGAGGAGACCAGCTATCAGGGTAATCCAGGTGCAGCCCAAACACTGCTAGTGATTATATTTCAGAAGCTGTAGAGTTACTGTAGAAACCTTGGCCAAACTTTCACAAATATAATACTTCGTAAGATGAGATTTAGCTATTATAATTTAATATTTTCTGTCAAATGACTCCACACTGTGTTCATGACTCTAGAGGGACGGAAGTACAGTGGTTTCCATATCCATTTTATAAGCCTCTAAAAGAAACTTCCGTTTAAAAATAGCAGCACAGAATTCTTTACGTCTTTAAATAAGTACACAAAAAATGATTTTGACTGACGTGTCAACTAGACCGAGTGCATTTCTAGACAAGTCTTTTTATTGCACAATTGCCCTGCCTTGTTCATGAAATTTTAAGAGCAAATCTGGAACACAATGTATTTTCTAATCCTTTTATCTTTTCCCTTTTTATTTTCTTTTTTCGGATCACAAACATTTGTTAAAGAAAGGGAAAAACAAAACTGCAAAAATGCTTTATGTGGGTAACACTAGAATTCAAAACAGAAATCTTGGTCTGAATTACACAGATAGCTTACTAATATGAACTGGTGGTTAAGGTTCTTGCCCTCAGTGAAAAAAAGGTAATTGCCCTAAATGGGGGGAAAAAAAATCTGTATTCCCAGACAATCCCTATTTAAATGGTGGAGCAGTTTGATACTCATACAAGTTCCCTGCCTCTGTGTGCTTAAGTCAGAGCAGTCTTCTCCAGTTTGGTGACTTCCAGGCATGTTCAACTAACTCTGAACAACTCCAGCTAGCAAGCCTGAAAGTAATTTGAACTTCAGCACAACTGGACTGGAACATACCCACTTGGGGAGGCTGGGACAAAACTTTCTAAGTATGTTGATACAAGACATGTCTCATCTCACCGTAGAGGAATGTATTTGTGCAAAAATTTAGTAGTGAAATACAGTAGTTTTATATGTTTAATAATTTCATCAATTATAACAATCATGTAACATTTATGAAACTAATCAGTAAACATACTTTCAGGGAGAGAGAGTAACTATTTTCTTGTTACAACCAAAAGCTAATATTTACATTAAGCTTTTGGTTTAACCACTTTGTTCTCATCCTATATTAACAGTATTACTGTCTTAATTTTCATCTCTTTCTTCTACTCCTTTGTTTGCTCACCATTTGTGAAGTTTCAATGATAAATTCTATAGGACTTTTAAAAAATGTTAGCCTACAATGTTTTATAATATACAAATATATAATAAGAATTTAACACAGACATATTTTGATTCGTTAGGCAGGAATAACTGATTTCAGATTGAAATTGTATCTGTACTTCCTCAAAATTCAGAGTGATTTCATAATTTGGTTCATGATGCATAAAAAAAACTACATATGCAATATATAGTAATCTAGGTATGAAATTAGAAAGTGAGAAAATACCAGCATGGAGAGAGCAACCATAATCATTTGAGAAAAATGCAATGGAAAATATGTGAAAACAATTATATGAAATTTTGTTAGAAAGTTTAGAATCCTATATATCCCAAACAAGACTTATTCAATTCATGAGTGATTATATCTTGATGAAACCAAAGCAAAGCAATTATCACAGATGTTAAAAAAGATAGATTGTGTAAATTAGCCTAGTAGGGGTCTATGATACATTTGGGAAACCATAATTAAAACATACAATGTCAATATTAAAAGAATGAGGGAACTGAAAGGACTATCACAATAAAGATTTGGTGGTGCTAAAACAAAATAGTTTTTAACATAGTACAATTTTAACATATGGTACTTGTAAATTACATCTGTATAACTTATCTTTCCCTCCACTCCATCCCAATTTAAATCTACACTAATCTAGCCACTCTGTCTGAGGAAATGAGCTACAAGTCACAGCTCATGCACTTTGATAAAATGTGTTATTCAGAAATAATTCTACCAGATTCCTCCTGGCTTTTGCTACTATAGATTAACACAATTCTTCCTTTACAACAGTGGTGTGGTAAGTCAGGGTGAGGATAGGGAACATTTTTCTTTATATCAAAGGATTAGAAAACCTGCTGTGCCTTGACAGATGCTTTCAACTTATTAAAATAAAGTTTATAGTAGCAGCATAGAAGATAATGCAAATTCTTCTCATTTTACCAAGCAAGTGCATGTGCTATTATTAAACATGACTCCAACTGAAAATAATTATCTAGATGCTATTGGTCAAACATACCTATTTAAAAAATATACTGTGGTGTATCTTCCAACAAAAGAGGAAACATAATCCTGGCTCAAAACCCTACAAGAAACTCAGCTCCTAGAGCTTCTCATTAATATTGACATTAATTTCCTATCTCATACTTGACATCTTAGTTTATGACAGAGTTCATTTAATAGATTTGTTTTCAGGCTTCCTGTGGAAATTGTTCCAAAATTCAACACAAAGCTTCCCTTATTAAAAAGTAGCCAAATAATTTTATCTGATCACAATGCTAGGCAATCCAGCCCTCAGCTTTTTGCTAACAAGGGGAAGGCAAATGCTCCATCTGATCATCTCAAACTGGTTCCAAAGTTTTAGACCACTGAGAAGAACTTGAGTTCTTGAGTTCCTCTCAGAAGACTTCCATCAGCAAAAAACAAACAAACAAACAAAAAAAAAAACAGAGGTAGTATCCGGTTGTCTCTCCCTCTGCAATTCCAGTACCATCTTCACCATCTGCCCTCTGGGTATCCCAATCGTCTGCCACAGTTTTTTGGGAAAGTAAAAGGGAAAGCAATTAAACATAAGATTTTTTTTTGCCTCCTTAGCCATTCATTCTTTCTAATTGACATGAACACTTTAACCTATTAATTTTTCTCCATGCAACACAGGGAATGGGGAAGCGTGTTTGGAGGTGTGTTGCTGCTCTAAAGAAGCTTTGCAGCAATTCAGTTGTGGCTCCGAACCTGCCTGTTCTCCCAAAGTCAGCTGTTTAGGGAAGGCGAGTCAACCGATTTCTTGCTTTGCACTACTTTATTTGAAAACTGAAGCAAAGCTGGTTTTCCTTTGTAACGCTACAGCTCTAAAGAGCTTGAGGGCCTGCTGTTTCCCATTGGGAACTTCTGGCTTTGCCCTGGCTTCCAACTGCAGGGCAAGCATGATGTAACCTTTCCAATCCTTCATTGGGTCCAAGGAGACACAGTGAAGTTTTAACTCCATGAAGATGAAGAAGCTTCATGAAATGACTGAGGAGAAAGTCTGCTCAGTTAAAGTAGGGCAGCCACAAGATTATTCCAAGAATCATTAATGTTTAAATGCAGTAGGAAACTCTGTGGGGGTCCCACAGTGTTTTGTGCTTGAGAAAACCACCTGCTGATCCCAATGAGAGCATATCTGGAAAAGCTGAAGGGAGAACTTTTAAACAACTTCATTCTTCTTCGCTTTTTAAGAAATTAAGTTCCAATACACACACTTTAAACCAGGCTCAGATACGGATTGGCAGTTTACAGAAAGAGCACAATATAATTTGATAAGGCTAGAAAACATTCAATTATCCCAGAACTCTGGATTCAGGTTTGCATTTTAAAATAAACTTGAATCCATATTCAATATGCCAAGGATGGTGGCACTCCTTAATGAGGCACTTGGCTGGACAGATCCTTGAGTACATTTTCAGTTCCGTTTATGATATGGTGAGAAAACAGTGAGTCATTCTGGATCATATCTGATACTTGTCCTGAACTTCTATAATTCACTCAGAGACTCTGCCTTTAGATGGAGTTTTCCTATTTTATGGTTTTTCCCCTATATATATTCAAAGCAGCATTTGTTGCCAAAAAATATGTAATTTGTAGGATTTAGGCCAAAAGAAATCCAGGACTGCCTCTTAGAGTTAAAACAACCGAACACTCCAAAAAGTAATGTAATGTTAGTCAGAAAGAAAACATCATTTCATTAATAAAAGTCATCAGTTTACAAGGAATTTAATGGGGAAAACATGCACTTCTATCTGTTAGGCCAAACCCCAGGCAATTTATTCCAAATCCACTGAATAAGACAGACTAGGATGGTCATTGTATAGCTTAATTTTGGTTCTGATTGAATAGAATAGAATAGAATTTTTTATTGGCCAAGTGTGATTGGACACACAAGGAATTTGTCTTGGTGCATATGCTCTCAGTATACATAAAAGAAAAGATACATTCGTCAAGAATCATAAGATACAACACTTAATGATAGTCATAGGGTACAAATAAGCAATCAAATCACATTAGGAACCAGTCAATATAAATTGTAAGGATACAAGCAACAGAGTTACAGTCATAGTCATTTGTGGGAGGAGATGGGTGATGGGAACGAGGAGAAGATTAATAGTAGTGCAGACTTAATAAATAGTTTGACAGTGTTGAGGGAATTATTTGTTTAGCAGAGTGATAGCATTCGGGAAAAAACTGTTCTTGTGTCTAGTTGTTCTGGTGTGCAGTGCTCTATAGCGTCGTTTTGAGGGTAGGAGTTGAAACAGTTTGTGTCCAGGATGCGAGGGATCTGTAAATATTTTCACGGCCCTCTTTTTGACTCGTGCAGTATACAGGTCCTCAATGGAAGGCAGGTTGGTAGCAATTGTTTTTTCTGCAGTTCTTTTTTTCCCCTGCAGATTGCAACAGAAATCAGCCCTGCACAGTAGTTTATTAGCAGTGTAGCTTTGTTTTATTTTTTTCTTAGAAGCAAGGTTAGTTTAGAGAAAGACTCTTGCCATGATTAATTAAAACAAAGCTTCGGCCCTAAGTCAAGAGCAAGAAAAGCATTCCTGCAGTTGAAGACAGATATTGCATGATACTGGAATCACAGAAACATAAATTTAGACGGCGCCATTTAGGACATGTACAATCTTCTGCAGGAAGATACAGGAATCCAGATGAAAGCATCCCAGGCAGAGTTATCTAGCCTTTGCTTAAAAGCATTAGGGGAGCCTATCACCTCTCTGGATAATTTGGGCTGCTGTCCAACAACTATTAGGACATCTCCCCCTCCCCTTCCACCCCCGGGCATCACTCATTCAGCTCCTTCAACTGCTCTTCAGTCTTACTAATCCCCTGGTCATCCTTTCTGCCTTTCTTTAAAAATATTACCTGAGAACTGGAACCAGTCCTCGGGGGTGCAGATCTGTCTAAGAATAAAGTTGAATTATTATGGCCATGATTTGAAAGATATACTTCTGTTAATGCTGTCTAAACTTGCCTTTGCCTTTTTTTAAAAAAAACTACATCACACTCCTGTCTCAAATTCCATTTCTACATTACTAAGATATTTCACAAGCATCATTACCAAGATGTTCCCGATCTCTCTCTTTATTAATGTATTTCTATCTTGCTGAAATTCTGAAGACTCTTGGCAGCGTACAAGTACATTTGAGTTTTGCTTTCTAAGTCAAGAACTTGGCACATTGTTAAATTTATTCCTATTACTTTTAGTGTGTTTCTCTAAATTATCAAGATTGTCCTGGATACTATTTCTGTTTATATTAATTATTCCACCCAATTTTCTGATATCTGCAAATCTGATAAGCATTCCCTCCACCTCCTCATCCAAGCCATTACTAAAAGCATTGGAGAAGCCTGGTCGGATTCTCCCAGCACCCCACTTGATTCCTTTTCCAATCTGATGGGGAATCATTGATAAATCCTCTTTGAGTATACATTTACCTATTTATTCACTTCATCAGGCCCATTTCAATATTATACACAAAGAAAATCAGTATTTTCTTATCATTTTTTGACAAATCTCAGGCTTCAGTCCTATCTTTTCTTGCTGGAATAGGTAAGTGAACCAACAAAACTAAACAGAAAAGTGCTTGTGATGTCACAGAAATAAAATACAATCCAATTTCCTAGAACATTCAAGTGTATGTATGTTTATACATAAACATAAGAACGAAAGCACTGCACTGAAGAATTATTCCTTAGACACATAATGCATTTTAAGCTAAGAAAAGGGAGGAACAACATTGTTGGGTGAGGCAGCATTTCGCATTGCACAGGTCTTCAGTCTACATCCAAAATAAATATTTATTGTATTACTCCACCAAACACAGAATAAATTATACAATTGTTGCTGAATGCTGCAATACTTTCGATGTTACAAGACACAGTACTGCATCTTAGTTCTGAATCATCAAATTTTCTACCTTACTATGAACTTGAGTTTCCTTTTTCTTATTTTTCTGCTCTGCCAGGTTGGAACGAAATAGTTCTTGTATTTATCCATCACTTGATTAAAAAACCACAAATATAAATAACATAAATATAAAATGTATTTAAAACAATTTTACCTGTCAGATTTGTAATTCACACTAAATAGTTCTTATAGCAGAAAGAAAATCTGACTTACTTCAAGTTTCTTTTTAGCATACCTTCTGGGGAAAATCAGCTAGCCTCATGAAGAGCTAGCTCAACAAAGACTTTATTTTCCCATATTTATAATGGATGAAATAAGAAACTAATGAATGAAATGGGAAACTACCACACTGAACTGCTCTGATAAGAAATTGATAATAGAACAAAACTTTGCAGATTTTATATACTCACAATCCAGATTGGTTCCAGGCAATTCCCTATTTTTATTAGAGTGATATATTTCCTATGAAAGTGTGTAGCATTTGAATTTGAAGTAGGCAAAGGTGCACTGGATCTTAAAACCACATATTCCTGAGCTTCCACAGCTACCTTTAGGGATATGCTGTCAAGTGCAGCAAGGGTATTAATCATGCTTACACTAGTGAGTATGGTTACAAAGGACTACACTATCATAACTGCATACTTCAGCAGTTTTCTCAAACAAACCCCCCCCCCCCGAGACCCATTTATCTTTAAAAAGTCTTTTCCCCCAGCCTTGGGTTAGCATAAATGATAAGCCCCTTCTAGGATTTTATGCATTCGCTGAATGTTTTCTTTAGATGTGCAATGCTATTTTCTCATTGGAGTGGGGGGGGGATTCCACTGCTTTCAATGTTGCATACCACTCCAAGCTTTTAAATGCAGGGTTGCATCTGGATGCTGAAATTCATTCTGCCATCCAATATCGCTGCACAATAGTTAAAATCAGGATGTAAAAGTAAGTAACATTCCCAAACAGTGGTGACTTCAGCAAGAGCTATGCTAGTTGGCAAAGGCTATTTTTGGTTTCCAGGGAATCATATGAGTTGGTAATAATCCTGAGTGAATCTCATGCTAATGGTGTCCTTCAGGAAACACCTGGACCAGCACAAATCTGACCTAGTCCTGTTTTCATCTGTTAAAGCTATCCCAAGGAAAGTTTAAAAGCTCACTTAGGTTGCAATTCCTGCTTCCTTTTGCAACTGTCAGCATCTACCTTACTGTCATACATATTTAATTACTATTGGATGCAAAATGTCAGATGTCAAGGAATAACCGGCTAATAGCTGCAAAGTATTTGTTCAACTTGAGGAAACAATGATATGAAGAAAACCTTTCCCCTATACTTGCCACCATACTTGATCATTTTTAGGGTATTTTAGCAAATAAATAAGCTTGCATATTTTCCCAATTCTAACTCCAAATTCTGGCACAGTGTTTAGCCCAATCTAGTGACAAAAAACAGGCCTACCCAGCTCTGCTCAAACACTGATCTGATATGGACTTCTGAACAATATTTAAATCTGCCTAAAGTCAAGGAAGTTGAAATGAACAGATCTAAAATGTGAAGTGTGAGGTAAAACATAAGCTTGAAATTAAAATAAGGTACTCATTAAACTTGAGATTTGAAAACCTATGTTTGTGTAGAGAAAATTAATTCAACAATATGGTGCTTCTGCTGTTACACAGTCCTGCAATAAACCCAGACTCCAGGAATGACATAACTACTATACTAATTGCTCCAACCATATGCTGTTTCCACTGTCTGCTTTCCTCACAAGTTTTAGAAAGGATCTGAGTTCCCAGTGCCTGCTCTGCCTTGCCTTCTTCTTTCAAAATTGAGTGTGTATGTGTGTACAGCTCAGAAAAACCTGGTTCCTTTTCAGGGAATGTATGTGAAATGTAAAATTCTATATAGACACTATATAGTGTTTGAGTGGTCTCTTTTAGCCATACACCCAGATAATTCATCTGCAGCATACATTATCCATCCTGTGGAGTTCTCATGGTGGAATTTGAGAAATAAACACAAACATGCTTTAATATATTCCCTCTCCACAGGGCAAGGGAGGGAATGTCCATACAGTACAGAAAAAGCAAGACTTGGCTTATTAACTGTGCCTAGAAATAATTTGTGAAGGTGGATCTGGAGAAAAGGAAGTAGCTGAGCTAACAGCCACCCAGAGAGGCCATTCTACATGTAGGGATAATGTGATGGCAGGAGGGAGAAACTGGGTGGGGTTCCAAAGTATTAACTTGCTCCAGACAAAAAGACTGACTCATAATTTCTTCACAAATATATGACATTATACATATGTATCAAATACATGTGTAGATCACCCTTTTCCAACTTACTGCCACCCAGCTATGTCATCTAGGATTCCCAGAATACCCGCTGGCTGGGAATTCTGGGAAATCTAACAACAAATCCTACCAATTCACCTATATTCACTGGCCACATCTGAGAGAGATCAGCAGGTGGTATGAATTACAAAGTCTGGTGAAACACGTACAACTTTTAGTCAGGAAAATGTTTAAGAGGAACACTTTCCAAAATGACATAATGGGATTGAGTGTGCCAAAGAACAGGATTCTGAGTGCTGGAGGAAAGCTGGCTGCACTGGGGCCCAAGAACAGAAAATTAGATGAGAAGGGGATTCTGGAGAATTTTAGATATAACACCTAGAATTCAAGCTGATAGTATCCAGTAGGGATGTGCAAACTGTTTTGATTTCAAAGAGGAATTTTTGATGCCCCCGTAAAACAAAATGCAGTGTTTTATTCTGAGACTAAATTAAAGTTCAGCTTTTCTCCAAGGGCCTTTTTGGGGCATAGTCTAGTTCTTCTGAGCATGCGGCTGAGCTCTTGTTTTGTGACTTATGACTGGGTTATATTTTCCAGACTTTTTCCAGCCCAAACTAGTAGAGTAGCACAGACCACATTCTTTGCTGTCGTCTGGATCAGGTGATGAGGGAATGGAGTGTTGAGAGGAAAGACGCAATTAAGAACAAGGTCAGACAGAAGACGACTACAGTACTTGCAGCTGCAAAGCTGCTAATCTGCCTGGTAAAGTTGGTGCTGTTTAAAAGAAAGAAAAATGTGTGGGAAAATAAAGGAGTTACTTTATTTTACTCAATGAGGGTTATGCCATGCCTTAATTTGTGCAGGGATATGCACGTGCATTCACACAAGAGTTTGTGTTAGAGACAGGTGGTACCTAATGAATAATGTTGCTGAATCTGCACCCGGGTTTGCTTAGCCTTGTTTATGGAACTTTGTTATGCACCTTTCGTGTGTACACTTTGGTCTTGTGTAACATTAATATTATTCATATACTCAAGGAACATCAGCACTTCTTTTTTGTAGCCACCCCTATAATATGCAAGTAAAAACATCAGGAAAGAGTAATACAAATGCATTTGTTTTTGTCTGCACCCGGCAGACAGGCTGGGAAAAAAAAATGCAGCGCCCTTTAGAAATTTGGCCATGGTATTTTTTTTTTAATTCAAAACATGAAGAAATTCTAAGTAAGATAGGTGTACTATTTGAAAAGAATATTGAAGACTTTAAGAAACTGGAAAAAAATCTATTTTTTTTTTCCATAGAGGCTAGAGAACAGCTTTCCTGATAATAGAAGGTAATTGAAACAGATTCTCTGTTAATAGAAACAAAGCTGCCTTTCCATTATTTTATGGGAATGTAATTAAAGTTTTCAAAAATGTTTAAAAAAAGCCACATTTTCTAAAACTCGGGTAGTAGGCGTCATTCAGCATAGACTACTACCTACCTACTCTTGCATATTCAAGGAAGCAAAAGTGTTCTCTGACTTTCCATTTTTTTCTGTGGTTAAAATCTTCAGAATAATACAAGTTTCATTCTGCTGGGGGAGAAAATGGTCAGGCTGTTTCAATTATTATTCTAATGGAATACAGCCGAGTAGAAACATTTGAGAGAACATTTGAGCGGGGTACTTTGTTCTAAGCTAAGAATAAAACTTATTTTCTGTTTTATGCATATTCCTATCAACCATGGAAGTATGCCGTGGGCACTGCTTATGAAATGGATAAAACTCCTTTAAATGCCTTCAGTACAACAGTGCATTCTTTCTGTACATAAAAGTATGTTTATTTTTGAATAGCATCATCAAAGAACAAAGCATGATAATGTCTTGCCAATGGCAACTTTAAAATAAAACAAAACAAAACAAAAAAGAAACAAAAGTTGAGTACTGGACACAGAGTAGCTGGTAGGGAGAGGAAGAACAGAGAACAGCCAACTTGTCATTTAGAGCTGCTGTTCAGGAGGCAGAACAACTTTTCCCCCCCCATTGATTTAAAAGGAAGAACTTGGATAAATAAGAAGTACAAAAAAAAATCAGATTGTGCTTAAGTACAAAACAACAACAACAATAAAAGTAATGTAAAACTTCATTAATATAATTGACCTTTTGGTGCAAGAAAATAATGTTTGCTGGGCATTCTTGTCTTTTACAAAGAATTGGCTAGGTGTATACTTTTGTATGAGCCAGTTTGGTATATTGGTTAAGGCATCAGGCTACAAACAGGGAGACGGTGAGTTCTAGTCCTGCCTTGGGCATGAAACCAGTTGGGTGACCTCTCAACCCTGTGAAGGAGGCAATGGCAAACCACTTCTAAAAAAATCTTGCCACAAAAACTGGAGGGACTTTGTCCAGGCAATCTCTGAGAAATCAGACATGGAAGAACAAAAAACAAAAACAAAACACTTTTGTATACAGATTTCATCAGAAAGAAATGCTTAATCTACAGATGGTAAACGAAGCAAAAAATAACTTACAAATGCCCAGGTGGTAGTATGCTCAGGCATGCATGCACGCACACCAATTCTATTACTTTGGATCTTTATGGCTGAATCCCATACATCTTATTCCAATTCCCCTATAATCAGCTATGAATGGAGATGGTCTACTTTGTTTTCAGAGATGAAAACTGCTGAAAGTAAAGAAATGGGCAGGAGGTGCAAATGTTGCTACTGAAAGTCAAGGATGCCTTTGATAATTAGCGTTACAATAGCCAACCAGCTTGACTAATATATTCAACCCTTTTTCTTTCCTTCTCTATCCACTTACCGTATTTTTTGGACTATAAGACGCACCGGAGTATAAAACGCACCTAGATTTCGAAGCAGAAAACAAGAAAAAAAGTTTTTGGCCTCCGCGCCAGGGGTAAAAATGTACTTACCTGTCCTACCGGCTAGCTAATGTGTGCACGCCGCCCGCGCACCGTCGTCTGCGCATGCATTCTGCACATGTGCAGAGGGTCAAAACCAGGACATGATGACGTCCCAGTTTGGGGGGGTGGAGCCTCCCGCCGCCGGCACTACCAGCTCTCAGAACTACGGCAGCCGGCCCTACCAGCTCTCGCGAGCTGGATGGAGCCGGCTGCATTTCACCCTTGCTCCGCGTGTCCGGTTTTTGCCCTCCCTGCCCCCCAGGAGCACTCTGCAGGCCTCCCAAACCCTCTACACATCCCGTTTTTGCCAAAAATGGGCCCGTTTTTGCCAAAAACGGGCCTGGTTTTGGCCTCCCAAACCCCCGTGTCCCGTTTTTGCCCTCCCCAGCCCCCAGAAGCACTCTGCAGGCCTCCCAAACCCTTCACGTGTCCCATTTTTGCCAAAAATAGGCCCGTTTATGGCGAAAACGGGACGTGCGGAGAGGGTTTTGGGAGGCCCAAAACAGGGCCGTATTCAGTCTATAAGACGCAGAGACATTTCCACCCACTTTTTTTGGGGGGGTCTTATAGTCCGAAAAATACGGTATCTCCTCCCTGTGTTTCATCTGTATTCATCCCCTATTTTTCTGTGACTTGTGTGTGTGAGAGAACGGCTGGTACCTACAATGAGGGAATCAAACTATTTAACAAACGGGTTACTATATTTTACTAATTTTAATCAGTAATTGTTTTTATTCTGATTCTATCATTTTTGGAAGTGGGGTTTCTAGCAGGTTTATTTATTTGTTCAGTCAGTCCATAAACGTAATATATGCACACAGAAGTGTGACATGTACACACATTTATTGGGGAATCTGAAGAAGAAATCACAAATTGATGAAGGAAGCTGGGAACTGCCCAGCATTTTATCATTTTTTTCTCTTATATTTATATTCTTATATTTCTTTTGGGAGGTCATTTTATATTCAGGGTAGTCTTCTTCTGTGGTAATTACAAAAGAAGCCACATGAGCCATCAACTTTCATTCTAGCTCTCTTCTTTTTGGATCTAATTGTGATCTTGTTGTGGATCTTGTGCCAATCACTTCTACTGGATCAAGTCGGGGCACCCTCTTAGTGGCCAAGTATCACTTCTTATATTTTGGGGCAACTAAGTGGTAGCATGTACTGGAATGGGGGAGAAGATACAGGAAAGCTATTTTTAGACTTACACTTCCATTTGCTTAAGCTTTCTGTGCACAAAAATTGATAGAAAAATATGTTGTTACTCTTCAGTAACAGTGAGAGTAGTGAAGGCCACAAAGGCAGAATTCAGTGTCCATGATCAGCTGTGGAACTGGAAATTACACTCCTGTCTTAAACAATTAAACTGGTATTATTCTGCAACTGGACTATTCTACCTTTCTGAAGACTCTGCAGAAGCCTATGTTTAAAGCACACAACAATTTCACTATGAAAACCATTTATTGTAATCTTTTCAGACCTAAGCTTCAAAACAGAGGAGGTTTTCCTCCCTGAGATCTACTGCACCAAAAGCCAAACAGCAGAAAAAAACAGGTACTTAAAAAAAACCAGCTTTAAAAAGAAAAAGAAAAGAAAACACGTCAACAAAACATCAGGTGAGTCAAGGCTGACGACTGGAGAAGGATTGCAATCCATCCTCAAAGCATATACATAAAAGGATCCCCCCGTTTAGTTTTGGCATGGCAAGAAACGAAAGACGATGATACGCAAGTTAGGTTATATAATATAGTTACTATAAGAATATATATAGGATATATAATATGGTTAATATAAGAATGTATATATGTGTGTATATATATATAATAGCTATCACCATTTAAATATTCTAGAATTCTGGGGGTTATGCTAAATTATGAGTCAGCAACAGGGATAGGTGACTAATGTTAATATCTATGTTCTGTGTAAGAAGGCACCAGGGCAAGTTTACAGAGTTCCTTTCTCAGGTCAAAATAATCCCTGTAAGCATATGCTGATGATTATTATTTACTAGCATACTGCCTATTCCTTTTTAAGGCACAGTTGAGCTGAGATGACCAGTTGGTCATCTTCTCAATAGTGTTATATTCAGAATCTAATTCCCATTTTCTTTGTGGCAGTTTCTGCCTTTCTACCCCCTTGTCTTCTCTCACTTGTTCCATCACTTCCACAGGACAGAAGATGTATATAATGTCCAGCCTCCTCTCTTTCCAGAAGCAAGTGTATCATATTCAAGATGCTTCCTCTTAAAAGAATTAAAATCAATTCTGTATGCTACCATCACAATCTTTTCAAATGTGGTTGTGGGGCAAAGATGACAGGATAGCAGGAGGAAGACACTTCCCTAAACCTAACTATGCTACATGCCATAGTTGACACACACACACACACACACACCTCTATCTCTACTGAAAACAGAGAACAAACAGGAAATTCTTTGTTTTTCCCCTGAAGGACTTAAATGTAAGCACTTCAAAAGCTCTTTAAAGACACTATTATCTCACCCCTGTATTTGAAGGTGAAAGACCTCTTATCAGTCACTGGAGGGCATCCATTCAGACCAGAAAAGAGTTAATAATACCAAGTCCGTTTATCCAGATCTACTCCTACCCCCAAACTGAGAGAGATTTTCATGTATTATATGAGCCTGCTCATATAGTATAGTATGAATCCATGTTTAGTTAGAGGAAGTCTTTCATAACAAATGTCCTTAGAATGGAAATGTTCTTTTTTCCTTAAAATGGGATTGGAGGAGTTGCAGCATGTGACCTGTGAGCCAAAAGTATCTCTAAGCCATTGTGACACCATGGTCTGACAATATTGCTATGATGTTTAGCAATGCAAATTGCCAGATAACAGCAGCATTTCTCACTATTGAACACACCTATAAAATTCAACTCCCCCAACTCTGGATAGGACACCACCTATCGCCTGTCTCCAACACAATCCTTTCAGCAGTCCCAAGAAGGTTCCACAGCTATCTGCACTCTGATTCAGGTGACACTGAGGGCACAGATAAACCCTCCAAGTGGCCTTAGTAACTCTCACAGAGCTAACTGCCAACCCTCAGAGTGCTAATAACCAGATGACTGCAAAGAATATAAATCGGTCCGTTCCCGATCATTCAGTCAGAACTGAAGAAATTTCTTGGATGAGAACTGAAACGTTTTCAAGAAAAAAACTAAGAAAGTCCAATTGCCTTTTGGGACAACCATGATTGAGAATATCTATAGACAACTCTGCCAAAAATTCAGAGAAACAAATTGGCCCTCCAGTATCTTTATTGTGCTAGTATTCTTCTCTATGCAACATCTGCAGGCAATCTAGTATTTTCCAGATATGTTGAACTAAACACTCAGTAGCATGATTGAGCATAACCAATGGCCAGCCATGATAAAAGTTTTAAGATTTCTGGAGGGAGCACTGCAGTGTGACAAGAGCCGAGGTGGCGCAGTGGTTAGAGTGCAGCACTGCAGGCTACTTCAGCTGACTGCTAGCTGCAGTTCAGCGGTTCAAATCTCACCGGCTCAAGGTTGACTCAGCCTTCCATCCTTCTGAGGTGGGTAAAATGAGGACCCAGATTGTTGGGGGCAATATGCTAACTCTGTAAACCGCTTAGAGAGGGCTGTAAAGCACTATGAAGCGGTATATAAGTCTAAGTGCTAGTACTAGTGCTAATGTTTGAGCATCATCCCTTCTGTTGATGGTAAGGCTCTGTTTTGAAAAGTCTCAGCCCAGTCTCTCAACTACTGTTGGTCTGGGACCGATTCCCTATCACACAAAACAATTTAGACCCCATTGGATAGCTGTCTATCCTACATCCATTAAAGATATACATGTTTCAGAAGCAGCCAGGGCTGAACATGTACCAGGTCTGTACCACAATAGGAATCATATCTATGTATGCCTTGAATTTTATGGGAAAAAAGAAATATGTATTGAAGTCTGCATAATTCTGATGCAGGAAGAAGATAAATAGGTTGTCAGTGGGAAATGTGTGGCTTTCTAGAAATACAAATTCCAGCTTCCTGCATTATTGACCCTGCTAGCTCAATATTGGTGCTCCTCAATATCTAAAGGGTGAGAGGTCCTTCATCCTGGAATACATTACTAGTTCCTGAATAATCTGATTAGAAATAGTGACTTGCTTATTCTATAACTGTGGATAATTAATATTTCAATCCAATTTAAGATCCCCATGTTATTTAATAATGACTTTGTGTAAATCCTACCGGTATCATTCTATTGGATATATATAACAACACTAACATGCAGGACAGACACCAGGGCAGGGTATGGGGTTAGTCTATGATTAGAATCAGACTGATATATCAAAAGATAAGCAGACACAAAAAGCAAGGTCCTGGTATCTTCAAAAGTGGCTTACCCACTTCTGAAGCATTAATCAGAGTACAGTTCAAAGGAAATTTAGTTAGCATAATCCTGTGCAATGAATCTACCACCATTCAGCAATCTCAGAATGTTATGAAGACATAAATTAAGATAGCCATCATCACAATGCTTTTTAATACAGAAATCCAAAAGAACTTCAGAGAACACATGAAGTAGAAACAATGAGTTGATAAACAGTGTCAAGGAGAGTGCAAATGGGATATGTTAAGAAACCATCGCCTCAGCAACAACTCACACCAAAGTCTCAACCGGACTTCTCCAGTTACCTTCTGTGCAGCAGTGTTAAGACTAGAGAAAAGCAAATTGCCATATTGACTTGAATTTATCAGAAAATGTATCATTTCCTGATAAAGAATTAGAGATGGCAACTTTTATCCAGACCTTCTACTGAAGTTGTATGTAATAAGCTAAACAACAGTGATAAATTAAATAATTTATGAAACTTTCTTCCCAACTTATCAATTATGTCAGAATAGTTAAGGTATTCTCTTAAAAGATTACAGGGAGAAAGTTTCAAGCCAAACTTCCCAAGCCAGAAAGTACAATATGAAGGGTCTGACTAGCTTTGGTGGCTTATTTATATACATATAAATTAAATTAATAAAATTATTATACCACATCTCCTAATTTGGGAGTTTGTCTCGAACTCCCAATACAAAACATAAAAAATGATGAACAGAAATGCAGCCAAAATATCTCAGACGCCATCTTAAAAGGAAACAAAATGGATTTCTTTTAAATGCTAGTCAGTTTTTCAGATGTAACAGAGCAAAAGCCTAGTAATTAGAGGCAATATAATTGTAATGCCATCTAAAAAATGTGAAGTTCAAAACTATAATTCTGCTCAATGCTTTTATTAGTTCCTGGATTGGCAGACATCCAACTGATACAACTTTCCAGAGATCCTGGGGTTGTAAAAACGACACCAAATTGATTTTTTTTGTGTGCCAGTGATGCAACTATGAAAGACATAATGACTCTGACAAGAAGGCTTTTCTAACAAGGCATTTGTTAATTAGTGAGAAATAAACTCCTGATTCACATTGGAAAATGCGTAGTTGAAATAAAAGGGGAAGGGCAAATTCAAATCCTACTCTGTTCAGCTATTGAATTACTTGCACTGTTTTCAATAACTCAAACACACATTTACACGTAATAAATCCAGTGGGACATAATCTCCAAGTAAACATGCCTGGGATCAAGCTTCCCATCTTGTTTATCTCACTATGTTCAGTCGTAAACCTTTTTACTAGAACTCAGCTGTATTTAAAGTAATTTGGTGGAACCAACTCCTAAGAAAGTATTATTCTGATAATGGTTCTGTATTACATAGTATTTTGAATAACTATAATATAGTATCAATAAAATATTAACTTAACAAATTCCTTCTACTTTTTTCACCATTAGATAAGCTTTAGATAAGTGATGTAGATGAGATTCAAAAAGAACAGTATGGAATATAATATTCCTGAATTGGTTTAGGCAGAATAGTTATAATTTGAGTTTCTTCAGTTTGTCATTCTTTTCTGGAAAAAAAGAGGAATGAAGGAGTATTCTAGTTATCTAAAACCTAAAGACTCTCTCCTACAAAACTGGGAGTCAGCAATGCAACATAGGCTGGTATAGCTACCTTGAAAACCAAATTAATGAAAAACCAAATTAATGAAAGGCAAAACTTTTCTCCTATCTCATGCAATCCTCCTTTTGGCTGACAAATCTTTGGTACTACCGTCTCTCTGATATGAGATGAATAGAAGGCTAGAAATGAAAGACATGATGTGGATTTCCCATCACTTTCCAATAACTTATAACTGCAATTGGAAAAATAAGGGTTTTTTTAATGAAAGCACCTCTAATAACACAGCTTAATCACTGTTTCATAGATTTCAAAGAAGCTTCAACTGGTTACTCTGCTGCAATCAAGGCCACACACCCAACCCAACATATTTCTGGAAGCAATATTTGCATCAGCATTCTTGAACTAACTCCTCCAAAGTCAGCTTCCCCCTCCCACCCCCCAAGTCCAGGCCTTTTATAGATGCAACACTGGAGAAGAAACTTAGGAGAATTCACTGAACAATCGGATTTCGATGCAATAAAAAGCGTCCTTTTTATTCTAAGCCAAGAGGCTTATTAGAGTTCTAAGAAGTTCTAAGCCAAGAGGCATCCCAGTTCACCTCTCACGCAATCACTGGGTGGCTTTTGGCAAGCCACGATTTGTTTGTTTACCCTAGGAAGTAGGGAGAGAGAACACTGTCACTCGGCAAAACATTCGCGGGAAATGTCTGTTTGTTAAATGGCCTGCTCAGCCCACTCAAGTCCCCTTATAGCCCCCTAGATGGACGCCTCCACCCTCTTTGCTCTGGAAAAAGGCC
>QLTV01003957.1:1268175-1290639 GCA_003457575.1 Thermophis baileyi | reverse complement strand
CTCCCCACCCCCGCCGTCCCTCACCCCAGCGCCTACCTTTCAACTCGGCGTAGTCCGAGAAGGCTCCGTTGCTCCTGGGGCCCGAGTGGCTCTTCTGCAGCATCCGCATCCGGACTTGCTCCTGCACCCGGGCGTTCTTGAGCAGCTCGGCGTCCGGCACCTCCTTGCGCTTCCTGTCGAGCTGCTGGTCCGAGGGCAGCGCCAAGGAGCACACGCCGTTCTCCGGCTGCAGAGCCGACAAGAAGAAATTATTTTCCTGCATGGTGGCAGCAGCCGAGGAAAAGGGGACATTCAAACAGGCCCCGGCTCTTTTTTCTGCCCGAGGCCTCGTTGGACCCAGCGAGAAATTGCTCGGGCGGGGGAAGGGGGGGGAAAGTTCCGACAACTCTGCGGCTGTTCTTCTCTTGAACCCGAGCGGGCAGTTCCACACTCCGAAAAGGCGCGAACTTGTCTACAGGTGGCTTCGGCAGGCACTTCCTCTCTACCTCGGTTACTCAGCTCAAGAAAGTTGTTCCACTCGGGGCGCACAAGCACAGACTCCTCTAACCTCCCCGGTCCCGCGCCATGCCCGTCTTCCCCGCCAGCCTTGTTTTGGTCTCCTGGGACTCTCCTTGCCCAGTCCTCCCCCCCCCCCTTTACTTGTAACACACCTACGGGGTCACACCCCTTTCCCTAGCAACTGACGCCGGTAAGGAAGGCGGGCTTTAAGGTAGAGCAGGCCGGCCGCTTCCACCTTAAAAAAGCAGGTGAGGCGTTTGGCAAGCTGCGAAATTTCCGACAGAATCTCAAGGGTGCCCGAGATGCAACCGCCGGCCCTGCCCAGGCCCTCGTCAGCCTCCGCAAACCAGCAGAAGCGGTTCTGGGTGCGGCGAGGCCTCCGGGGCTTGAGGGGGGTGGAGTGGGGTACCATCTCCTTTCCTCCTCCTCTGCTGGGAACGAAAGTTGCAAATCGCTCTGGTCTGGATAGGGAAACTGCCTTGACTCCCTGGGGCGGAAAGGCCGGAAAGAAAGCAAGGAGGGAGACGGCGCACGGCCGTCCCGCCTCGGCCGAGCCCAGGTTTTGTTTTGTTTTTTGCTCCCCTAGCATTGCAAAAAAAAAAAAAGTACGCGCCGAGCGAAGAGGACTGGCGCTCCAGCCGAGGCAGGTCAAAGTCCCGCGCTGCTTTCTCCCTTTTCCCCACCCAGAAGCCCGGGAGGCGCTACGCCTTGCTGAGTATGCGCAACCCGATCAGCAATTACTAGGGACGCGTCGCTTCCGATAGCTGGACTTCGAAGAAGTTTCAAGGGGAGCAAAAGCAGGGAGGGTTATGACAGCGGGTTATTTTTTTTTTTTTCATCAGCAACCTTTTCCCTTTTGCAAAAGTATCTGGTGGGAGTTACGAACGCAGAGATCGGTGGTGGCAGCTGCTGGCTTGGAAACTTCCTTCAAGGGGTTCACACGCGTGTATCACTCGGCTGTGTTTTCGTTTTGTTTGGAGGGTATACCGCGATTTAAACTTGCCCGGTTTCAGAAGAAGCAGAGAGAATTTCACATATCTATGGGGACAGCCCTCGTGTCGTTGCCCACCCTGCTTGCCTCACCATATATGATGGCTCTCTCTCTCTGTCTGTCTGTCTGTCTCTCTCTCTCTCTCTCTCTCTCACACACACACACACTCACACACACACACACCTTTGTTCATAGTACCACTAACTAGTCAATTATTTCCTTACATGCTGTTGCTGACACACATTTAAGTTTGCGAGTTTCTTTGTGCAAGTAATTTTTCCTCCACTTGGTAACCTTTGCCTATTACTGGACTCTGCAACCTGTCCCTTTATGCTTGTCTCCAGTTGGTTTAACTGAAAGGCAAGAAAAATGCATAAACAGCCCATGATTGAGTAGCATATTCTGTACAGAGTGCTTGCACCTTCCCCACAAACAAGACTTCCCCAAGTCAAATGTGAGGATAGGGACTTTCCTTACCAATAATATGGAAGAGGATTGCCATTACTTTTTTCTGGGATTTAATTTCCCCCCCCCCAGGCTGGTTTCTAACGACTATATGGGTACCTACAATTATTGTTCTCTATAGTAATAGTATGTTCTATATGGCAGCAATTGGTCCTACACCTGACACCCACCTCTATGTCATTCCATCAACCTGGTTGCTGTCTGATTAGGTTATATCTATCCACTGAGAGATATTTACATATTAAGAAACAGTTAAATGATATTAAAGTAGCTCAGATATTTCCAGTCTGTAAAGATATGGCTGGAAGCAATGGCCCTTCAGGAGGGATGGAACCATGCAGTGAGATTTTAGGATTGATGATATTCCAAATAGTACTATGGTAATAAAATTTGACTACAGTAGTAAATATGAGCCATCCTCTCCCCTCTTGCATATTACTAATTTGGTTCATTCTTGAAACAACAATTATTTCTGCAAATATGCCAGCCTGCGGCTCGCATGGAACAATAATTATTATATGTACCATGTTCATAGTATTGTTTTCCTTTGTATGGTCTCAAGCCAAATAATAATTAACTAGCATTTATGAAGTGCTGTCAGATGTCCAGATGAAAGACTCTCTGGAGGTATGTAGCCTTGATGATAGTACAGTAATAACTAGGTCCAACCCTGCTTAGCTTTATGAATTCCACACAGCACAGCACAACATCCAGTTATTAAACATTTTGTGATTAAAGTATGAACCATCCTCTTGGATAAGAAAGCATTCCCAAAGGAAGATGACTTTGTTAAAAAGGAGTGACCCTCTGTTGTGGGAAACAGACCCAAAATGTCAGCAATTAAGTCAAATGTTGGGACAATCAGCGTTTCCCAGAACTATATTCAAAATGGAAATAAAATTGCATTTTGCTATGCTTACACATTAAAAGTTTATGTATAACTTGCAAATATTTCAATGTATTCTATCAGACATAATACCATAGTCTTGGATACATTAATTTTTAGATTCATGTTTTTCATTGCATTATGCAATGGGTTTAAAATTTGTGGCATATCATTTGCATTCTCAGCCAACCACTTGAGATCAGCCACTTACATATAATGCACTTAGTAATACACCATTGATGTCAGCCCAAGCATTCCTTGGAGAAGTTTGTTAGCACTTGCAGATGACTATGGAGGATATGGATTATCTAGACATGGTTGAAGGCATTCTCCATGGGAATTCTCCTGTGGAAAACTGCCCCTTGAAATGAGGATAACCTTAATTTGTATGGCCTTCCAGAGATTTCTTTTAAAAACCCTATCTCTTAGAAAGCCACTGAATAGAAAGCCTTCAGGGACTGATTACAGATTAACAGTTGGAAGGGACCTTGTAGGTCATCTAGTCCAGCCCCCCACCCAAGTAGGAGACCCTACACCATTTCTGACAAATGGCAGTCCAATCTCTTCTTGAAAGCTTCCAGTGATGAAGCTCCCACAACTTCCGAAGGCAAGCTGTTCCATTGGTTGATTGTTCTCACTATCAGAAAATTTCTCCTTGACTGATTGTGGAGACATGATTACTTATGCTACTTGAGTTTCAGTTAATGAATGAATATAACCTGTATGATTTATTATTGTTCCATGTACTAATATCTGCAAACCATTTAAATCTACTGTACCTGGATAGAGATGGTAGATAAATTGCATTAAAATAACAAAAATTCATATCTGTTTCTCTCTCTATATCTCTCTCTATCATCTCTATCTTTATCTCCATCCATTATCTATCTATCTATCTATCTATCTATCTATCTATCTATCTATCTATCTATCATCTATTTATCCTAAACAACCAAGGACATTATACAACTTCATCATACTCCCTGTTCTGTGTTGAATCTTTCACAAGGTATTCTATTTATTCTCATTCTGTACATCAGTGGTTCTCAACCTTCCTAATGCCGCGACCCCCCCTGCAAGCAAAGCATTCTGCGCATGCGCAGAGGGTAAAAGAACCCAAATGGTGGCATCCAGGCAGGTGGGCGAAGTCTCCCGCTTCCGTCGCTACCGGTTGTCCAGTGACCCGCAGGTACGGCCGAACTGGGAGCATTTCACCCCTGCTGACGGTGGCACCAAGATGGCAGGCTAGCGTGCGTGGCGACCCCTGTGAAAGGGTCGTTCGACCCCCAAAGGGGTCGCGACCCACAGGTTGAGAACCGCTGCTGTACATGCTTCCATCATATATATGTTACTTCATTCAGTAAAAAAAAAACCTTCAGTTCCATATTTGTACATAACATCCTGTAATTCAAGCCTTAAATAAGTCACATAGCTATTCCATAAACAAACCATAACTATATTTTAATATTTCTCCAGAAAAACGTCTATTCATGTTGCCTTACCATTTGAAAGCATTCTTACATTTATGACTTCATCAGTTTTTTTCAGATGTTTTAGCATTTATAGTATTTATAGTATTTCTTTCAAACTCACCCTTCAACATATCGCATTTTTTGCCATATAAAACTATGATATTCTTATACCAGCATTACCACACTCCAGTTCCATCCCAAATCACATTTATTTTTAATTACATGCACTCTGCTGGAGGCTCTTTGTTTGCTATCTTCACAGACTTTCAAAGTAATATATAAATTATTTAATCATATAGTATTTTTATTTATATCAAAATTGTTCTGGATTTTCTCTCCTTCCTTAACCATTCCTTGCCTTGATTATATTTTTGCAACCATATTTTGTCTCTTTAGACATTATTTAGTATATTTTTCTCACCCTTATTTTTTGCAGCATATTTTAATTGTCACCCACAGTAGTGGCTATATCTTACTATCTCTATCGCCATTGCCATCTTCATATCTGTACTTTATCCCAAGGAATGTTGTAGGAATCATCATTTCCCCAGGCATTCTTTTTCATACTTAGTGTAACTCTACACATTTCTGTAATATAAATCTCTACTTCCTTTCATATACTTTCCATTCATTCTGTTGGAAAATTAAACTACAAGTTTAATAGAGGATTCTATTTTTATCTAGATAGAGGAGTCACACTTTATCTTCTTGCAATAGTTTTGTTTTCATGTTTGTTCTTTTCACATCTTTCTTTTCTTCCATGTCCCTTTCCCTCAAAATCCACTATTGACAAATAATGATCTGTTCGATGCTGAAAAATTCTCATTATACTTATATCTTTGTATTAGTCTTTCATAACTCAAATACTTTGGCCACCTAATGAGAAGGAAGGACTCACTGGAGAAGAGCCTAATGCTGGGAAAGATTGAGGGCAAAAGAAGAAGGGGACAATAGAGAATGAGGTGGCTGGATGGAGTCACTGAAGCAGTGGGCATGAGCTTAAATGGACTCAGGGGGCTGGTAGAGGACAGGAAGGCCTGGAGGAACATTGTCCATGGGGTTGCGATGGGTTGGACATGACTTCGCAACTAACAACAACAAAGTCTTTCATGATAAAAATGAAATTAGTGATGCTTTTTAAATAATTCTTTTTTTCATGTACAGAAATAAATACAGAAACATTTGTTTAAACAACATACTGTTGTTATGTATACATAATAAATAGACACTTTTCTGAATACTTACTCACCAAATATTCACCATTTCCAGTCATTCTTTGGTTTCAGAATAACTTAATCATATTCTGTATACTCTTATCATCTTATTTTCAGACATCCATTTATGTCACCTAAAAGAATATCACCCCCAGCCCCTAATTTGATCACTTCCCTTCAGAACATTGCACAATTTTCTTCAAACTCATATCCAGTTCTTCCAACATTACCATCCTCTGAAATGTGACACTAACCCTAACCCTAACCCTATACTACAAGGTATAGATTCCATATTTCCTATAACAGCCTAGGTGACACAAATTCATTGAGGCTTTTACAGAATGTTCTTTACTATAGAGAATGTCCATACTAGGTCATCAGCCTTGGTCATGTACATGTCATATACAGCATTCCTTGCTAATGGTAAAAATAACCCTGGTCAGTTTTGGTATATTTTGGCTAAAATCCCAGAAGTGAAACCTAAATCAATCTTATTTACATGTGAAGATCTGAAATCTAGGGACTGTTTCAACCCAACATAACATTGTCTGTATCCCACTAATTAGGAGGCACACAAGTACACCAGTACACACTTAAAATACTAATTCTAGAAAATCTTAGGTGGTTTGGGGGGGGGGCAGGGCAGGAGAGCAGTCTTCAACATGACACATTGTATTCTTATCTGTAACAGCCTAAGTGCAAATAGTGTTATCCCACCCAAGACATCTCTGTTGACTTGATACAGGAAAACAGTGTGAGGTCATTTTCATGATTCATCACAGAAAACTTTGTGGGAAGTCTGCCAAAATGAGAAGTGGGTCAGCCTGTGGTGACCACAGCATAAAATATGCATGACATCGATGTGTTCAGTTCCAAGTCTAGTTTTTTAAGATAAAATCTGTCCCAGGTGTTGTTTGTGCTGATTCAATGTACTTGCTTCTTGTTTCTAACGGTAGGGTACTCTTGAATGTTCCAAGGACACCCCAATTCTACCACTCCTTATACTGATCTTTTCTAGCTTAAATGGAGATTGAGACTTTTCAGATGAGATAGATCTTGTTGTCAGTCTTCCCCCCATGCTTGTTCTTTAGTGCTATTTCACTGAGAATCAGGGATGCTACTTTCAGAACAACTGGTCCTCGTTATTTCCTTTAAAAATGGTAGAGAGACAAACAGGCTTTTTTTAAAAGAGTTTTTGATCCTGCATTTATTTTTATTTTATTATGTTATTTGCCCAATGTAATAAGTGTCGGGCAGATGGTGAGAAAGCTTTTCCCCCATCTCAAACAACTATCTGCAGCCACCTTGCTTTTTATGCTATTTATTTATTTATTACATTTTTATGTAATATCCATCTCCCCTATAAGGTGACTCTGGGCTATGTGATAAAGTCTCCAATAAAAGCATCAGATGCAAGGAATGTATATTGTTGCAAACAATGGAGCAGGAGGAGCCATCGGATAAAAGTGGAAGTGGGCTTTTGCTTCCATCCATTCTTCAATGTGCATTCACTTTTTAAATAATGATTTTATAAAGCATTATAGTTAAACAAACTACAAACTAGTACAAACTACAGAAAATAAAAGAATAAAAAGAAAAAAGTGCAGAAAAAGGGAAAATATTTTTAAAAAAGAAAGAAAACATAAGAATCCAGGTAGTTCTTGACTTACAAAAGTTCATTTAGTGACCGTTCAACATTACAACGGCACTGAAACAGTGATTTATGACCATTTTTCACACTTAACAACCACTGCAGCATCCCCATGGTCACATGATCAAAATGCAAACGCTTGGCAACTGGTTAATACTTATGAGGGTTGTGGTGTCCTGAGGTCATGTGATCAGCTTTTGCGACCTTCTGCCAAGCAAAGTCAACGGGAAGCCAGATTCACTTAACATCCATTTTACTAACTTAACAATTGCAATGATTCACTTAACAGCAGTGGCAAGAAAAGTCATAAAATGGGGCAAAACTCACTTAACAAAGGTTTCATTTAGCAACATAAATTTTGGGCTCAGTTGTGGTCATAAGTCGAGGACTACTTGTATAGCAAAGGAAAAGGAAAAGAAGTGACTCCCACATTTGTCACAACAAGTATAAACAATTTTAACAACTTATCATTTTCTTTATCCCATTATCTCATCTCTTATGTATAAACAGATCCTTGAAATCTCATCATTCAGTCCTGGTCAGCAAAAGTCCATTAAGCGTAAGCAGAAATAACCACGTATCTATTTTAACCTTGATCAGATAAATCCACTTTATACTCCTTTAGAGATAATCACGATCTTTAATCCCTTCAAATGTACCTATCACTTTTCATTTTGTCAAAAATCTCAGATTGGCTGGCTATGAGATCAAGGGCATCTTTGGATATAATGTGTACCTAGTACCTTAGGCGCAAAAATCACAATGAGGTACTTTGCACATTTACCTTTGCATCCTGAACCATTAAAGAAAGCGTATCTGCTAACTTTTACATTCAGAATCTTTTCTTGCCTTTTCGTTTTCATGTCACTGAAACCTGCGTCACAAACATCGTCCACATCATCCACATATCTCCAATACATTTTGGTTGCTGTTTCCCTTTTCTGGTTGTTCTATCAAGCTAAATTGTACTGATACAACAAAAAATAGGTGTATTAGCTAGGCAGCCATTCCCAAATCTGGTACCTGCAGGTATTTTGGATTTAAGCTTCTAAAATCTTCCAGCCGCTTCAGTTGCGTGTACCACATAGCTAAAGGTATTGACATACAATGAACCTTGCAAGTAATCTTGCATGAAATGGCCTTACTTTAAAGCCAACTCAGAGAACAAACAGGAAAATGCATTTCTTATATATTCTTGAAAAGTACATTTACAGCACTGTCTCAGAATTTAAAGAGTGCTACCTTCATGTGACCCCTTTCTAATGAGTTTTTTTGTGGCTGAAAGAGAAAAATGCCTGAAATACAGTTAGTCCTTGACTTATGACTGCACTTGAGCCCCAAATTCTGTTGCTAAGTGAAAAATTTGTTAGGTGGGTTTTGCCCCATTTTATGACCTTTATTGTTATAGTAATTAAGTAAATCACTGCAATTGTTAAGTTAGTAACACAATTGTTAAGGGAATCTGGCTGTCCCATCGAGTTTGATTGTCAGAAGTTCGCAAAAGGTGATCACATGAGGCCAGGACACTGCAACCGCCATAAATATGAGTCAGTTGCTGCTAAGCATCAGAATTTTGGTCACATGACCATGGGGATGCTGCAAAGGTGCTATGTGTGAAAAATGGTCATAAGTCATTTTTTTCAGTGCTGTTGTAACTTTGAATGATCACTAAATGAACTGTTGTAAGTTGAGGACTATCTGTAGATAAACAATCTGGACTTTTTGGAATTGTGAAAATTTAAGAGTTTGGACAATTTTTTTTTTATACATGCATAAAAACTCACACTTGCTCCAGTTCCTCTTTTACATCACCATACATATGTGGAATTGCATTATCGGCTTTTAAATTTCCCTTTTAAGCTTGCCATCTTCCTATTAACTCCTACTACAAGCAGTTATAAGCTTCCAGGGCAAATGGGTGCCATCTAATTTTCTGGCGCGCTAATGTTTCACTGGCAGATGGGGAAGCGCAAAATGATTCTGTTTTGTAGTCTACTTTTCAGCAACTCACAGGCAACTGACCAAGGATTGATTTGGGTCCTGTATTTATAACTGTAATCTTGATGTAGTATAAAGCTGGGATCCAGGCTTTATTTGAACAGTCTTCCTTTGTGTTGAAGTTGTTTGAATGTTTATGTATCTTGATAGTTTCTTTATGCAGGTACACATTATACTTTGACATAGTTATCAGTGCTTGTGTGTTTTCAAATTGGATCTTGTATCCATCATGAAGCAGCACATAATTTTTCAAGCTAACAGTGCCTTTCACATTCTTATTCATATTAATACTGCATTTTGTGATCCCAATATATACCTGTCCACAACTGCAGGGGATGCGGTAAATGGCTGATAATGAGAGTGGATTTTTGTCATCCTTGGATGAGTGAATGATTTCTTGAATTTCCTCTTGGCTTGCAGATGGTTTTAGGCTGTGCTTCCCTAATAGTTTTCCAGGTTGAGTAACTTTCTTAGAGAGTAACACCTTTCCTACTGGATGTAGTTTGTCCTTGGACGTATATTCGTTATTGTTTTTATTGTTGGATTGCATTGTCTGCTTGATCTCCCTGGCAGAATGTTCATTAACTCATAGAGTGTTTTCAAAATGGCAAGTAGGTCAAAGTAGCATATGCAGCTGCTTATAGAAGCTACTGAGATACATAAACTCTCTAACAATTTTAACAATAAGGAAGGCAGTTTGAAGGTCAATAAAGACTGGAACACTATACCAAAATTAAACAGCCCTTAATTAACCAGCATCAAAAATAATTTATAGCAGCTTCACCTGAAAGAACACCAAGCAGTAGCCTAAAACAAGGCGAATTAGGAATTTCTTCAACATAGACCAGTTGGAACATTACCTAGGTTGAAGAGCCAATCATCTTTCTTGGATTCCTGTGACATGGCCCAATTAGAAATCAGCTCATCTGGAAATATCAATCAGAAATCAGATTAGCCAGTTACAAATACAAGAGCCCGGGCAATCCTTGCTCATTTGGTTGTCAGCTGCCAAGGGGGACACTATGAAACAGCTCATTTTGCTTCTGAAGTTACCAGCCACAGATGCTGGAGAAATATTAGGACATCAGAAAATTAGACTGAAGCTTATCATGATCATTACATGGTCAACCCTGCCCATAAAAACTACACTAGCATAAATATTACTACATTTTAATATACCAAGCTAGCTTTGTACATATTAACTATGTAATATAATGTAATATGTATTACATTATAACTACCGTATGTACTGTATTATACTGTATGTACTATGTTATCACTATGTAGTATATTAACTGCTAGAATATTCTATGTCTTTCATTGGAAAGCATATAAATTCTTCCTCTACAGAAATTGCAAATGTAGTTATGGGAATATGCCTTGATGTCTAAAATTTCATATCTGAAAAAAAAATCTGATACAGAATTTAACATGAAAGATGTTTGGGGATTATAAGTCTGTTACCACATCTAAAATGTGTGTTTCTTTTAATATAAACATTTTAATATTTAATTTTTCTATTATTTGCTAAACAAGGATAGATTTTTTTTAAATTGATTAGATACAAGTAATTTTTTTCACTCAGGTTTACCCTTTATGTTGTTTTGATTATTGATACCCACTATTTAATTTGACAATTTTAAAATGGGTTTTCAATATGGTTAATTACACTAATATTACTCTGATAATGTATACTCAATTTACTTAATTTTATGTTTATAAATCTTCTCTGTTTACTTTGTGCTATGCTTTTTTTCTCTTTTGCTTGTTTTTTTCCTTTCAAAATGTTTTACACACAGAGAATAGCATTGTCACCAAAGATGAATTTTTCTTATGAGACACAAATTTTAGTACTCTTTTAACCAGCAACTGTTCTCTTGGTTTGGACTCTGAATTTAACATCCAACATGGCCCCAGGCTAGGTATACTTCACATTGGTTTTTCTCAGAACCTTAAATGACTATGCTAGTCATTTAAAAACAGTTTGCTTGTATGAAACCATTTTCACTTGCATTTTCTTGCAAGAGATACACTTAATTAATTGGGGGAACCTTGCACATTGCTGAAAATCAAGGATGCATTGATTTGATAAAGAAACTATTCAATACTTTCTTGGAGTTGCCCAGTATAAGGAAAGATTGTGCACCATTCCCATTTTTTTAGGAAATATTGCTTGCTATTAGTTTTTAAAATATTTCTGAAATCCAAGAGAATTCTTGGATTGTCCAGAGCAGGGATGTCAAACTCAAGGCCCGAAAGCCGGATCCGACCCACGGGGTGCTTAGATCTGGACCTCGGGGCCAGCCTGATGTATGTCAAATCTACTTCTGACGCTAGCCTGTTCTTGGCTTAAAAAACAAAATTTTATTAAGCTTATTATCTAACCCCTCAGCCTCATAAACAGCAGAATAACCCAGGACAATGGGTTTAATCCTGGGACATTTAAACAATCGACACATGAAAATGCCCATTCAATAGCAGTTTCTTGAAACCCACCTGCCTGCTTTTCCAGGTGGTGCCATTCAGTTTCTCCTTCAGCTCAAATTTCTCTCTCACAGTCAGTCACAAAAGCCTTCCGAGGCAGTCTTGCAGGGCAATCAATAAACTTTTTGTCTCCCCTGGAGTCCCGAAGCAGTTTAGCCATGAATGCGAAACACAAGACGAGGCCATTTGAGAGTTGCATCCAGTGAAAAACTATGAGCTGTCATTGGAAATTGTGACTTTATGCATGAGTACAGTAAAATCATAGCAGATGGCAATGGAAGGGGCAGATGGAGGACAGTTTGTATCAATATTATTTATTTATTTATTTATTTATTTATTTATTTATTTATTTATTTATTTATTTATTTATTTATTTATTTATTTATTATTATTTATTATTTATTTATTTATTTATTTATTTATTAAATAATAATAATTTATTAAATTTGTAATAATATTTAATAATAATTTGTAATTATTAAATAATAATAATTTATTAAATTTGTATGCCGCCCAACTCCCAAGGGACTCTGGGCGGCTATTATGAATACCAAGAACTGCTGCTGTTTTCAATAGCACTTTTAGCATGTAAAAAGGCAGCATATTTTTAATCGAATTGATATCCACAAAGAACTGCAGCAATGGCTGATGTGGTTCTGCTGTGCAATTGGAACAAGACTAGATTATGTCCCCTGTTGGGCACGCTCCAAATGTACTGTATAAGAATTACCACTTCCCAAATTTTCAGACAGTAACAGTGTTGGCTGCAAAATCTGGGAATTATAGCTGGAAAACAGTAAGTGGAGATTGGACTAAATATGCATGAAGCTATTGGACCTTGAGCATGTCTCTTTGTCAGCCTAGGTCACGAGTATCCACGTTGACAGGCAGTGCTCCTTAAGGCAGTCTCCCCAACTGGCACTCTAGACTTCAAGTTCCTGTAAGACACAAGCAGCACTGCCCAATAGCTGAAGGCTGAACTGAGGTCTTCTATCGTCTCAATGAAATTGTTTGCGGAAAATATCCTTAAATAGACTCTTAGTTGTGTTTTGCATTTGAAAATTTCCCCACTACAGGTAGTCCTTGACTACTGAAGAGACTTTCAGCTGAAGATGCATTCTGTGTGGTTTTTTCCTGGAATCACATGTAAATATATGACACTGAATACAAGGAGCTAAAGAATATGAGTGGGGACTTGGTTGATTATGAGGAAATAGATTGCTGGGCTGGAGAGACCTTTTGTCCTTTGTCATGTTATTTTATGTCTCATTTCCTGCTTCAGCAATCCATTTGTTTTTTTAAAGTATCTTTGGAGTCTACCATTATTTCTAACTATAGACATTACATTATGGGTTACCGAATTATTTCCTGTCTGCCACCTTAGGCCTTTGGTCAATTCCCCATTGGGTTTTATTCTACCTCATACCCATCTAATTTGGTGAGAGCCAGACTTCCCATTGTCACTGTTAACAATCCCCTGCTGCCTTTAAAACCTCAGATCGATGCATATCAAGCCATCAACAGGCACATAGAGATAAACCACATGTACACACCATTCAGAAGAGACAATAAAAAACTAAAAAAGGGAACAAAAAGATTAGATCACCTGTTGCCAGCATTCAATACACAGATAAGCAGGGATTAATATCAGACAAAAAAGCAGTGAACAACAACCTACTCAAACATTTACCAAGGAGAAACACCCACCCCCATACACACACATAACAGCACTGAAATTGCTGAAAGGCCAAGCTACTACATATAAATAGAAAGCAACCCCACTCCATTCTAGAACTGAAGATGTTACCTAGCCTGGTAATGAAATGTTTGCATGTCTACCGTACTGATGCATACTGTATTAGCAGTATGTTATTATTAACAGCAGAGATTTTATGGCTTGCTAAAAGCCCCAATCCTTTCTGGAAGGTCTAGCTCAAGATTCTTCACTGCATAGTAATCAGAAATTACAATACAGTAGTAGCTAAAGCAACACTATCCATAAAATATTTTATGCTAATATTTTATTCTAGAAGAATGATGGGTTTATTAGAATATGCTGCCTGTTAAGTTAGTAAAGCACAAATTTAACTACTCTCTGATATGGCTTTGTAATGACTGAAATTATAATGTGGATAAATTAGAAGACTGAAATTGACCCACCTCTTCAAACCCATTTTAGGATCCAGATGAAAGCTTCAGATACAGAGAAAAATTATTAATATTTTTAATTCCTGTTCCATGTACTTTATACTATCTCAATTTCCAACGTGTCTCTGCTCTCTATTATTTCCATTCATCACCTTTCTGATCACTGCAATTGCATTTCCTTATAAACAATGTACACAGCCTGTCCACGTACTCCATAAAACCTTAGGTTTCCATGAGAACTTGATGGGAATTCTGTGAAGGTTTAAGGGCAGAAAAATATCTCCAAATAAGCACAAATCCTCCTCTAATATATAAAGTTGAATAAACAAATTACAACAAGCAAAAGTTTTGTTTATTGCCAACTTTATATTACTAGAATTTTGTCTTTTGATCGTGGCTCTGGGATTATGCGGTCTGAAAAAGTTTTAAAATCTCTGCTCTAAATCCATTTTAAGTAGGATTCAGATCTAATTTTGAGGTAGAAAGTGCTTTGGTTGCTTTGTGAGATGCTTTTTACTAACACTGTAGAAATGGGGGACTTCAACTGGGTGGATTCTCTCCATGGCTTTTTAACACCAATCATTATGGTGTTAAGAAGCCTTCTGGCTAGGCTGTTTGGTCATTTCCACAAAGAATTCCCAAGAAGTTTTTTATGGATTTCCATCCTAACTATTTTTATCTCATGTTAGCATCTTATTTATTAATGTTTTGATTTATTTATTAACATAATTGGTCTACCAGACTAGTTTCACAATACTGGATGAGTATCAGCAAGCATATCAACAGAAAACACTAAAATACCACAAATGCCATTGATACAACATAATACAAACTTTTTTAAAAAAAACATTATGTTTCTCATTAAATGTGTTCAAGATATTTGCTATTTTTGCCACCCAAACCTGTAAAAATGTTTGAGCCATCAAAGATGGAATCAAAGCTGTTGAAAATATATTCCAGGAACTTGAATAGAGAGAATCAGAACATATCTAAAAAGTAGCACTGATTTTAATGTAAAAATGTGTTTATTTTGGCTCCAGGCACCATGAGTAAACATGACTAAAAGACAGGGTGTCTGGCCCCATAGCATTTCATTGATTGTAAGAAACAATGAACAGATCCAATTCCATTTTTTTGTATGTGGTCATGATGGAGAATTTTGATTTTTGCAGGGAGGAGATGAGCCAAAAGTAGCATGTGATCAGCAACTGGTCTCTTTTCAAAAGGAGTAGAAAGATTCTGCATTTTAATATAGCACACTTCCTTTTTAATTTGCAAAGGTTGGGAACATACATACAATATACTAAACCCTAGCACAAAGTAATCAAATCTTATTACTGAATTTATGTTGTTGAGTTTGTTAAGCTCAAGCAAGCTATCTTGTGACTTAACCACATGCTAAGCCAAAGGCTGTGATCTCACACTGTACTGAACCATAAACTAGCATCCAATGTTATTTAATGTATTGTGCAAACCTAACAGATTTGCAGTGTTTCAAACAGAAATTAAAAAAAAAAACACTTAGATGTGCCAAAAAAAAGAAAGGGGGGAAAAAGAGAAAAGGGTGTGTTTGCTGATTTAAGCAGAAAGAGTGCAATTTATGAGTGTCTCACCCTCTAGTTTAACCCTTACAAGACTTCCTGATGGGTGATTCTCGGCCTTTCTCTCAAGAGGATGAATGGGCTTGGCAGAGGAAGACCATCACAAACGTGCTCTTGATCTGCATGGCAACTGCTGGAGAGATCCCAGGTCCCTTGGCTTCTTTTGGCGGTCAATGAGATTTTTCCTTAGGGGAATGTAAGGGCCAAATTAGACATTGTGTACATTGACTAATTTATCTGAATTCTCCCTCTTACTCTATATCCCTCCCTCCCTCTCTCTCTCCCTCTCCTAGAAGAGCAAATACGGGTACGGAAGGGAAACCTTGCTTAATTCCATTCCATTCCATTCCATTCCACTCTCTTTCTCTCTCTCTCTCTCTCACTCTCACTCTCTCTCTCTCTCTCTCTCTCCCTCTCCCTCTCTCTCCCTCCCTCCCTCTCTCTTTCTCTCTTTCTCTCTCTGGATGTGTGTCCATTTATCGCTAAAAATAAAGTGTGGAGAGATGAAATTCACCTTCTTTCCCTTTACCTGCCTCTTTTTCTTTTGAAAATCAATTTTCTACCCCATGCCAGCTCATTTTTTGTCGCAAAATGCCAGATGAATAGGAATGTAAGAAATTTAATTTAATTTAAGCCAGAGAAACAATGCTGCTTACTGAGATCATCCCCCAATCTACCTTTAAAAGCACCCTCCCTTAAAAGCAAATTGGCAAGTGTGTCCTGAACAAACTGCACACCCCTCAGGTGCTCAGATTCAGGTGGGAGGCACCTCCTACCTCCAGGTAGTTCTGTTTCTCCTCATGTACCAGCTAATGGGCTTGTCTTTTACCCAAACCTTCTCTTTGCACAGTGTGCATGCCCAGAGTAGCATTTCCCCAAACTTGCATGAATTTTGGGCAGCAACAAATCATTCCTAATAAAACAGATAAAAGTTCTGAAAGTTGTCAGTTGTGCTCTGGGAAAGCATCTTCCAGTGTGAAATGCAGCCAAATCTGGCAATCACTGCAGTTAGCAATTGCTCCATGTGCAAGTTAAATCTTGTGTACAAGTCCTGTGGTTGGTTACACCCAGCCCAAGCCTGGGAATCTCCCTACAGCCATTCCAAGATCTAAGTGAATTCCTAGCTGCAAAAGAGCAGATGAGTGTCAAGGAAGCAATTGGTTTTCTTCTGTCTTATGAAAACAGATGGGTGTTTTCCAACTGACAAGTTTTCAGTCATTCCTCTCTGTTATAATGGTAGTTGTTGTTTTGCACAGTTCAAGGACACTACATTTTATTGTGTTACAAAGAACATATGGTGCCTGTATGGGACATGGGTAATGTTTGTGATGGAGTTGGATGAAGGCTGTGAGCACCATTTTTGAAACGCTTAGAGGAAAAACAAGAAACAAATGAAATAAATCAGCTACAACTCTATGTTCTATCCATGTCCACATTTGTTTAATTCTATTAAGACTTTCTTTGCATGTGTTTCTATATGTACCCATATGCAAGTTTTGATAAACACATGTACATTTTTCTAGTCAATGCTGTTTCAAGGGATGATTCATGATGGTGACTAGAAAGATCGTGTTAAATGTCTCTTTTATTAGCACAATAGAAGAATAGCACTGATCTGTTTTGTTCTGTTTTTGAAGTAGCATTATAGCATTATGGATGTACCATACTAATAATGCTAATTAGGAAACCATTTTAAAATAATGTTTTTGTCACTGCTGCCATAAATCATTTTGCTAAAATGACAGGAAGTGAAAAGATTTCCTCCCAGTATTAGATATATTTAATTGCAATATCATGATTATAATTATTCTTTGTGATTACTTCAGTGCCTTACCACTCTTTCAGTTATTGATTTTAAAAAATGATAAGTGATTGATAAGTGAATGATAAGATTATCTCCTCCTCTGTTCTCAAAAATTATGGGCACAACATCTTTACAAATGGTGACCATTTTCTGTGGAGTTTACATAAAATGTGAATGATAAATTAGGCTGAATCCACAGTAAACCTGTTGGAACCAATCTTCATCTTTCGGTACTTCTCTTAGACAGCCTCACCATCTTTCAATGCAACCATTTGTTTTGAACCTTTCAAAAACAGTGAAAATAATACCCATTTTATCATGGAAAAACCCTAATGAATAAGGAAAAGGCCAGAATGCAAATAATAGCACGAGGAGAGGGCTTACAGATGCAGAAAGCCATACAGGATCTGAATGCAAAGATTATTCTGTTAAAAAGAAGAACAACTGCTTAGCTACCAATTTTTATTATTTTTCACATTTCTGTACCACATTTCTCCCTCAAAGATTTACTCATTTACACATGCTCAATAGATTAATGACCCTATGTTACAAATCTAGGTAATTTGGCTTGTATTATCCAAACCTCACCATCAAAGCTGACACCAGCCAGAGCATAGAATAACCCAAAGAAATAGTGCAAAATAGGAAGATGTGGAGAGACCTGGCCTGTAGAATAGAATCACCAAGAGTTGGCAATGAATGAATGGATAACATTATCAATGTTCATCATCCATACCTAGCTGGGCAAAGATGAGTATACTTTTGTGTGTGTCAGATTTGCCTTCAGTTTTGGGTTTCAGTTTCTACCATAAACTCTGCAAGATAGGGAGGTGTGGTGATGATGATGGTATTGGCCAAAGTCTATGTCTCAGAGGACAGGCTATGTGTCAGATCATGAGGTAGAAACAAATTGGGGATCATCTTTAGGCACTGCCCACTTTGCTACAAAACACTTCCTGAGGTCTCAGATCTTATCAATAGGCTGCAGGGGTGGGTTCCTCCCAGTTCGGACCCTTTTTTCCGAACCGGTAGCGGCCCACTGGTGACATCACGATGATGTCACCAAACCGGATGGGTCGGTGCCGGTCCGTGGGGGCCGCCATCTTTTTTTTTTGAATTTTTTTTTGAATTTTTTTTCCTTCTGAGCATGCACAGAAGCCAACTTCTGGCACTGTGCATGCGGTCGCCATCTTTTTTTGGCTTTGGGGTTTTTTGGGGGATTTTTTGTTACTGTGCATGTGTGCACGCACTTCGCACGTGCGCAACCACGAGGTGCGCCCATGCGGTGCGGGAGGGAGCGAACCGGCAGCAAGGTAAGTTGGGACCCACCCCGATAGGCTGGTTTTAAAATCTCCCCAGCTACTGGTGCTGGAAGACCACAATCTTTATACCTAGGGAGAGAATCACAGACATCAGAGGTTCATACCACTGTGGCAAACACGGTCTAAACCCACAAAGTTGTTATATGTTAGATTTAATTTTCCCATCAAAGCAGCTGGTAGTAATGTAAAGTTGGAGGGCTAATGATTAGTCTCTTATTATGGTCAGATCATTTCTTGAGGGATACTTTCACTGCAGGTGGTGACACCAATTAGAATAATCCATCCCTAGTGCTTATTGATCCAGAGGGATTTCTGCAAGAATTTAGGGAATTTCCCACCTATCTGATAGGCAGTTCTACCAAGCATTTGGAATATGAAGGCAATCACAACAGTTAATGAGTTTGGCCAGGAGTGGCCTCTTATGCTCTAGGCCAGGAGACTCTTTTGTGGAATAAAGCCAGGAGTTAATGTGACCAAACAAAAATAAGAGTTTGCATTTGATCCTACGCTGTGGTGATAAGGGTGGTTCATCTCTCCAAGCCAGGGGTGGGTTCCTCCGGGTTCGGACCGGTTCTCCCGAACTGGTAGCGACCTGCTGGTGATGTCACAATGACATCACTGATCCGGTTTGGTCAGTGCCGGTCTGTGGGCGCTGCCATCTTTTTTCGAATTTTTTTCGATTTTTTTCCCCGAATTTTTTCGAATTTTTTTTCCCCTTCTGAGCATGCGCAGAAGCTGAGTTCCGGCACTGTGCATGCAGTCACCATCTTGTTTTCAGCTCCCCCCCCCAGATTTTTCGTTACTGCGCATGCATGCTGCTTCAGTTGTTACTTTGGATGGAATAGCAGCTCATCTAAAGAAGGAAGTCTGCCACTTGGGGACCTCCTAGGCTCATGGCCACTGCTTGGATTGGCAGTTAAAGCTGGTACAGTGGGGGCCTTTGCTCAGATTTGGCAGGGCACCAGATTTGGCTAACCATTCCTTTATCCCCTCCTGCATAAATTTCTGCAGTTTGCTTTATGTGGGTCTGCTTTTGCAGACTACTGTACTCAAAAAATACAACTGGTATAAAATAGAGTGGCTCTGCTAGGTGAGACCCCCTTAACTTTAGAGTTAGAGACCTTCTACATCTAGTATTGGTGTTGTGGGTGCTGCATCAGTTGCCAACAGGTTTTTGAGTCTAGTTCAAAGTGCAGGTCATCACTATGAAACTGCATGTTTTTGCCCCTCGATATCTTCAGTACCACCTGCTTCAAATTGCAATTAGAAATTCAAGGACCTCTCATAGGATATTTGGAATAATTATATTTCTTGGGTTTTGTTCTATGGAACGGCTTATCCCCAAAGATCCAGATTGGTCTTCATGAAAACAGTTAAAACAGATTTATTCCATAGAGGATCTAATGTATCATATTGCTGGAATGGGACACCAAGGGAGGGGCACTGTTTACAACCTTGAACTGAATATTTGTTTTTATAATTCTACATATGTATGAAATCCACCAGATGTCCTCGTAGAGTTGGCAGCAGAGAAATAAATAAATAAATACATAAATAAATAAACCACTCCCACTCCCTTCAGCCATTAAGATTGCATGAGCAACCATGGAACTGAATGACTAACAACTGAATGATGAACATTTCTAGATGATCTCTGCAGGACGTTATGAGTAGGTATGGCACTCCATCAGTCCTATCCACTTGCTTAGCATTCTTCTACAGCAATTGATGCTTATCAGCTGCTCTCTCTCTCTCTTCCACCTGCCATTCTCATTTCTTGAGACCTGCTGTCTTTTCTGATTTGAGGAAGCTTCTGGCAGAATGTGCTTCTCCTGAAGCTTGCTTCTGACTTAAATCTCTTCCCTCTATTAACCCTAGACTGGCTTGACCTGTTTTGATTTTGCTGACTCTACAAAGCTATCTGCCACAGAAGGAAAAAAAAGAGACTATCAAAAATGTAATATCTCCATATTCTTACTCCCAAAGCTGTGCTTCCTGACATTAAATGAAGTAAGGCAAACAGCTCTTGTGAAGCAGTTTTGGTTGGTGGGTTGGTTGCCATGATTTCTTTCACATTTGACAATTCTGGCCCAAATGCCTCAACACATTAATGTCCGTCTGTCAATCTTGACTTCTGTAGCCAAGTCTTGCCCCTTTCTTGTTTGTCAACACAAACCTGCATAAATCACTGTGGGGACACTCCAGACTGTTAAATACCATCCAGTATAATATCATGAAACTTGCTGTTTTCTTGCTAATCCCTATTTTGTCTTATTGACTCTATTCCCAGTCACTACCATCAACCAACAAGCCTCCAACATTGAGGGTGATGATGATTAGCAGATTTTATATAACGTGAGACTGCTCTTCAATTGTGTTAGAACAATGGAGAAATTAATTACTTAGACACCAGAACAGGTAAGTTTGATTCAATCCATCTCACACTTGGCTTGGGGATACAATGAAGGCAACATTATGGGGACAGGCAGGGAAAAAACTCATGATGGCTTCTGTTAGGAAAAGTCACATTTGATAACCACATTTCAATCTTGTATGTTTTATCAGTCCTGCCAATGGATGTGGGCAGGATAATGCGAGGAGTAAGGCTGGTAAAGGGACAATCCAGTAATTCCTCAGATGACAAAAATCATTTTAAAAAAAGGATTAAAAAGAGCCAGTTTGGTGTAGTAGTAAAGGAGCTGACCGAGAAACTAAGAGACCGAGGGTTCTGGTCCTCTCTTAAGCATGAAAGCCAGCTGGGTGACTTTGGGCCAGTTAATCTCTCTCAGCCCGACCCACTTCATAGGGTTATTTTGAGGGGGGAAATATGAGGTGGTCATCATCATCCGAAACCAGGAAGGGAGCTATCACAGAACAAAAACAGGAGTTGCAGCTGTTCTCTAAAAGAGACATTGTGCAGAAACGTTGAAACCAGAAAAATGATGTATAGATCCAGCAACCAAGTCATCCTGTTTCTTGCCTTTGATTGGACATCCCTTGAATCCCCACTATTCAACAAAATCTGCAGTTGGTGGAAAAATAAATATATTTCAAAATGTACAGCAGACTGGAAATTATTTTGGACCTTAACAGGCCACAGTGAAATACGGAAACTAAGATAAGAGCTTTAATTATTTACTTTGAAATAAGATTCCATTTAATTTTCTTCCTCTGTCTTCCTGGCCAACAGTGGGGTTTTTGACCTTTGTCCACTTAATAGACACCGCATCACATTTCACTTAGTTGGCTGAGAAAGCAAATGATTTGATAGGTTACCAATGCAATGTCCCTGATTGTTTTAAATGGTTGAAGAAGGTTTGTGTTGCTTGTTAAAAGGACATAATTGTTCGTCTTCACTTGGAGGTTATGAAAACACATTTATAGGCTGTTTTACAGGAATCTAGTGGGATCTTTATGTCATCATCTGTTACAATAAATGAACTGGGCACTGTCATTCCCTTAGCAGTCATATGCTATGAATTGTATGAGGAAATGCAACAGAAGCTTGTTCACAGACCAGTTAGGTTACCATCTTTTATATGGAGCTGCCCCCAGTTTTGCAATTCAACCTCAAGGCTTCTGGAGACTCCAGTCTGTCTATCTGGCTGACTTTGGGTGATAAATGGGCTATCACTCTATTCTGTTAAATTTCTGAAGAAATTTTTTTATTTATTTTGTCAAGTACATATTTGGTAATATACATAGATATAACATTATTTATATACATAAGATGGGTACAAATAAAAGGGAACGTTTGGACAGGGACAGTAGGCACGCTGGTGCGCTTATGCACACCCCTTACTGACCTCTTAGGAATGGGGTGAGGTCAACAGTAGACAGTCTAAGGGTAAAGTTTTGGGGATTTGGGGAGGAAACCACAGAGTCAGGTAGTGAGTTCCAGGCATTAACCACTCTGTTGCTGAAGTCGGA
>QLTV01003957.1:1243171-1267792 GCA_003457575.1 Thermophis baileyi | reverse complement strand
TGAGATTTGGTGTTGCCAGATGTTTGAGCATTCTGACATAGAATGTTGAGTTCTTTTTGAGGGGTAGCAGTGTTGTCGGTGGTGTTAAAAAGTTTTACATCATCGGCGAAGAGCTTGTCAGATTAGTAATAAATGAACTACCCAGGGCATAATGAACTATAATTATATATGTACTGCTGTAAGTTATCACTTAACAAATATTTTATTTATTTTATTTATGCATTAAATTTCTAGGCTGCCCATCTCACTGCTACAGTGATACAGCGGCTTACAATATAATAAAAGATAAAAAAGTACTAGAAAATAATTAAAATTAGAAAAATTGAATTAAAAAAAACTAAAAACCAAGAGGATGGGTGGCTTGGAGGAGGGGATCTCCTCTACCCAGTCAGCCAACTCCAATGAGGCAGGCCCCTGTTGGGGGCCTAGACCAAGCAGCAGAGCCAAACTTTTAGGCTCTTCCAGAAGGCCAGGAGTATGGAAGCGGATCTCACCTCACCTCACCTCAATAGTTGTTGATACTTGCCCAGTGATGACTCCAAACCCGTGACTGAATCCCATGAATTCAATTCATCCCCAGGACCATTTCAGCACTGTATATATTTCCAAATTGGTGGGGAGCAGTATTATGTGCCAAAATGTAACTGACTTTATCGCTACTACTAGGAGGAAATGCAGTATAACCATTAACCGTATCTACAGACAGATTCTGCATCATACTAAAAATGTGTCATGTGTCTCAATTTGACCAAAGTTATGAGAAGTGGTGGAGGTCATTATCATGAGCCCATCTGGGAAGATCACAGCACAAGGAAGATTGCAACATGGAACACAACGGGAATAAAGTAGTAAAAGCAGGAATTTGAACAAAAATAAAAGAATAAAGCAGTTATGTTCTGCATCTGCTTACTAAACCCTCTATTTCAAATACATGATTTAAACAAGGGGCGGCAACTATGGCCCCTTTACAACTTGTGGACGACTCAGGGAGTTGAAGTTCACAGGTCGTAAAGTGGCCATAGTTGCCCACTTTAATTTAAACATAAGACAATTTATAAACAACCAGCAAAGGAATAAAATTGAAAAGGGATGACTGATTTTATTACTTATGATGAATGATTGAAATAAATAATTTTAAGGACATTAAAAAGGGAATGTCAAGTTCTGAATTTAGGACAAGATGGTAGCGTCAAGAAGGGATCTTGCATGAAATGGGCAGGAAGAAAAGAAGTAAAAGTAGAGCAATTACAGGATGAAAAGTTGCATGTCCTGGATGAGTCATAGATTAATTTCCCAATAGAATGAATAGAAGCGGACATAAGGAAAGAAGATGTGGAAGCTACTTGGAGCAGAGGTGGTGATGTGCTGGAACTAGTTTGTACAGGCTCACACGAGCCAATTGTTAAATTTTCTGGAATTTTGTGAGCCAGTTAAAAGCAGAGCTGAGCTGCAGTGCACGCTGCACCGATCAGCCCTTTGGCAGCTCACAGTGTAGCAGTGCTAATAGGAAGCAGTAGAGCTATTTGTTATATGCTTATCAACACACCACTGAACAGAGGGATAAAAATGACGTTATTACAGAAACATGTAGAGTTGCACTAATGGGAAAAATAAAAAGGATGGTTGGGGGAATGAGGATCGAATGAAACACTGGAGGAGACACAAATGTATATATAAAAAAAATGCTGCAAAAATGTGGATGGGAGAAAGTGATGGATAAAGCATAACGAGAGAAACAGATAGTTGCAAAGAAGTGGTCAACAAAAGCAAGGGCTGCTCAATAGTAAAAGAGGAAAAGAAAACGCAGAATGATTTTGATGGAAACCAACGCGGAATAGTAGAATGCTGTAGGAATATTGACAAATATTGACAAATTGTGGTATATAACTGGATATACCACAATATAAATGGAGATATATCATTCAGATATTGAAATCTGGATGTGGCTTCCATGTGATTAGGTGATTTGTTAAAAGGTATGGAGACTTCATTTATACCTAATGTTTAAACAGGTGGTTCTCGACTTATGTCTAGTCACTTAACATCTGCTCGAAGTTATGACAACCCCCCCAAAAGCTAATTACAACCCGATTTTGTATTTCTGATGGCCATGCGTGTACACACACACACACACACACACACATCAAAGTGAAGGTGATGAGGGTGAAAACAAGGCCCCCCCTGCCAAGGGTGGGTTCTAACTTACCTCGCTGCCGGTTTGCTTCCTCCCATGCCGCATGGGTGTGTGTGCATTGCGTGCCGTGCGGGTGCAGCGCACAGGCGGGCGTACATGCGCAGTGCTGAAAATCCAGCTTCTGCGCATGCACAGAAGCAAAAAACAGCTTCTGCGCATGCGCAGAAGTGTAAAACAAGATGGTGCCGCCTACGGCGCCACCAAGAGAGCCGGTTCGGGGGCGTGTCCAGCTGGCCATCGCTGCCAGTTCGGTGAGGGGGGGAAAATTCCCACTACCAGTTCTAAAAAACCGGTCCGAACCGGCAGGAACCCACCTTCTCTCTCTCTCTCTCTGACACACACACACACACACACACACACACACACACACACACACACACACACACACACACACACACAGAGTGGTCATCTGATCGCACTTTGCAATCAGCTCACCTTTATAGCTGTTTGCAATGTCCCTCAGTCATGTGACCATAATTTTCGATGTTTTTTTGCCAGTTTCTAGTGTTTACTTCTGATTGCCAGCAAAAAATGTTCATTGGGTAAAACTGATTCATTTAATGAATGTGTCATTCGCTTAATGACTGCCACATTAGCTTAACAACTGCTGCAATAAAGATCGTAAAATCGGTTCTGGTCATGTGGTGACTTGCTTAATGACCGTAGCAACTTATAGCTATAATTCTGGGCTTAATTACAGTCATAAATCGAGGACTAGCAGGGTTTCCCAAACTGTGAGGTGCAGGCAAAAGCTTTTAGTTAGATTTAGTTACCGAACCAGGGCAGAATGAAAAACTGATTAGTTATACTCCTACGAAACTTTCCCCCAAAGTTTCATTGTATTTTTTCATAGTTCATTTGTGTTCATTTTGGTGTTTGGATTTTTAGGAGAGGTCTGATTAAGATAACATTAAAGATCTAATGGCAAAAAGTTTAAGAACCCCACGGTACACAAAGGGAAAGTAGGGAGAGTGAATGCTAATCCTGTAGGATTTAGTTTGTCAATGGGGAGGAGCTTGGTAGAATTCTAATCAAAGAGTACGCAAAGTGACAATGAGCAAAATGCAGGGCAACTTTATGCCTACAGAGGTCAGAATGTGGGAAGGAAAGCTTATTGTATGTTTACTGAATTAGAGAAAGAGTATGACAAAGAAGCTTGAATTATGTAATGTTTTGTATGAATATGGAGTTGATTGTTGCTTGCTGAGTAAGAAGAGAGCCGTAAGTAAAGCAAGTGTGAGACTAAATGGAATGCTTAGTGAATGGTTCAACATAAGCAGGAAAGAAAACAAAGTTATCATCGTGAGTACAGGCAGTCCTCGACTTACAACCATTCATTCTGTGACCCTTTGAAGTTACAACAGCACTGAAAAAAGGGACTTGTGACTGTTTTTCACACTTAAGATTGTTTCAGCATCCGTGTGGTCGTGTGATCAAAATTCAAACACTTGGCAACTGGCATTGTTTATGCCTGCTGCAGTGCCCCGGGGTCATGTGATCCCCTTTTACGACCTTCTAACAAGAAAAATCAACAGGGAAGCCAGATTCATTTAACAACTGTGTAAGTAACTTAAGAACTGCAGTGATTCGCTTAAAGTGAAGTGAGTGGCAAACTCACTGCCCAACTGTCTTGCTTAGCAACAGAAATTTTGGGCTCAATTGTGGCCATAAGTCAAGGACTACTACATGGCAGGAAAGTTTGTGATGAAGTTGGTGGAGTGCTCTTGAAGACATAAATGAGGGGGTACCTTTATAGAGAGACAACGCTGCATTGTTGGATGAAAACTCAAATGATACATAACAAATAGAATGTTAGATTGTCTGATGCAATGAGGATGATGAAGCATGGATTAAAAATATATATCTAGGAGGCTGTGTTTGACAGGTGAAATGGAATAAGCACTTGGAAGTGGAACAAGTTGATAAATTTGTATTTCTTGGTAGAAAATTTATTCAAGGTAAGAAAATGCATGGAGACATCTTAAGTTGTGCAAATGCTGACAGAGAGTTAACAAATATGACGAAAGGAACAAATGCTTGTTGAAAGGAGCAAACATGGCTGAGTATAAAAGCATGCTTTGGTCCACCGTCATGTGGAATGAGAGTTGACTATATCAGGAAAATCATAAAAATAAGTTGCATGCAGTGGGAGAAGAACTTAAGAATGTGCATGATAAAACAAGAAAAGATCAAGAGAGCAACAATGAACGATTGAGTACAAATGCATGATTTCATATAGAAAGAATGAACAAGGATCAATTCTCTAAACAAATATATATGAATGGTTGGAGAGGAAGGAGAAGGCTGAGAAAGTCATGGCTGGATGAAATTGAATTCCTCTAAAAGAAAAGGTGGGAAGTTTAAAGAAAACAACATATATATGGATGTGATAGAAGTAAGGAATGGCTTGTATGGACAGGAATAGTGTCTGATGCTGTATATATTATATTTAGCTACAGTTCCTTTCATTGTCTAATCTCATGCTTTTAATTGTTTTAGCTTACTATTCTTACTCTATTTCTGCACTTTTTGTAGTGTTGCTTACCCCAAAAGAGAAAGGTATGATGGTGTATACATATGTGTATATGCAGGGGTGGGTTCCTCCCGGTTCGGACAGGTTCTCCCGAACCGGTAGTGACCCGCTGGTGATGTCACAATGATGTTACCGATCTGGTTTGGTTGGTGCCGGTCTGTGGGCGCCGCCATCTTTTTTTTAAAAAAAAATTGAATTTTTTTTATTTTTTTTTAGAATTTTTTTATTTTTTTCCTTCTGAGCATGTGCAGAAGCCGAGTTCCGGCACTGTACATGCGGTCGCCATCTTGTTTTTGGCTTTTTAATTTTTAAAATTTTTTTTTATTTTTCATTACTGCGAAGCGCGCGCGTGCCCACGCGGCGCGGGAGGGAGCAAACTGGCAGCGAGGTAAGTTGGAACCCACCCCTGTGTATATGTACATACTGTATGTTCTAGGCACACTATTTTCAGTGATGTACACTAGGGTTCCCTCAGAACAATGTTAATAGTAGAGAACAAGACAAGATTAAAGGCAGAAGGATAATAAGCATTAGAAAGATTATTAATATGTAAATTAAAAGTGATGAATTAGCATGGGTAATGACTACTGGGTATTTATTTTTTTAAAAATATGAAGCTTGAGAAAACTAAAAGGAAATTGAAAGGGCCTATCAAAACATCCCCAGCCTAGTGCTCTCCAGATGCCTTAGGACTCTAGAGTTGGGAATTGTGTAATTCTAACACATCTGGACAGCAACAACATGGGATAGGCATTTCTATTCATCTTATTCGTTAGAGATTTAGTCTCATCAGTAAGGCGACAGGTTATTTTTCCTTCCGGGCTGGAAGAATAAGAACACAGAAGATCCCATGAACAATTTCCCATTTGAGTCTCCACTAATATAAGGATTGAAGTGTTAAGAATATCAGAATATCAAGTGTTCAGAATATCCTGGAGTTACAACAGTAATGAACCCTGCCCATTATGGTTGTAAGTTGTAAGTGTCATGAAATGGGTTGTCACATGGCAATGTTTTTTGTGGCAGCAGTTAAGCGAATGCCACAGTCTTTAAGTAAACCCATTGTTCATGATGGCATGGTTTTGCTGAAAACCAGAAGGGCTGGTTTATGTCAAAACCATCATATAACTAGTCATGTGACCACAGAACCCCACAAATGGCTGTTAATACAGCCATGTTGCTGAGCTCCAAAAGTGCAGTCACGTGACCATGGGTGGGGGGAAACTGTCATAACTTTGGATCCAGGTTGTAAATTCCCTTTTTTCCCCAGCAGGTTGTAACTTCCAACTATCCCTAAACAACCAGTCCTAAATCAAAGACTATCTATAGAGTACACAAAATGTAATACTAGATCATGACATGAAAAACCTGGACTCTTAATAGTACCTTGATAGGCAGGCAATAGGGATCTGCCATGGCCCTCACCTTCCCTGTTGTTTGAGGGTTCCAAATTGGGGGCAGCCCAGAGAATGTTTAAATTTCAGTGGGGGAAAAAACTCTCAAGAACATTTGGCTTTTAAGTATCTTGATAAAAAAAAAATTCCCCATAGGAAAGCAATACAAAACTCTCATTTATCCCATTTTTCCTTTGCTAGCTGAACAAAAATGGAAGTTCTACATATGAGCTGCTCCTGCTCCTGCTAGCCCAATCTATTCTTCACCAGGAAAGGCCCTTGCTCAGGATGGGGCTCAAAAGTTGCCAGGTTGGAAAGAACGTAGACAGAATGAACAAGTCCTTCAAACCCACGCCTACCCTTAAAGCCTCCAGCACTCACTTAAATTATAGCATGTGCAACCATAAGCAATTTTGAGAAATAACAACTCGAAAAGAAATATAGTCTCCTTCATCAACGTGTGCCAGTCTATTCTTGCAGATAAGTTGTAACTGGTACGACAAACGGGGAAAGCCTCTCTCCTTTCCCTTGTTGCCCTAATTTGACAAACAAAGGGTGCATCCGAGGGGCAAATCTGTTCTTCCTATTGTGTAGCTAGAGACCCAAGTGAAGACTCTTGTTCATTACATTTCCATGCTACGTATTTCCAAATTCTTCTTCCCACACATATTCCATAAGGCAAAGCGCTTATTCTTCGTCACAGCAGCCAATTAAATATTTCATTAGTATCTTGGTTTTGTTGGTTGGGAAACGAGAACAAGAGAGGATTGCTTTCCAAAATCTGCAGAGAGTATTTGGAATTCAGCAGCAGTTCCCACCCAGGCCATCCTTCTCACTTCAGGTTCCCACGCTGTCGCTACCATTCTGGCTTAGCATATATAGTCACACTCTGTCTCTTAAAAGGAAATGCTGACTTCTTGAGAAAGATCAAGCATCTTTACCTGCCCAAGTTATATATTTGTAGTAAATGGTGTTATTCATGACAAAAATGGTTTTCCAGGCTAAGGAACTTTACAGTAATGTTCTTTACAATCAAGTGGAACATTTTTGCTATGCTTCACTGTAACTCTGTGGATGAAGCTGTTCTGAAGTTATTCGTCATTTGTAACTGTAAAAAGTCCACTGCTTTATTTCTCTCAAACAGACTCTCAGCATTTCCTCAGACATCATTATAAACACAATAAATTGGACTGCCAACTCTGTTTCTAATGTTCACCTGAAGAAAGACGACAAACAACTCCCCCCAAATAGCAAAGCTTGAAGCTGGGGCGTTACTTTTTATTTATTCCCCAGCACTTCCAGGACTATGACATTTGACCTACAAGAGGCATTAAATTGGTTTTGAAATTATGGAAGCTGAAGCCATTGCAAGGGGGAAACACTAGATTGCAATGGCTAATGGACTCTGAGAGCCTCATCCCTTGCTGCGGATTTATCTGCTCCTTTGGACCCATTGAACACGACGGCCATTATGCCACAGTTCATAACAGTGAATTTCATTAGTACACTACGCATGCTTGCCATACCAAGAAACATAATTTCACTTGACCACAAAGGAGTTGTATTTTGGAAATGGAGATGGGCCGGCCCATTTATGCCTCGTGTGGGATTTCTGAATTTTAGTTTCAAGTTCACAGCACCAGATCCCAGAATTTCTAAACAAGGTCACCCACAATAGGGAGGAGAGCAAAATGCTTTTGGACCATCTCACTGGGTCCATCCTATGCGAGAGCTCAAGCCTTAGTTGATCAGGTCATAAGTTGCAAACTATTTAAATACCCCATTTACTTGCTTACAATTTGCCAGGCAACCAAACGTTCCGTGCATACAGGATTCTTGCTCTGAAATCATTCTGGGTTGGCTCCCAATAAAGGGTATTTCAAAATGCAATTTGTACACGTTTTCACCAGATATTTATAAGACTTGCCTGTTCCCAAGCAGACTAATGCTTTCTGCAGATATGTACTGAAATGCCATCCTGCTTACAATAGCCAGAGCCAAAATATAAAGCTGCCCTGCCCTTGCTTAGAACAGTTCAACACCAGCCGCCTTAAAGTTGGCTTATTAATCAAAATGGAAAGGCAGTAGAAGAGAGAGAGAAAGAAAGAAAGAGAGAGAATGAGAATGGATAAGACATACAGTGCTTGGCATCTTGGACCTCTTGTTTCCTTGCAGCATCCTCTCAGAGGTGATGGAGAGAATGTCCCACGTGCCTAAGCTTGGGGCTCTCGAAGTCCCAAAGGCGACCCGATGGGCAGTTATTTCCTTCTGCAAACACCTGGAATGATTAAGCTCTACTGTTCAGTTACTGTTGGTGTGAGCACAAGCAAGGCTTGGCTAGGGTAGGTTAGGGCTGGGCTGGGCTGGGCTGGGCTGGGCTGGGAGCTAACAGTTAGTTCCACCCACTGATGTTATCCAACCGGTTACTTTCCTTATTGTTAGGTTTTCCTTTAAAAAACAAACTTTGAAAATCAACAAGACAAGTTTGAACTTTTGTGGCAGTGATGATAGAGCTCCTTGTGCAAGTTGCCAGAGGGACAATCCATGGGCCCTCTCCAAGTTTCTCAGTCTTTCTATCCAAAGCTAACTCAACTCACATCTCACATTTTAAGTCACTTTTAAGCAGAATGGGATATCAAAAAAAAAAAGTACTGAGTTAAAAAGGGAGCTGAATCGTGGTCATACCATTTGAACCATTTCCTCTGTTAATTTGCAACACGGTGGAGTGTCTTTCTGACCAGGGTTCCTTCTCTTGCCTTACACCAGCTTTTCTCAACATCCTCCAGCTATTGTGGACTACAATGTCTATCAGTCTGGGCCAGCTCAGTCAATGACTCTGGCTGTCATGAGGAAAAATGCCCTTAAATGCACTTAAGACAGGAAAGAATGCTTTCATTTCTGTCCTTTCTCTCTTATCTTAATTTCCCAGATATTTCTTCTCTTTTGTTTCCTTATTTACTTCATTCAGTGACACCATGTCAGGTCTCAGGGGCTGAAAACAATGTGGAAAATTGCAGACTGCGATTGCAAAAACAAGAGAGCCAGTTTAGTGTAGTGGTTAAGGCACCAGACGAGAAACTGTGAGTCAGGGAGTTCTAGTCCTGCCTTAGGCACAAAGCCAGCTGGGTGACCTTGGGCCAGCCACTCTCTTGACCCTAGGAAAAAGAAGGCAAGGGCAAACCACTTCTAAAATCTTACCAAGAAAATTGCTGCCACGAGTCAAGACTGTCTTGAAGGCACCAAGCAAAGAGCAGCTGTTTTTAAGAGCATTCTTTATTTTAATGTGTTTTGGTTTTACCTCACTTAATTAGTTTATATATGTTCCTGATGCATAATAATACATAAAACATCAGAGTACAGAAATGTGAGAAATTAGACCTTAAAAGAAAGCCTACAGTAATAAGTTCTGCTGGCTCCTTTTGCAGGCTGAGTGAGTGAATATAAAAAATCATTTTGGGAACAGTAGCTGTGGATTCTTCCTTTGCAAGAGGCAGTCTTCTATCCAAAGGGCTACTAGAGGATCATTCAATATCTGAAGTAGTCTCGCTTTGAAGAGCTGTCTTATTAAAGGTTGCTTCCGGACAGACACTTGCCAAAGCACAGCCAGCAATGCCTCTTTAGGATTTAATAGAACAGAAGCTGTTGACAACCCTTATTCATTAGCCAATATATTTTTTCTTTCTTTTGACTGCTTTTGTTTGGCTTTTCTCTTAACAGTGGTAATCTGCTTAAGAAGAAAGACCTAGAATGTAGCACTTTGATAGTGTGTTTGCGTGTGCATGAGTGTGTGTTTACAAGGAAAGGGGATCGCAATGTCTTCGATCACTTTTCTTCCTTCTGACCCCACTTCTCTGAGACTTCTGCTAAATTCCTGAGATGTGAACCGGTGCACAAGGATTCCTCACACCTGTGCCTACACTATTTTAAATTTAACTTTTTATAGAAGAATTTTAGGCTTTGAGAATATCAAGGGGTTATTCGAAATTAATGTCAAGCCTCACCTCTGCATGGTTGTTTTTCATATTAACGGCAGAAAAATTATTTCCCCCTGCATATCCTCAAGGGGAGGATAAACTACAAATAAACACACATTATTTGAAAAAATGCTCCTGTAAGTCTGTAAATGCACACAGAGAAACAAGTATGTAGGTATTCTTATAGGCGTGTATATGATTATGAGGACTGGGGAAAAAGATCAATACAGACTGAACCACTACATTTGAAGAGCAATATTTTACATAGGGAGAAATTGTTTGGGTACCCAGAAAACACAAACACTTCTTTGGTTTGTAGATCAACAGGATAAGGAGTAAGGTAAGTCTCATTGCTCTTCCTGTTTTTGTATGTCTGCATTGGTCTGTATTTACTTAAATTATTATTATCACAAGTAGTAGGATGCCGTAAGAGCATCTTGTGATTCTAGAGTATCTGTGTGAATGTCTTTAAAACAATTGAGTGCTTGGGGAGAAGGCCAGGTGGATGAATAAAACAAATACCGTAGAAATCCAAATATACCTCACTAAATATCCCAATATAAAGAGCTGGTTTGGTGTAATGGTTAAGGTGCTGGTATAGAAATCAGGAGTTTTAGGCTTCCCTGAGATATGAAAACTGGCTGGGTAACTTTAGACCAGCCCTCCCCCTCTCTCAGCCCAACCCACCTCACAGTGTTATTGTGGGGAAAAGAGGAGGCAGGATATTAGGTATGTTTGTCACCTTGAGTTATACATAAAAGTGGCAGGAAAAATATGATTATTGTTTATTTGAACAAGATACTGAAGTCTTCTTTATAATATAATGCATTACACAAAGGTATAATGTGAACTGTAGACACGTTATTGGAAAAACAGATATAACATGAAAAAAGGATGGAGACAGTTCAAGACTGGTGGTGTAAAGAGCAAGAACTGTTAGAAATAAAAGCCTTACCTGACAAAAGGTAGCACTTGGACAGCAGATCAAGTTACAATTTCCCTCACATTTACATTTCTACTGCAATTATGGTAATTGTTTCTAAATTGGCATCTACACATATAACTAATACATACAAAATTTTGCACAAAATCATGCCATGTTCTTCTGTTTTTATTCATTTTGCTGATTTATTAAACTTTTATATGCTGCATCTCTCCCCTATAAAGGTGACTTGGATGGTTTTATGGGTGACACGCCTCTTCTTCTTCTTTTCTTCTTTATGTGATGTTTGAAGGCCAGGAGGCAAATTGCTAGGCTGAATCAGTTTGCGGTCCAAGAGGCTGGGGGTGGTGGGAGAGAAGAAGACCGGTACTGTCCAAAATGAACTGTCTCCTGATATAATCTTGCAAATGACCTTGGAGATCACAACTGATAACATTAAACCAGAGGTCTTCAAACTTGGCAACTTTTAAGACTGGTGGACTTCAACTCCCAGAATTCTCCAGCCAGCATAGCTGGCTGGAGAATTCTGGGAGTTGAAGTCCACCAGTCTTAAAGTTGCCAAGTTTGGGGACCCCTGCATTAAACAACTGATTTGGGGCAGAAGATTGAAAGTCATTGTTGACATGAATTTCCAATCTACGGTGGATCGAGCTACAATCCTATCTAGTCTAGTCCAGCGCTCCGTTACACACAGGGGTTAACTGGGTGCACGTGGGATGCTCACAGATCTGGATAGGAGGACAGTAGCTCCCTTCCATCTCCCTCAGTATTTTAGGGATTGATGCAGAGGGCAGGAAATCACCATCGGGATTTGTAGCCACTGATAGCTCGATCCTCCATGAACCCGTCCAATTCTCTTTAAAATCACTCAGATTTAATCACTCTTGTCACAGTTTAAATAGGTGATGTGAAAAAGTATTTTCTTCTCATGTTCTACCATTGTTTTTGAAGCAGAAACAATTCTTTCTGTCCATACGATTTTATGCCATCCATCTCATGTCTTCCTCTATTTCACTCCAAGTTATAAAGCCCCAATTGCTTGGGTCTTTCATTTTAGAAGAGCTTCTCCAGCATCCACATTATTTAGTTATTCTGTAAATGGGGCGCTTTTCTTAGTACTAAAAATAATAATGGTAACCAATACTCTGTCATTATTATACTAGCAGTTCTATTTTCAGTTCATATTCTAGTTTCCAAAAAGATTCCACCCCCCACCCCCAAGTAGCTTCATATTTGAATATTTTCCCTGAGCTGTCCACCATGACCTAGGATCCCTTTTGTGGTCTACCATTAGCAGCTCAGATCTCATTAATGAAGCATATAAACATGGTTAGATTAGCTGGATGGGAAGGTGCAAGCTGACAGTCTTGGCATCTTTGTGGTTCTCACTGAGGCATACAATTATCACTTAATTGCACTCAACAAGTCATTTTCATTCACACAGTAGCTACCCAAGCAGCTTCTGTACTTACTTCACTGTTCTTGTGTAACCTTCCAATGAACCGGGATGGACTGAACAGGAGTAGTTCTTCTGCACACAGAGCAACTGTTGTAGCAGACAATTCCCATGGTCAATTACTATTCATATTAGCTGTTCCTCTGGTTTGTAGAGCTCAGAGATGCAAACCAACATAGCCATCAAGAGGCCCGGCTGTAGAAGGGAGAAAGACAGAAAATGAGGATTGGCTAGCTGTTCAGCCAGGGCTACAGAAGTGCTTATTTCAGATAGGCACCAAGCTTAGCATCTTTTGTTTGCAAGAAACATAGCAGATGATGCCCTTGGTTTTGGAGTCAGACCTGGACTTCTTTTCATGTTCTTTAGCTTCTCGATAGCTCCTAGTCAATCTTTTCAAGATGGAGTGTTGTCATTTGGCATCTGGAACTCTTTGTTCTGTGCCTGCAGATTTTTATCTTCCTCCTTCTCATCTAATGTGATACCAGAAATATAATGCCACAAACCTCAAGCTATTCATGATGAAGAAGCTTTCTTCATAAGTCATTTGGTTGCTGCATCTTCCCATAAGGCACCACCATCAAAACTTTGCTCAGATTTCAGGGCAGTGAGACAGAGTAGAAGAGTTTAAGCATTAATGAGACAGGAAGGGATATTGTAAAGAATTGTGCGATGCAGGGTACAGGTAGCCGTTGACTTAGGACCACAATTGATCCCAAAATTTATGTTGCTAAGTAAGACATTTGTTAAGTGAGTTTTGTCCCATTTTATGACCTTTCTCATTAAGTAATCACTGTAGTTGTTAAGTTAGCAACATGGTTGTTAAGTGAATTCCCCATTGACTTTGCTTGTCAGAAGATCACAAAAGGTGATCACATGACCCCGGGACACTGGAACTGTCATAAATATGAACCAGTTGCCAAACATTCAAATTTTGATCACATGACTGTGGGGATGCTGCAACGGTCATAAGTCTGAAAAATAGTCATTTTTCAGTACTGTTCTAACTTTGAACAGTCACTAAATAAATGGTTGTAAGTCGAGGACAACTTGTATAGGACTTTCATAGTGAAACAATGTTGGGTTTTGGAAAACCCAAAAGCTAAAGCAATTTAAGTTTCTGGGTTGAGTCCTTGGAGCCACCTCCATTAGACCCTCATGATGATCAGTTCTTTGGTGCTGAGTGGAGTCAACCAAGAGACAATGAACACCCGGTTGGATTGCTTAGAAGTGCCAGATGCTGATGCAAGCCAAGTGGAATAAGTCGGTAGAGGCTAGACTACTTCTTTGTCACCTCTCTTCATTAGAAGACTAGGTTAGTCTCTTTAAAGTGTGAGAACTTGGACTTCCCCACCTCCTCTTCTTCCAAAAACTGTAGCACTAGAGCATATATTGACTAGAAGTTAACCTTGGTGTGATTTCACTGCTTGGATCTCTGTAAGTTAATCTGAGGCTTTCCTCTGCTGTCACACAGCATCAGAAGCAGAAAAGATGACACAGCTTTTTGAATACAGAAATCGTTCTGTAACTATTCTGAAACTATGCTATGCCATGCAAGGTCTTTTCAAAATGTCTTGACAAGGAGGAGCCAAGGAGTCACTATTTCTCTTTGCATGGAAACAACTTGTAAGTAATAGGATTATGAACAATTGCATCAAGCCTGTGAAGCAAGATTTTCTAAACAGCTGTAGGGCAATTGCTTCACCTTCAAGAGTAACTCTTGCAGAATTCTTTGTTATTATAAAATACTATGAAAAATCATGAATCTGCTGGTATGCCTATTAGATTGATGGCCACATCACATATTGTGACTTGTTCTTATGTCTACTTCCCACTCTGTGGACTGTATTCCAGTGCTTTTGATTAGAGTTTTTGTAGAATCACAGCATACATAGAGACTACCCTACTCATTGTTATACACTGTTATTGGTTATAAATTGTTATTTGAATGGCATTTGAGCCTAGTAAAATAAACATTGACTGACTGACTGACTGACTGACTGATTGATTGATTGATTGATTTGGGGTTAATTCTTAATGACCACATAGGCTACAGGGTCCTCAATTTGACCCTTCAGGTCTTCCAATGATTCACCCATCCCTACTGTGATTCCATGTACTTTGCTGCTTGTCATCCTCTTCTCTTTCCTTGTACACTTCCCAGCATTCCATAGAGAGCCCCAGGGAAAATGGTTGCCTATGTGATTCTGGTCTTTGTAGATATAGACCCGCCCATCATGGCATCTGAATATATTTCCCAAGGCCTTCATTTCTCCCCTATCAAGTGCTAGTCTGTGGTGGATTTCTTGACTGCTAGTTCTTTTACTGTTGATAGCTGATCCAAAAAAACAGAAACTGTCAATTGCTTCAGTGTCTTCATAGTCAAATCATAGTCAAAAGGTTGTTGTACCTTAATGCAGGTAATTGATGTTTTTCTTCCATTTTTAAAACTATACTTTTCTTCCAATCCAGCCTTCTTTAAAATATATTAAGCATATAAACCTGAACAAATAAGGGTACAATGTACAGACTTGTCTCATTGCTTTGCTGACCTGGAGCCAATCTGTTTTATCATATTCTATCTGTATGGAGGCTTCCTATTCTGTTTTGAATGAAGATGATACAATACGTTGGGATTCCCATTTTCCTAAGAACATTCCACAGCTTAACCTAGTTGACACAATCAAAGACCTTTTTATTTGGACTTCTTTTTGGACCTCTTTGATGTATTCAATTATTCAGCATGCATCAGCAATAGTTATTGTTGAGAAAACAGCAGTCTCTTTTCTAGAACCATCTTGAACATCTGGCATTTTCCTTTCTATGTATGGCTCTAATCTAATGGTATGTTCCAAAGCATTATTTTGCTAGCATGTGAGATTAAGGATAAGGTGTGATACTATGTACACACTGTTGAGCTTCCTTTCTTTCCTCCGTTTGTTCCTCCGTTTGTTTTACTTTTGGAAGGAACACTTGTCTTGAACGAGAAGTTTTCTGAGCCAAGAAACAAAGGAATAGTTTGACATTTTGAAGAATGGCAAGCCCCTGCTTAGAATGCCATTTTATCCTCATCTCATGCCAAAATCAAAATTACTTCTTTACCTATCAATTCCCAAGTACAGAACCCAACCAGATTGTCTGTGGGAACCAAACTTCAACACACAAATGGAACAGCATCCACCAAGCATCTAAGAGCAGCAGCTTATTCTTGAGAAACACTGAGTTTCCACTCCCTGCCTCCTCTGCATCTGCCGCTTGTGGTGACCTCCTCACTCTGGCTTATAAGAGGGCCAATCATAGGCATGATATATGAGGATGATGATGATGATGATGATGATGATCCTCCTCCTCCTCCTCCTCATCATCATCATCTTTGAGTCAGTCTTGACTCTTGATGACTGCCTAAAAACTTTCTGCAGTTTTCTTGGCAAGGTTTTTTAGAAGTGGTTCACCATTTCCTGCCTCTCAGAGCTGGGAAATAATGCCTGGTTAGCTTTGTGCCTAACATGGGACTAAAACTCACGGTCTTTCAATTTGAGCCTGGTGCCTGCAAATCTGAGTAAGCCTCCTTCAGCTATCCCAACGTGATTCCTTTCAGAAGTGTTGGATTCCAGTGCCCAGCTGTTCATGAATTATGGAAGATGAACTCCAACGTATCTAGAGGGCATCAAGCTAAGTAAAGGCAGCCTGTTGTTAGAAGATGCTCTAATCAAGAAGCGCTGAGTCCCTAGAGGATAGATATGTGTCCTTAAATGCAGAGGTTGTTTAGTAGGATATTGCAAAGCATAAAGCTCCTCTGTCCATGGATCCCACGAGTTCTAAACTTGTACACATTTCATTGCTGATTCCTCCATGTCTGCAAACAAGGGATTAATAAAGAGTATTTTAGAGACCATTAAGTTGTACGATGTTTAAACGAGCTAGAGTCTTTTGGATGCTAAACTAAACAGCCACCTGAATTGCTTGTATTTGGTCAGCATCTTTGCTCAGCAGGCTTCTGAGGTTAACTTTAAAGTTATAAGGGCATGAAATAAACTGAAACATAAAAATAAATTATAAGAGTTATGAATAGCAGTTTAACTTTGTGGGGCCTAGCCTAGAATAGTTTGGGATAATGTGTAATGAAATGGAAAAAGCAGCCTTAAACAACAGAGCTTACTTAGTCAAGTAAGCAGAAGTATCTGGAGATTCCTACTGCAAGAGAAAGTTCTACAGAAGCCTCCAGCTAAGGACTCTAAAAAGAAAGCTCAATGAATATGCAAATATTTTGTACCAGGTGTAGCCTTTCCTCAGGAGGCATTAGCTAAGCTAGTCCCCCAGCCCATGTTAGATTTGCAACCAAAAGGTCCAATTTAAACATTCTAGCAGGTCCTAAAGCAGATGTATTTTTCAGTTCCTGGCATCTCTTCTAAGGCTGAAGATGCTCTTGGACAAGATATAGAACAGTGAACAATTGTTTCCAAGCCTGGCGTGGGAGGGTATAGGGCTGGGCAAAGAATTGTAGCGAAACTGATGAGAAAGGACTGCTCCTAACCAGAATAAGGTCTCCTTTTCACGAAGAGTCAGTTATATATGAATGACTGGAGTGAAAACCATTACCTAAATTTGTCCTTTATTTCCTCCACCCTCACCCCCACCGCCCCCAGTACCATCTCCAGATTTTTATTTTTATTTTTTTACTCCAGCAGACGTGCAAAATTCTCTATTTTCTCTTTGAAGGAATAGCCTCTAAAGTTCTATTCTACAAAATATTCTTTTTTAAAAGGTAGATCCGGGGAAAGAAAAATAAATTAAGTCACACGTATAACTGGAGCCATTTGTCATTCCCTGGCAGGTATAAATGCTAAATGCTGGAGCAGGGAGCTGCTCTCTGGGAAGCTAATAAAATGCTAATCTGGTAAACCACTGAGATCTGCTCCATATCTGAAGAATTGCTTATGGCCTCAGGAACAGGATCAGCACCAATTTAGGAGCTGCTCTTCAGGAGTAGAAATTCTCTAACCTATATACTCCATGATTCAAGGGTGGGAGAAACTCTACAAGGATTCTTCCTGCAATAAGATACAACCAGGCTTTGGCCTGTTTATTTGTTGGGGCACCCACAATTGCCTTCGGAAGTTGTGGGTGCCCCAACATTGGAGGTTTTTAAGAAGAGACTGGACAACCATCTATCAGAAATAATATAGGTCTCCTGTGAGAGCAGGGGGTTGGACTAGACGACCTCCAAAGCCCCTTCCAACTGTTATTTATATATTAATAACTTATTTATAGAGAGTTGCATAATCATACTTTGGATGGCTGAAAAATTGCCATTATAAAATGAATAACTTTTTTTTAAAGCTAGTCAGAGTAAATATACTGTACCTATTACTGATAGATTACCTTTTATTTTAACTGTCTAAAGGAATTAAAAACAACCATTCTTTTCTGGGGTCAAGAAATTGGTGTATTTCAGGAGTTAGATACCACTAGAAAAAAGTTATCTCCCTAGTGACAACTAGGCTCATGTGGTTTGATAGATTATTATTTTTTATTTTACAAGGCTTATAATTGCTCTGATTGAAGCCAGCTCTGAGCTGTGGGCAATTTCTATTTATTCAAACTAAAAAAAAAAAAAACCATTCACAAATGTGATAAAACAATACAACAAATTCATCTAAAAAGATGTGAAACTTGGATACAAGAATCCTGTTAAATTAAAATAACTTAGGAGGACATTTTAAAGATGTTAAGATTTAAGAAAGGTACAGCGGGAGGTAATCCATGAAATAATCTGGTCTCAAGCTGTTCTGAACTGTAATGGTTTAACTTCAATCTGAGCCTATAATAGACAAGTGCAGCTGAAAAAGGGAAAGGTATAATGTGGTCAGAACAATTGATCTTCCCTTCCTGCTTCAGATCAAGTTAGTTTAGTGAAACAGTTTTAAAGGCAGCTGACATACAACAGGATTTCCACGCTTACAATTACAGGTGTGCCGTAAATGCTACAAAGCACTCAGTGGTGAATCCCCTTGATGGCAATTTTGCTTTAGAGCAAATGCATGATGGGTCTAACTTCCATCAGAGGCTGTGTTTCCCATTCTTCAGTTATTGGTGTCATATCATGTTCTATGATAATTTTGTAGCTGTTGAGGCTTTTTTGGCTGTGCCTCGTAAAAATGTGAAATGAATTCCCGGGATTGTAAAACAGAAAGAATGCCTCAGTGGAGAGCTGAAATGGCATCTTGCTTTGTGCAGTGAAGATGTAAGCCCATAATTAGTCTCCCTGGCCTGGAGCTGACGGTCTTGAGTGGAAATGGAGAACTCTCTTATCGAAATGAAGGGGGAGAGGGAGGCCTACGCCATCTCGGAAGGTGAAAATATAAGCCCTCACTCAGCTGCTGCTAATTATGGAGAACAGAAGAATATAGTAGAACAAAAGCAAAAGGGTCTTTACTTACCTGTAAAGGTAAGTACTTACCTTACCTCATGGTGAATCTAAGCAGCTCCTTGCTTTCTCTTTTATCTTCTCAGGGAGCAGTGTTTTAAATTCAAGTTCCTCTTGCTTTGGGGTGAGTACCAGAGGTGGGTTCCTACCAGTTTGGACCGGTTCTATAGAACCATTAGTAACTTGGCGGCCTGGGTCGCTGGAACCGGCAGTGACCCAGGCCTGCCACGCCCCAAGCCGGTTCTCTCAGCGGTGCCGTAGGCGCCACCATCTTGTTTTTTGCTTCTGCACATGCGCAGAAGCCTTTTTTTTAGTACTGCGCAGCATGCGCCTGCGCAAACTGCCCACGCGGCACGTCCCTGAGCGAACCGGCAGTAGAAGAATCCGGAACCCACCCCTGGTGAGTACAATATTTTTTGTCAAAGGAGCATATCTCTTTGCAAGACTTTTCATGATATGGTGGTTTGTTTTCTTTTGCTTTATGGTGCTGCAGAAAGTTCTAATCAAATGTATTTAATAAAAAGTTCTAATCATGTATTTAATAAAAAGCTTATGTGATTTAGACAAGAATATTTCTTTACATAATTGGCTTAAGGCTGACCTTTCTTTTTGCTCTCCTATTTGTAACGTTTACAGCTCATGCATTAAAAAAAGAGCCTCAAGAAACAATCACCCAACCCCTTCTCTTCCGGCTGGTCATTTTGTGGTTTTGTGCTCAGCAGCCTTTTGTGAGTTGAATGGCATGTTGAAGGCTCACAAAAGGAATAAAGCAGCGGTTCTCAACCTGTGAGTCGCGACCCCTTTGGGGGTCAAATGACCTTTTCACAGGGGTCGCCGCGCGTGCTAGCCCGCCATCTTGGAAATGCTCCCAGTTCGGCCGTGCCTGCGGGTCGCCGGACCACCGGTAGCCACGGAAGCGGGAGACTTCGCCCACCCGCCCGGACGCTGCCATTTGGGTTCTTTTACCCTCTGCGCATGCGCAGAACGCTTTGCGCATGCGCAGAGGGTAAAAGAACGCATGGGGGGCGGGGAGGGGGTGGCGGCGGCGGGGTGGGGGTCGCGGGGGGTCGTGGCATTAGAAAGGTTGAGAACCACTGGAATAAAGGAACATAAGGACTTCAGGAGTGCGATTAGTGAGGGGGATGAATTCAAGGACTAACCCAGGAGTTAGTTCCAACATTCTTGAACAACCAAAAAGAGACACAAGACTTTATGCTACATCTTGATGTAAAACCTTTCTATTCTGAAATTTTCCAGCCACAATATCTTTCACTCACTAAAATATGGATTCCTGGAAGTCAACAGGTTTCTTAATTCAATGGCTATCATTAAACATTTCCTCAAACTTACAGATTGGAATCCTTTTTTTAAAAAAAGCTCTGTTAATGTTTTTCTTGATTAGCTCTTTAGCTGGAATGATGGAGTAGACTAACATCTATACTTATACCTTGAAATAAAGGCTTTCTAGTAAACAAAACGTGTTAAACCTCCTCAATTTGCAACTTTGGGAATTCAGTCATATTTCTATAAATGTGTAATGTCTTAGCTGATTTGTATATCAACATATTTCTATCACTGGTAATGAAGACATTAGGTAGTTTTGTCACTTGAGAGCCATTTCAAATGATTAATTAGAGTTCACATAATATAATTTGATCCAGGAACTAACTAGACTGAAGAATTTGAAGCAGGGAGCCTAATGGTGAAGGCTTAGTCAAATTGTTCTCACATTTTCATGTTTTAATTTGAATTATGGGACTATCAATGAAGTTGTCATTATCGTTTATTACAGTTATACAAGCTAAAAGCTACACCTATTAGAAAGAATGTAATAGATCTTGTTGCCTAGTTTGTACATATTTGTTAACTGATTACTAACAATTTTGTACATGTTTATTATTAATTTAGTCCATCTCAGAGTTCATTCATTCTTATTCTTAGGTGCATAAAACTGCACACTGAATACGCCTGCATAGAATTAATGGAATACCTTACTTGTTTTAATTCTTTTAACTTAATTTACAGCAGCATTCTATACATTTTAACAAAAATAGTTCCACTTAGCTCATTGAATGACATCTCGAAATAATCAGTTTTGATCCCATCTTATTTTTGATGGGTTGGTCCATAAATATTGATACAATTTAATTATAAATTCACCTGATTGTCAGATGAAGCACATCTGGTAAATGGCTACCAATGAGTTAAGCACACAACTGAATTCCAGCATTTTTGCCCAGCTGAAATGGTGTCTACTTCAAAAGGAATGGGCTACCTCTGTCAGGCGCTGTCAGGATAGGAACCTAATATCCTTTGAAGATTTCGTGAAGGAAGGACAAGGAAACTACTATATTCACATTGTTTAGGCTCTCCATTGCTGATTGCTAGCAAGAACTCAGGCTTGGTGTCAGTTTGCCTACACATCAAGCAGCTCCTATGCCTCGGCCTTCATTCATCCCACTAATAATAGTGTTGGGTTCCCACTTAACTACCACCCAACAGCACTGGCAGGCTTAGCTTCAATCAGCAGCCACTGAATCCATCAGTGAACAAAAGAATATTCATTTTGCCTTGTAACCAACCTGCAGTGAACCATCCCCCCCACAACCAAACAATAAAAGATAACATACACTTCATCATAAGGGAATGTAGTTTCTTCTTCAAAGTTTTCAGTCCTCTATCTGGAAACCAGCACCAAGGTCAAATCTCTGATCTTCTGAAGATTTCTGTTGTTCTTACACCTAGCATCTTTGCCGAAACGTATAAGCTTTCTCACGCAATAATTGATGGCTTCTCTAGAATGCACATTTCTTTGCAAATATATAACAATAAAGGTTGTGGTACAGCATAAATTTGAACGTAAGATGACAGACCTCCTCTCTCTCTTTTCCTCCTTCTCTTTTCCTTCAGAAAAAAAAAAAAAAACTAAAAATGTAAGAGCCAAACTGTATGGCATAGTTATCCTCTTAGTAAAGCTAAATGTCTTTTACTGCCTTGATGAATAAATTAAACATTGTTCACAACTCTCTAAGTCAATATTGTGCTATTTGACATATGCATGAAATTTACAGAGCAATCCTACGCATATTTACTTAGAAATATAAAGCTCATTCTCAGCAGATTATTCATAGGTAGATAAGTAGAGCTTCCAAACATAAAACAGATATTAAAAGTAAGATAATGCAACGAGATAGTAATAAAAAACATAGCCAGAAAGAATACTAAATTAAAAGGGGCTATCAAAATGCGAAAGCAACCTGAAACCAAAGAAGACTTCAGCAATGCAGTTTTTAAGAAAGCGCAGGTAGTCCTCGACTTACAACAATTCATTTAGTGACCATTCAAAGTTACAACAGCACTGAGAAAAGTGACTTATGACTGTTTTTCACACTTATGACCGCTTTAGCATCCCCATGGTCATGTGATCAAAATTCAGATGCTTGACAACTGACTCATGACAGTCACAGCATCCCGGGGTCCATGTGATCCCCTTTTGTGATCTTTTGACAACCAAAGTCACGCGAAAGCCAGATTCACCTCACAACTGTGTTACTAATTTAACATCTGCAGTGATTCATTTAACAAGCGTGTGGCATGCAAGGTTGTAAAATGGGGCAAAATTCACTTCACAAATGTCTCACTTACAACATAAATTTTGGGCTCAATTGTGGTCGTAAGTTGAGGGCTACCTGTACAGGAAATCCTTGGCTTAGCGGGAACTCCTGGGACCAGCAAAGCAAACCCACCGCTGAGTGCTATGATCACTAAGTGGGAAAATCACAAATTCCACCAATAAGCATCTGCTTTACAAAAGATAGACATATCTCCTTTTCTGGATGACTTCCTAAACCCTCTCCCCCTTTTAGAATATAAAAAAATGAATGCACTTTCAGGATGGTTTTGGTTGGATTCCTATTTAAACATTATCAGGAATCAGATTTTGAAAATAAAAACTTGGTTGTGTATCAGAAAATTCGTAATTTGCATCAATATTAGGAACTGGGATTTATTTATTTATTTATTTATTTATTTATTTATTTATTTATTTATTTATTTATTTATTTATTTATTTATTTATTTATTTATTTATTTATTTATTATCTATCCCGCCTTTATTATTTTTATAAATATCTCAAGGCAGTGAACATAACTAATACTCCTTTCTCTTCCTATTTTTCTCCACAATGACAATCCTGTGAGTTGAGTTGGGCTGAGAGAGAGTGACTGGCCCAAAGTCACCCAGTTGGGAATGAACACTCTATTAGAATGAACACTCTATTATTCTCTCTCATCCCCTTCAAGTTATTTCCTTCCTTCCCTATTTTTTTATCCTTCTGTAATGTCAATACAGTATAGTAAGGAATCTCGTGGGTACTACTTTTCTTTAACTGTAACCAAACTACTGAGTTATCATCTCTCCTGGGGGTTTACTGGAAAGGACCAAGGCAAACCCATTGCAGGGCTCCTGCCTCCCATTCTACTTCTCTTCCTTCAAAGGAACATGTCTTTCCATATACTTCTCCAAAAGGATTTCAACTGGGAAATTAAAAAATAACCATGCTAGACAGAGGCAGTGATAAACTGCTTCCATACTATTGCTAAGAAAACTGTACGGATAGATCCAGCTAGAGACCAACAGTGGAGATCTTTTAATAAAGGAAAATATTTGTAGCTCAGGGTTGAAATGAGGGGTCCTTGCTATTCTCTGAGCTTGGCTATTTTCTTGCAGATGTTTCATTACCCAAACTAGGTAACACTAACACTAGTGCCAGTGCTGGCCCCAACACTGATGATGTTACCTAGTTGGGTAATGAAACATCTGCAAGAAAACAACCACATTCAGAGAGCACCAAGGACCCCTCAGATCTCTTTTACTTGATCATCAGAGTGATTCCATGTACAAAGTTCAGATAACGAAGCCCATAAAGTGGATGAGCAACAGTTGTAGGCTCTCTTCCACCACCCCCTTCCTCTTCCTTCCCTTTCTCCTGCCCTCTCCTTCTGTTCTCTCAAGATCCTGTCTATTTCTGGCTACAAGGCATCAGAAGATATCGGTACAGACTTTAGAGGACTCAAAGGAAATTCAGTTCTTGCATATTGAGGCAAATTAGGAATTTTCTGATACACAACCGAGTTTTTATTTTCAAAATCTGATTCCTGATAATGTTTAAATAGGAATCCAAACAGAAACATGCAGAAAGTGCATTCATTTTTTTATATATTTAAAAAGGGGAGATGTTATGTTCTAACTGTTTCAACTGTGTTGCATGGTTCCAACCAGGTCCAGCGTTTGAGCGGGAAAAAGCTCAAACGCTATTGGCTGGTCTATCTGACAGCTCCCTATAAAAGGGCAAGCTGTCAGACTGCTTTTTGCTGGTTGCTGATACAAGAGCTGAAATAAAGAACTGCTTGGGAGTCTGTCTCCTGTCATCTCTACCCACTATCCAACAGTGGCGACGAGGGCTTGGGCCAGGAGAACTGTGACTAGCTTCTTCAGCACTTTCAACCAGCCAGGCAGACATCTTCCTGCCTCCTTACTGCTTTTTGCTGGTTGCTGATACAAGAGCTGAAATAAAGAACTGCTTGGGAGTCTGTCTCCTGTCATCTCTACCCACTATCCAACAGTGGCGACGAGGGCTTGGGCCAGGAGAACTGTGACTAGCTTCTTCAGCACTTTCAACCAGCCAGGCAGACATCTTCCTG
>QLTV01003957.1:1227779-1239943 GCA_003457575.1 Thermophis baileyi | reverse complement strand
CGGCCGCGGGGCCGCGGAGGCCACACCCAGTAACTTCCAGGAGCTTCCATGCTCGGGCCCCGGAGCGACAGCAGACCTGTCCGCACAGGCCGCTGCCTCACCACCAACTGAATTGCGCAGGTCTAGTAGAACGCCCCGCCAGCAGCCCTGTCTGCACAGGCCGCTGCCTCACCACCAACTGAATTGCGCAGGTCTAGTAGGGCTCCAAAACGCCCCGCCTACCTGCGTGATTACGTATGCTGGACTGCTCCATCCAGGAGGGGAGGGGTGTTATGTTCTAACTGTTTCAACTGTGTTGCATGGTTCCAACCAGGTCCAGCGTTTGAGCGGGAAAAAGCTCAAACGCTATTGGCTGGTCTATCTGACAGCTCCCTATAAAAGGGCAAGCTGTCAGACTGCTTTTTGCTGGTTGCTGATACAAGAGCTGAAATAAAGAACTGCTTGGGAGTCTGTCTCCTGTCATCTCTACCCACTATCCAACAGGAGAGGATTTAGGAAGTCACCTGGAAAAGGAAATATGTGTATCTTTTGTAAAACAGATGCTTATTGGTGGCATTTGTGATTGAGAAACCTATTGCTATTGTCAAGCACAAGTACAGAATATTAAGCAGGCTTAAATTCCTTCCAAGGGGCGATGAGCCCTTGGACAAATGCATATTATTAGAACAATGCATGCAAAGCCACTATTTCAAATTTCTTATTACAGCCTAATTTTCTATTGAACATGAATGATAGCTTTAGTAAACTATAAACTGTTATGTCTCATTATTTAAGGGTATTTCTTGGACTGAGTTTAGGAAAAGATGACCCAGCTTCTAGTGTCCTTATTCCTGTTGAAGTAATGACCGTTGAAGTTCCTGTTGAAGTAATGACAGGATTGAGCATTATGCCATTGTTTGTGCATCATGCTTCAAGAGTGCTATTTTCTTGATGAAAGACCTCTGATCTCTCCCACCATGAATCATGCTGCTTCCCTGAAGATGCTTTGCTTTCTGGATGACTTAACTTCGATAGTCATCTTGTCTCCAAACCTGTACTTATGAATTTATTTTATTTATTATCAAATTTATGTAGTTGCCCATCTCTCCCAAGGTGATTCTGGGCAGCACACAATAATAGATAATAACAGCGACAATGTCTAACACTCACTTTGCTATCCACTTTATATGTGTAAGCTCTATTTACTGTACCTATGGTTAAGCTTTACAGAAAGCGAGTCTTACTTCTGAGTAAGATTGTATAAGATTGGTGTATGAATTTCATTTATGTGTTGAATTGTGGCTCAACTTTCTCAGATGGATCAGAAAATTTATAATGAAGAAGCCAAGTTAACTGTAAATGAATCTTATATTATAACAACAGAGACAAAGCAAATTTGTCTCCCCTATCATTATTCTTACTAGCATTAGAGCCACTGATAGGGAAGATATAATAAAATAATATAGTAGAATATACAACAAAAAGAATTCCAAAGCACTCAAGAGTCTTAACCAAATTTGAAAGGTTCACAAAATTCACAGTAACCTGTTAGAGCTTATGTTATTACTGAATTATGATTCAGAGACTGAAGAATGTGGGCGTTCTAATGAGAATATCACTGAGGAGGCCAAGCCAGAGGACTTTGAAGATGATATTCCCTCAGTGGCATGGCCTTCAGCAAACCCTCTTTCTCGGATCTTACTGGGATATTCAACTTGGATGGCAACCTCCAGGCCTTTACCTGGGGTACACACAGGGCTTTTAAAGGTGACAACTAGCATTGTGAATTGTACCTGGAAGCTGGATAGCAACCAATGCAACTCAATGGTAGTGGTGTTACATGAGCAAACCTCTTGCCTGTAGCATCAGATGAAGCACCAGGAGGTCTTCAAAACAGCTCCCTGCAGAATGCCTGGCAATAATCCAGCCACAAAATGACAAGGGCATAAGTGACTGTTAGCAAAGCTTCCTAATCCAATAAAGGATACAACTGATCTACAATATGGTACAGGTAGTCCTCAACATACAACAGTTCATTTAGTGACTGTTCAAAGTTATAACGGCACAGAAAAAAGTGACTTATGACCGTTTTTCAGTTACGACCTTTGCAGCCTCCCCATGGTCATATGATCAAAATTCAGATGCTTGGCAACTGGTTCATATTTATGACTGTGGCTGTGTCCAGAGGTCATGCGATCACCTTTTGCCACCTTCTGACAAGCAAAGTCAATGGGGAAGCCAGATTGACTTAACAACTAGGGAACTAACTTAACAATTGCAACGATTCACTTAACAACAGTGGCAAGAAAAGTTGTAAAATGGGGCAAAACTCACTTAACAAACGATTCACTTAACGACAGAAATTTTGGGCTCAATTGTGGTCGTAAGTCAAGGTCTACCTGTATTGTGCAAAGGCTCTACTGGCCATAGCCTCTATCTGCTGTTCAAGCAAGAGCTGAAAATTCAGGAGGATCTCCAAATTACAGGCCAGACCCATTTGGGAGAGCACATCCCTTCCTGATGGACTGCCTCTAGATTGAGGTTGCCTCTGAGTCTATAGCCCCTCTGTTTTGGTAGGATTCAGTTTGAACATGTTTCTCCCTATTCAGACCCTAGCAGCCTCTAGACCCGTGATGGTGAACCTATGGCACGCGGAGCCATATCGGTGGGCACGCGAGCTCAGTTCCGGCACGCATGTGCGTGCCGGCCAGCTGATTTTCGGGCCTTCTGGGCCCACTGGGAGTCGGGAAACTGTTCCTGACTGTTTCCATCCTCCGGAGTGGGTGGGGAAGGCCCATTTTTTGCTCTCCCCAAGCTCCAGAGCCTTTCTAGGAGCCTGGGGAGGGCGAAAATGGCCTTCCCCACCCCCCTGGAGGTCTTCCGGAGGCCGGAAACGTTCCATTTGCCAACTTCCAGTTGGACCGGAAGTCCCGTTTTTTTTGTCTCCCCAGGCTCCTACAAAGGCTCGGAAGCCTGGGGAGGTTTGCCCACCTCCGGTGGGGCCGGAAGTCCCATTTTTTTTGCTCTCCCCAGGCTTCAGAGCCTTTCTAGGGAGCCTGGGGAGGGCGAAAATGGCCTCCCCCCCCCGGAGGTCCTCTGGAGGCCAGAAATGGCCCATTTCCCAACTTGAAATGGGCCATTTCTGGCCTCCGGAGGGCCTCCGGGGGTGGGGTGGGGGGGAAGGCCGTTTTTGCCCTCCCTAGGCTCCTAGAAAGGCCCTGAAGCCTGGTGAGAGCAAAAAACGGGCATGCCATCGCGTGCCGGGAGCGGGGGGTCACATGCACATGCACGGGGGGGGCATGGAATTATGTGGGCACACGTGCACGTGACCCCCCCACGCTCCCCCCCTTTTGGCACGCGAACCAAAAAAGGTTCGCCATCACTGCTCTAGACCCTGCAGACCTTCTGTCCCCGGAGAGATCCAGAGATCGAGATAGATCAGCTGCTGAGTAGGTTTGTATTTTTTGTATTCTACTACAGAAATATTGGGAGCATTATTTGATTTTTAGACCTGAACTCAGAACATATTTAAGAACTATTGTGACTGTATAGGTGATTCTCGGGTTATGACCACTCACTGAACAGTCATTCAAACTTGAAATGGTGCTGATTGATGGGAGGGTACTTATGACCGATCCTCAGAGTTCTGGCCATCACAGAGAGCCATGGTCATGTGATCATGATTTCCAACATTGCTTGCTAACTTCCCAACTATCAGAAAACCAGAAGTTGCGGTCATGTGAGGTCCTTGCTTAATGATGGAAATTGGGACTATTGGGATTCTCTTGCTAAGTAACATGCGATATCACGGTTTATGACCACATTGCTTAGTGATGGCATTTCTGGTCCCAACTGCTGTCACAACCCGAAGACTAACTATTTATGTAATGAAGAAACGTATTCATAACATAGGCACACAACTACAGCTATTTAAAATTTCTTCACCTATTCCAGATTGAATTTAGCAACAAAAGCAGGTGATCCATGACATGCTGGCTCGAATGAAGTCCATCTAACACTTATGGGAGGTTTCCATTATTTACATGCAAATAATTTACATTATTTACATTTACATCAACTGTACCCCCTTGTGGACAATAGGAACATTGCACCCATCTTCCTTTGAGCCTGGAACTCCTTTAAAAAATTGCATGGAAGCCTTGCAGTAGTTTTTCTACATGGTGAATGTTGGATTGGCACAGTGTCAAACAGAATATTTTCTGGCTGCCTGTATTTGTTCCCAGAGTGCTTTGGGGAGTGAGTCAACAAGGTGTTTTCCTTTAAAGTCCTAATTACTGAATGAATCCATCCTAAGCTTGGAACCACGCAGGGGGAGCTTCCCTTACCTCTCTTTTGAGGTAGTCTGATGTAGTATTGCTTCCTATTTCCTTACATCAGGGGTGTCAAACTGGCGGCTTGTGGGCCGGATGGGTCACAGGCAGGTCACGCCCACCCCAGCTCCGTAAATGGGAAAAACGTTGCGAAACATCATGTGACGGCAACGTGACGCGGCAAGTTTGACACCCGTGCCTTACATAAAGGAAAATATATAAGTTCTGTTCTGTAGTTATAGGATAATAGGAAAGCCGTAAGATTTTATTTACTTTGTGGGTGACATTTGTTTTGACTTTAAGGCCTCAGTGGAGAGTAATATTAAAATATATATTAAAAACCACATAGTCCAATACTAAAAAGAATAGACATACTAACATAATAGCAATTAAACAACAGTGTCTAATTGGGTTAGGTCTGCTGCTAGCCAATAGTGGCCTACTATTTAACTTTGTGTTTGTGTTTGCTTACAACTGTGAGTTCTTTATGTTTCACTGTCACTGCTCTAATGGAGGCTTCCCCCAACTTCGTACCCCTTAAATACATTGAAGTATTACTCTCAAAATTCCCAGTCAGCTTGCCTTAAAAATAGGGATCTTAGGTTCTCTTTCTCCTGAGGCTGAGGAAGCTTCTCCGGTGCTCAGGGCCAGCTGCCTATCCACATTCCTGCTGAAGGTTGTCCTTGTGTTGGTGGTGGTGAGGGTGGCAACAGGGAGCTCTCACTGCCTTGGGAAGGTGTGCTTGAGGGTGTAAGGAAGAGCAAGGAAAGTGCAAGGAAGAGGCAGGATGCGGCTGGTGCTGGGTGGTGCTCATTGCCTCAGGAGGGTGTTGTGAATGCTCTTATCAAGTCAAGACTTGTGTCTGTGTATCAGCAGGTGAACGGATAGTTATTCCCTTCCCTCCAAATTCCTCAAGCAGGCAGAGAAGTGTAACTCTTTCCTTGGACACCAAGACAGTCCCCCCTTTGCGTTAAAATAAAGAAAGTAGTTAGTTCTTCCCTGGTGTCTTATCCACCGCGTCCTTCATACTTCTCAGTCTAACCTGGTTCCATTTTAGCAATTTCTTTTCTTTTCTCCCTTGGCACCTGGCATTCTGAATGTGTGCCTCATGCTGTCTTCCTATGCAACTGCCACACCTCATGCAAATGGGAGAATGTTTTGTCAAAAGCTTCCAGGTAAAGTAGCAGAGGGCAAATGTTAATGAGAAGGTGCACACTTGGCCTGAACCATTACAGGAAGCGGAGTAAGGGGGATGCAGATTGACATTTCTATGAATGAAAGTTTAAAAAAAGCCATCTTACTTGAATATTCACAATGCGAGCAGCAAATGAATATTTTTATTTTCTACTATGAGACAGCTGAATAGAATGAACATCAGTCCTTTTTTTGCTTACTTGAATAAAAGTTAAAATCTACCCCCTCCAGATGCTCAAGATGTCATTTTTCTAGTGGAATTCTCCAGTGCTTCAGGTACTGTGTTTCTCAAATCACTTTACCTGGATTAACATTATAGTACCTATCAGGAGCAAGAAAAGCTTCTAAGCACATGCCTTTATACTCTCCGTTTTTCGGAGAAAAGGACATATGAAAAACCCAATTTTCTGAGGCCAATGCAATTAATTTCTACTGGGAATCAAGTTCTCTGTTCAGCTTTTAGCGAGACTTGATTGGTTTTAGCAAGACTTGATTGTTGCTCCTATTCATCCTTCATTAGCTGTTTCACACTTCAGTTTCAGGTGCCAGATATTTGCACATACTGTGTGCATTATTTCACACAACTCTGCCTGGTACATAGGTTTTAGATGTTTTATAAATTGCATTGCCCTGCATCAAACATCTAAAAGACAAGAATGATTTGTAAAATTCTTGCAACACCTTCACCCGATTCTTATTTTAAAAGGATAGATTTGTAGTATAGAGGACAAAAATTAATTGATGGAAGAAGGGAAAGAGTTGAATAAGTCTGTCTTTTGAGATTTTGCAAGCCAGCAGTGGTTAACACCTTGGAAACATTCTTCACTCTCTAAATTTAATTTTTGTTTGCTTGAAGACTAGGCACAATTAATTGAGAAGCTGGGTATCTTTAAAAATAAAGCCCTCTAAGCTGTTGATACTTCTACTTGGCAGACACAAATATGTATCTACAGATAGCAATAGCAATAGCACTTAGACTTATATACCACTTCACAGTGCTTTACAGCCCTCTCTAAGAAGTATATTACAGAGTCAGCATATTACAGAGTCAGCATCTTGCCCCCAACAATCTGGGCCCTCATTTTACCGACCTCGGAAAGATAGAAGGTTGAATCAACCTTGAGCCGGTGAGAATTGAACTGCTGGCAGTTGGCAGAATTAGCCTGCATTCTAACCACGGTGCCACCACGGTACATTCAACAGCTATCACTTGTTTGGCTAGTCCCTATTTTTTTTTCCTTTTGACTCATTTCTCAATTTCTCACAAGTACCTCTAAGCCTTGTAAGTTGCAGCTCACAGTATGTATGCTAAACGTCTCGACTTCAGTTGTATAACTTTTCCTGCAGTACATGGGTGTTGCTAACTAAAGCAGTAGTTGATGCAGTTGATGCGGCCAGATAGCTTTTTCTGTGTAGCAAACCTGCACTTGAAATGGTGTTTTGACCATTTGCTTTGTTCTCTTCTGTTTCAGCTACTTTTTGTACCTTAGTAAATACGTTGCAGGCATGGTGAGCAACCTTCCTCCTGCAGTGGAGAAATCTAGGCTGCTGACTGCTATTGCTTAGTGTTTATATCCTAAGAGATAGCTAGGCACCATCACCAATGGCATACTTTTTGGGAATGATGCAATTTGCAAGTCAACATATCTGGCAACACTACTGGGGAAGGCTAATTAAGCTGCAACTGCATCTCAGGGTAGTTTACAAATAATTAAAACACAATTAAAATCAGTCAATCGAAACTATTATAAATATTCAACAAAGTGGAGCAGGAGAAAAGGAAGCAACTCAATGAATAACAAGCCATTCATCAGAGATGGCTTGGGTGAAGAATGAGGTCTTTGATGGGTGTCTAAAGCTGGATTTCCGGGGAAGACTATTCTATAGGACAGGTGTTATCACAAAAAGTCCTTCCTACATATCACTGGATGGTGGAGCTTCTGCAAAGATCACCAAGCTTTCCAGTGATTGAGAAGATCTGTAAGTGAAGGTATCTATTAAGGAGCCTGGTCCCAATATGGTTTTGGCTTTATAAGATCTTGAGCCCAGCTAAATAGTCAGCAGACTACCCAGCCTGGCAGTCAGCAGAGCGACTTGGTCACTCCATTTTTGACGTCTCCTTCTCAGTCTCCCATCTTCAGTGGGTGGGACAGTCAGAGCAGGATGTCTCATGATTGCCTTAAATAAGAAGGGGTTCAGGCTGACTCCATTCCACTGGAATCAAGTAGGAGAATATATGTATGTTCTTTGCCATTTAACAAACTAAGATTTGATAGTCCTCAATTCAGGGGTGGGTTCTACTTACCTTCCCTACCGGTTCTGATCGTGATGGAAGTGCGTGTTTTGTGCGCGTGCACTAGTTATGCTCACGCGCACCCCCATCCCGTCACGCAAAACACCCGGAAATGACCCTCTGCGCATGCGCAGAAGCCTTTGCACATGCGCAGAGTGCATTTTTCCAAGCCGCGGTGATCGGAGGACCGGTTCGGGGGTGTGGACCGCCGGTCATCACTGCCGGTTTGGCGAGCGGCGGTAAATTTCCGCTACCAGTTCTAAAGAACCGGTCTGAACCGGCAGCAACCCACCTCTGCCTCAATTGTAGACTTACCTATGGGTTGCTCATTGAATGCTTACCTGACCCACAAGACAATATCAGTTCCCGATTCCTGGGTATTCGGTGGATCCTGGAGACTTTTGATTTGACCATTTAAACAATCTCCATTCTATGGGCTCTGATTGTAACACCTGCAATGGTCCAAATCATGTTCCTTTTAAGATAGATAATATGTCTAGGCTGACCTTGCTCAGAGAGACTTGAGCAAGTCAACTAGATTTTCAAGAAACATCCGATGAAATAGTGAATGAAGTTCATTTTAGTCAGATGAGTGTGAAAATTTTAGACAAGGAAGAACTGAACTGTTTTATGCCTTAACTGTAGGCTTGGCGGGGGTCTTCGTTAGACAGGTAGGATTGAAATTTCAGTCTCATTCTTTCGATTTTAGGAATTCGACAGAGATAAAAACCAAGCATGATTCCCTAATTCTTGCAGACTCTTAAAAAGTTATTTTTCTCATGACACTAAACCCTAAGCCGAAATAGAAAAGCCCCCTCCCCATACTCTGGGAGGATTTATGGATCTATAGATGGAGCACTGAGAGACTACAAATGGCCTACAGGCTGACCATCCCTGATGTAGTAATTCAGATGGAAAGTAGAAAGTGTGTAGTCTTTTTTACTATATTAGATCAGCTTTACCGGAGAACTCTTGGAGACTTAATTTTGACATAAACCAAAGCAACTTGATGGAATTAATGTACATTTTCGCAATCTGCTTGGAGCTGCATTAGATCAAGTCTCCACATGCATGAGATACCACTCATGACTTCTGAAAACTGAGCAATGATCAGTAATGAACAGCTGTGGATACCTGAAGGTGAATTGGAGGAGAAAAGCAGCTTAGCTCCCTAGAAACAAAAACCAGACCACAACCAGTTTTTTGACCTTTTGTGAAACAGAGATGCAGCCAAATGCCTCTGGGCACTGATGAGATTTATTCATTAATATCGTTTCATGCAGCCATTTGGAAGAGGACTCTTTTCTTCATGATGGAACTTCACTGTGGGACTGTTTAATGCCCATATTTTGTCTTCAGTGTGGTAGCTTTCCTCTAACAAAATGTAAAATAACCACTAATTAGGGCCAGGATCATGCCTAGAAGAGCTACTCCATCTTTAGTTGTTTGACATCATGCATTTGCCTAAGGGAACACCAGAACTTCGGGCTATAGTCATTTACATCAGATCCACAACTCTGTGTGCTTGACATGGGGCTAAGCTTCTGCCTGAAAGCTGGAGCTTTTAGAACAGAAATAAATACTATGGTCCCTAGATAGGTGGCTGGTTTTTTTTTTTTTTAAATAAAAGAAATGTTTATTTTCCTAACACCAGTAGAGAGAGACTGTGTCAGTGGTGAAATCCAATTTTTTTTTACTACCGGTTCTGTGGGCTTGGCTTGGTGGGCGTGGTGTGGCTTGGTGGGCGTGGCTTGGTGGGCGTGGCAGAGGAAGGATACTGCAAAATCCCCATTCCCTCCCCACTCTGGGGCCAGCCAGAGGTGGTATTTGCCAGTTCTCCGAACTACTCAAAATTTCCGCTACCGGTTCTCCGAACTACTCAAAATTTCCGCTACCAGTTCTCCAGAACCTGTCAGAACCTGCTGGATTTCACCCCTGGACTGTGTGTCTTTCCTTTTCTCAGGTAGTGGTCCCTGTCCTCATTTTCCCACCTCTTTGGTTCTAAATATAGCCCCCCAAAGTTATTCAGAATGCCACCGTGTTCTTATCCTGCCCAACCGCACCCCACCACACCCCGTCCCATGAAAACCTGTAGGATGGGGTTGAAGTTAATAAAACAGGTCCTGAGCACTGCTTAGAAGACACTTTGCTGATGCATCATCATGTTCAACCAGCTGCAAAGAAGAACAGAGTGCTGTGTTTTGCCCAGTTTAATATAGTAGAGAGTAAGTATAAATTCTTTCCTTTGTAGGGCATCAACCAGGGTGGAGTCTAGATCACAGGTCACCTGTGATGGTCACCTGTGATGGTCCGCGGACCACTGGTGGTCCGCAAGAAAATTTTGGTGGTCTGTGGAGAAATCTTGGCCCCTGGAACTTGGATCCTGGCCCGCACGCGGGAACACAAGGCTGCACCGCCCAACATCACCCCACCCACATGCCAGCCCCCACTCTTAAGGCCGAGCACAAACCTCACCTTGAGTATAGTGGTGCGAGCCACATGAGCTGAAACAGGAAGGTAAGACCAAGAACTCGCCGTGCTCAGCCGAACGGCTGCATGGGGGGGTAGGTTCAGCCGCCTTTCGGGCCTACATCTCTCCTTCTGCGAGGCCTCCAGATGGGAGGCCCAAGAGAAAGCGCCTGCTAGATTCTCTCTGGCTGCTTCTCTCTGCTGTAGTGCGGCATCAGCATTTGCGCAGCATCAGCATTCTGCCTCAGCATTCTGCCAGACGGTGGCGCAAGGCAGCCCTCGTCTCCTGTCGCTTGGGACTCAGAGCGGTAAACGGCATCTGGTCCGGGGAGCAGCCGGAGTTTGCTGTCCATTGCGGATGCTAGCTCGGCCCCCTGCAAACTCTCATCTCTTGAGGAGCCCGGCCAAAGTTTCCTGTGCCGCTTCAGCGAGCGCTCCTCGAGAGACGAGAGTTTGCTGACCTTGGAAGGCCCTTGCCTTCCGAGGTCAGCGGCCCTTGGTGGAGACATAGCTACTGCTGCTCTGGGGCTGAGAAGGGGGGCAGCGGCAGGGCAAGCGGATGTCCTGGGGCTGCACAGGCACTCTCAGATCCCCCTCGGAACCAGAGGAGCAGCCGCAGCAGCTGCCAGCCTCTCAGGGGCCTTGTGGTGGTGGGCTTCGCTGCAAGCCGACATTCCTGCCTGACCTGGCTGCGGGCTTAGCGACACCCATCCTGGCACTTCCCCTTAAATAAGTTGCCTTTTCCTAAGCGCTCAGCTGGGACTCGAAGCCTCCCGAGAAAAGCAGACGGTGGAAGCCGCGCAGGGCTCTTCCCTGCTTGAGCAGCCATGAGCCCCCATGGCCTGGGCCAAGGGAAGCGCCGGCCGGTCTCCAGCCTGCCTGGTCCTGCCCCTGGCGGCAGCTGCTGCGGCTGTTCCTCTGGTTCCGAGGGGGTTCTGAGAGTGCCGCCGCCACCCTCCTTCTCAGCCTCAGAGCAGCAGCAGCTGCGTCTCCACCAAGGGCCGCCCGACCACCCACTGGCCGCCAACCTTGCAGGGGACTGGGCAGGCTGGAGACCAGCCAGCGCTTCCCTTGGCCCAGGCCATGGGGGCTCATGGCTGCTCAAGCGGGCGTCGCGAAGCCCGCAGCCGAGTCGGGCAGGGATGCCAGCTTGCAGCAAAGCCCACCACCATGAGGCCTGTCCACGCAATAGGCTGCGTTGCCCCAGCCCCGCTCAACCGCGCTTCTTAGCTGAGCGCTACCGGCGGCTTCCAGCCCATCCGCCCCATGAGTGAAGCGGGCGGAGTGAAGAGACAATCAGCTGTGCCTCCCCGCCCAGCCTTCCTCACCGGGCGCTGCACCAGCGGCTCCGCCTTGTCCAGCTCCACCCGCCGCCACTTCCCACAAACTTCCCGGAGACAGCCAGAGTGAGGGGTGGGCAGGAGCACATGTGGGCCCGGCTGGTGCTCGGCTTACCTTCCTGGTGAGGCTCGGAGACTGCCTGGCACGCCCATCCACCGGCTCTCCAGGCAGCACCACTGTCTCCCTGCCCCGCCAAGGCCCCCGCCAGCCCCGGAACCTGAGGCCGGCGGAGCTCTGTAGGTGCGCACCTCGACACTGCCTGGCCCCGGAAAGTCCCAGAGCCGGGCCGCCCGCCTTCCCAGAGCACTTTTTTCCTTCTCCTGCTGCCAAGAAGAGAGAAAGAGAAAGAAAGAAAGAGGAAGGGAGATAGAGACAAGAAAGAAAGGAAGGAAGGAAAGAAGGAAAGGAAAGGAAAGGAAAAGAGGAAAGAAGGAAAGAAAAGGAAAGGAAAGAGAAGGAAAGGAAAGAAGGGAAGTAAAGAAAAGAAGAAGGAAAGGAAAGGAAGAAGAGGAAAGGAAGGGAAGAAGAGGAAAGGAAAGTGGAGGAGGGAGAGGATG
>QLTV01003957.1:1166306-1227504 GCA_003457575.1 Thermophis baileyi | reverse complement strand
GGCGGGGGGGGGAGGGGAGGAAAGGGACTACAGCTACAGCTCTGGAATATGGGACTGACTTTCCCAACATCAGCAAGCCACTGTCAAATAAGCTTCAATTATTTTGTAATAATTACACTAATTTTAATAATTTTGTTACAATTAAAACAACCTTTAAAAATTTTATGATTAAATAAGCATTTACGATTTTGTTATAATTAAATAAGCATTTATAATTTTGTTATTAAATAGGTGCATTTCATATTAATAAAACGGAAGTTCTCTGATCATTATTTTACAAATGTATTTATCTTTTTTAAAAAATTCATATTAGTGGTCTGGGACTTAAAATTATGAATTAGGGTCTGTGGGATTTAAAATTATGACCTTGGTGGTCCCTGAGGTCCAAAAGGTTGGGGACCCCTGGTCTAGATACTGTAAATGTATATATTTCTTTCTCACTTCTTTTATCATTTTGACTACTGATTTGACCTACTTCAAGCTTAGCTGGCAGCAATTTAGTTACTGTGACCAAATTTGAACCTACTTGCCTAACAGGTATAGTTTGGCTTTATTGTACTTGTGTCTATTTTTTTAATTGCCTTAGTAAAGAAGGGGAGATCATACAAAAAGGACAAAAACACAAAGGATCTGTCTGTCAATCCATCATTGTCTATCTGTCCACAGGATAATGTTGATTACTGTTTCTAGTTTCTTGATAAAGAGCCGGTTCATAAGCAAAAAAAAAAACAAAACAAAAAAAAAACCCAAAACAGACACATCTTATCAATTCAAGACTGTAAATCCAGGATGGCACATTGTTTTTCCACTGTAAAATAAAAATCTTCTTTTGCTATCTATCACACTTTGTTAATGTATAATTATTCATATAGTGCTACCTTTTTGTACATAATTGAAAATCACATTCAGATGTTTAAACTAAGTTATTTTTCAAAAAGCATATTAATGGATAGAGACATAAATATAAACCAAAACAGTATGATAGTGGAGCAAGCTCATTTCCTCTGCATAAGTGACTTGCATCATTTTATATTTCCAGCATAAAATGGTTGTCAGCCAACAGGATGGGTGCTGGACTCAAATACAAAACAGACAGAGGTACTTCAGATCCAATGCGGGCACCCTGTCTGAACCTGTTGGATATTCCTTAAAGCAGCAGTGAATATTCCAGGATTCTCAAAGTAGCTGCATGGACGTAAACAGATTTAAAGATGCAGCAACTGCCTTCTTAACTCAGGTAAGCATTTGCCTTAGCCTGCATTGGGTCCAAGACCAAGAAAAGATACTGCTTCTTTAAGGGGAAGACAACAGGTCTAAAGCGAGTGCCCACATCAGATATGAAGAATTCTTGCCCACTATGGATCCAAAATGCACCTTTATAGCCAACCCTTTTACACATTCTCAGAGGTAAATCTGAACATTTGCACATGGTGTTGAATTAACCTCATCCTAAGATTTAAAAACCACACCAAATATTCTCCTTCACATTGATTAGTAAACGTGAGGAATTCCAATTCTTTATTCCAAAGTTCTTGCAAATAATGCATATCCACCTACAGGCCTTTGGGTGGGGCAAAGCAGAGTTCCATTCCCCCCCTACATTCATCCAGATATTTAAAAAACACACACATAGCCCCAACCTGGCTGAAAATAGCTGGGGAGGGAGGGACATGGCTGGTCAGGTTTTCTGCATGTGAGGTACCATATGGGACACCAACATTGTTGATGCTCTATTTTTTTGGTTTGTTTGTTTGCTCAGGCTGATTTCAACCAGCCACAAGAGGCAAACATAATTCTAATAAGCCTTGGTGCCTATCTACATCCCTGCCTACTTATTACTGCTAAAACATGTCTCGCATGCATTCACCCCCTACCCTTGCCAAAATCTGTAACACAGAAACCATACTCCCAAAATTGGCGGGTCCAGAAAAAAACCTGAATCAATATCACTGATCAAAGTTCTCTATAAAATAAGGTACTATACAGGGGTGGGTTCTATTTTTTTTACTGTGGGTGTGGCTTATTTTGTGGGCGTGGCTTGGAGGTCAGAGAGTGTGGTTTCAGGTGGGCATGGCTTGGTTGTCAGGTGACCGAGTGGGCGTGGCCAACTTGTAAAAGGTGGTGAAACTCACTTAACAACGCTCTTTTTAGCAACCAAAATTTTGGGCTCAATTGTGGTTATAAGTTTTTCTTTCTTTCTTTCTTTCTTTCTTTCTTTCTTTCTTTCTTTCTTTCTTTCTTTCTTTCTTTCTTTCTTTCTTTTTTCTTTCTCTTTCTTTCTTTTTCTGTTTCTGTTTCTGTTTCTGTTTCTTTCTTCCCTCTCTCTCTCTCTCTCTCTCTCTCTCTCTCTCTCTCTCTCTCTCTCTCTCTCTGTCTCTGCCTCTCTCTCTCTCTGTCTCTCTCTCTCTCTCTCTCTCTCTCTCTCTCTCTCTCTCTCTCTCTCTCTCTCTGTCTCTCTTCCTTTCCTTTCCTTTCCTTTCCTTTCCTTTCCTTTCCTTTCCTTTCCTTTCCTGTCCTTTCCTTTCCTTTCCTTTCCTTTCCTTTCCTTTCCTTTCTCCTTTCCTCCTTCCCTTTCCTTTCCTTTCCTTTCCTTTCTTTTCCTTCTTTCCTTTCCTTTCTCTCTCTTTCTTTCTGTCTTTCTTTCTTGTCTTTGTCTCCCTCCTTCCTTCCTTCCTTCCTTCCTTCCTTCCTTCCTTCTTTCTTTCTTTCTTCTCGGGAGCGGGAGAAGGAAGTGCTCTGGGACTGGGAGGGCGGGCGGCCCGGCCTGGCAGCGGTGCGTCCCCTGTCATGTGCCGTTCTGGAGTGCCATTGCCACCACCGCCGCCCCTCTCGCCTTCCTGTCTTCGCCTCTGGGACCAGCAAAGAAGCGCAGTTGAGCAGGGCTGGGGGAGGGCAGGGGGTCCCCCGCCCCTGACGCCCCTCCTCCGCGCAACCTGCTGTTGCCGAGTGGTCTCCTTCACGCCGCCTGCTTCGCTCGTGGGGCGGATGGGTTAGAACTTCCGCGCTTCTTTGCTGGCATGGTTGAGCAGGGCCGGGGCCATTCCCCACCTCGCCCTGCCTGAACATACAGCCGCTGCGCCTGCCTCTCACCTGTCGTGGCTCCAACGGTGGCGGCGGCTTTGGGAGACGCAGGTTTGTCTGGAGCTGCTCCCCTGCAGCTGAGCCCGCGGCTTGTCCCTGCTGCCCCCGGGTGCGAGGGAGCAGGGCAGGCGAGAGGCGGGCGCGGCAGCTGTATGTTCGGGCAGGGTGAGAATGGCTCATCTGCAGCAGCTAAACTATGTTTAAGCAAGGCTGTGCTTGGCTGTACCTGAATCTAGCTATAAAGAACCTGGCCCAAAGGCATCGAGCAAGAACTACAGCTCCCTCTCCCCTCTTCCCCACCAATCCCAACAGTAGGACTCAGAAGAACGGCAGCAAATATTCAGAGTAGATTTTGCCAGCAGTCAAAACCAGAGGGAAAAATTGACATTTTTAAAAACTCTTGACTAATAACCACATGGGTAGAGTTAATACGTGGGCCAGCAAAAATGACCCCGGGGTTGGACTAAGCGGTGGGGGGGGGACGATCCCGGACAGCGGCCACAGCAGCGCTCGTCCTCGCCTAAAGGTGTTCACATTCAGAGAGTATTTTGCCCCGCCACGGCCTCAGTAGCTGCTGGTTACCCTGGCGATGGGCTCTGTGCTGCCACAACCAACAGAGGTGAAGGCTGCTCCTACTCTTTCCGATCTCCGCACGGCAGTCTTTCCCTTCGCCTCAGCTGGGGCTCAGCCCGTCGGTGAACAGATTGGCTCGCAAGTCCCTCCCGCCCGTTGTCCCCTCGCCTTCTCGGGGAGGACAGCGGGCTGTCTTGGGAGTGAAGAGGAATACAACCTAGTACCCACATAGAGACACACACATATGTAGGGAGCTACTCTTAGCACAAACTACCGCAGAGAAACCTCTAGAACAGGGGTCACCAAACTTGGCAACTTTAAGACTTGTGGACTTCAACTCCCAGAATTCTCCAGCCAGCATAGCTAAATAAATAAACTAACTTTGTGCCACTGCCTGCCTGCCTTCCCACCCCCGCCACCCAAACCCATGCAGGGAAACTTCCCGGGAATTCCAAGACGCCCTGAACTCCGGAGTTTTTTCCTGCGCGGCTTTTGCCGGCAGGGGGTGAAAAGCAAGCTCCAGGCAGTGGCAGGCAGTGCTGCCCGGCCTCTCAGACCACCGCCCGCCACCGCCTGGGGCTCGCTTTTCACACACACACACTACCGCCCAAACCTGTGCAGGGAAACTTCCCGGGAGTTCCAGGATGCCCCACCGCCACCCCTCTTGGCCCCAGCGCAGCAGCTCGTCTCCCGCCAATGCGAGGGCTGCTAGCTCCCTTCCCCGTGGCCGGGCGGCCCTGACATGCTTGCCTGCCTTCGATCCTGATGGGAGCTCCAGCCGCAGCGGTGGCGGAAGGAAAGTGCCAGAGCAGCAGCGGCAGAGGCACTCCAGGAGGGCGGCCCTCAGGGCCCTGGGAAAGCGCACAGTAAGGAGTTGCTGCTTTGGGTCCTCCCAGTCTGGAAGCGCCGGCGGGCTTCTCTGTCTACGCGAACCTGGGGAGTGGTGGCAAGGAAGTGCAGGAAACTCGGCTTCTGCGCATGCGCAGAAAAACCCGAAAAAAAAAAAAAGAGATGGCGGCGCCCACGGATCGGCACCGACAGAACCAGTTCTGTGATGTCACTGTGACATCACCATTGGGTCGCTACCGGTTTGGGCGAACTGGTCCGAACTGGGAGGAACCCACCTCTGGTACTATACTCATATATAAAATGAATCCCCCTCCAACTGCACTTACCCACTACTCTCTCTCTCTCTCTCTCTCTCTCTCTCTCTCTCTCTCACACACACACACACACACACACACACTTTACATTCATAAAAAAACACAAGAATATACATACAGACCCAGACAATTTTCCCTCACTCCCTGCCAAAAGGAGGGGGGGAAACAGAAATTGAGAAGAGGAGAAGGGAAGCAAAGAAAAGAGAAAGAGAATTTTCTGTTAGGTATTACAAAAAACATTACAGTCACCAAACAGCTCCTTGAAGCAACAAGCTATTTTCATGGTGAGCTTTTAAAAGGTTTTTCAGAAAGATTTGCAGAGTTAGCATCTCCTGCTCTTTTCTTGAACAGACACTCTTTTTAACAGCATTTATTCTTATCAACCAATGGAATAAAACTCTCATTAATAAATTTAACAGATTGTTCAATAAATCTACCTTCTCCTGATTAAGGTTCATCAACTGGGCTTTAGCCCGAATATTCTACCTGATATATACCAAAGAGTGTTGTATCACACTTTTGTGTGCGATACTATATTCTCTGTTTATAGCTTCAGGTGAAAATATATTTCATGTATATTTTCTTGGGTGTAAACTGCTCTAATAAGGGGCTATATATGCAAAACATTTCTGAGTCAGTTGTTCCCTCAAGGAAACTCCTCTCCTGCCATTGACAGCACATCATTCCAGATGTTCCAGTCATGTGAAGAGCAGTCAGCTCATCTTTTCCTTTTGTGTGTTTATTTCTACCAATGCTTCACACAACGTGCCTACAGGATAAGAACAAAATGGAGATACATTTGGAGTGGGGTCGTTCCAGGGTTTTGTCTGTTCTGGCAGGAGAAAGAAGGGGCTTAGCCTTAGATTAGCCCTCTTGAGTTTGTATGCATGATAATCCCAAAGGTGATTTTTCAAAAAGCAACTGGACTTTTTGTTTTTCCTTGAAAATGTTTCACTTCTCATCCAAGAAGCTTCTTCAGTTCAGTTCTGACTGCATGAGAAGCAAAACATCTTCAAGGAAAAACAAAGGAAGCCCAGTTGCCTTTTGAAAAAGCACCTTTTGGATAACCATGACCTGGATGACTGAGAATCATCATAGATGTTTGCATGATATGCTGACCTGGAGGAGGGACTGTAGCCCCAACGATTGAGCCTTTATGGGGCAACAATTAATCCCAGGGCTGATTGGGTTGATATGCTCACCTGAGCCAGTTAAGTATGTTATGAAAGAACTAAGGAGACTAATTCCCTACTCTGTGAAAACAGGACTGCATCTGGTTGAGTGCAACAGCACCTGGCAGAGAGGATGGGAAATCCTTTTGGTGATCTGGATGAAGCAACAGTTGAGCCTGAAAAACGTCTCCTATCAACACTGCAAGCCTTGTTTGGACCTCTGCAGGAAGGAAACTTGGTACCATGACTTCAAATGAATTTACAAAACAGAAACTCGAGGAAAAAAAATCAGAACCAGGAAATTTACTTTATTTTTTTTAATAACAATATCCATTAAAAAAAATCAGACATAACTTTCTGAAAACAGCTTTCTACCTCATAATTTCACAGAAATTAGCTTGGAAATATTGTTTTGCCCTTCTCTCTACTCCTGTTTTGATACTCTCACCATAGCAACCCAAAGATGAAGCCAGAAAGTAGTGAAACCTCATTCGCTCTCTATATTTGATGCACTGTATATAAAGAGAGAAGGTTGCTCCAAAAACAGTAATTGAGGGGGGGGGGAAACATGGTCAGCCCCTTCCTACCAAGTCAATCCATTCAGTCCCTAGTCTACATTCTTAGGTTCCCTCTCTCTCAAATAAAAAGGATGTGGTTTGGGTTTTTTTAATGTTGGATTCTCTGTTAACATGGCACAGAGTAGGGAAGTATGGGCAGTGACTCCTACTGTAAGCCCATCACAACCCAGAATTCCTTTGTTCCCAGAATTTCTATTTAACCTTTGCTTCTCTGCTGACAATTATACCAAACGTATTTTGGCTCTCATGTTTGTAGGCATGGTCTGTACCAAGCAACAGATGAAGAAAAATGAGGAGGATATTCAGAAGCAACTATGTTGTGGAAGGAGAGGGAGTCAGCTGCACTTTCTGCTTCCTGTTCCTTTGTCAATTCTTCATCCTCTCTACCTTTCTACCTGTGTATCTCCCAGTGGAGAAAAAGTGGAGGTTTGATTTTAGAGGACCCAAAGATGTAGAAGAACAGAAAATCTAAAATACTTTCCATTCCTTTGACGAAGAAATCACACCCAAAAATGCTGGATGGAGCCTGAAAGTTCTAATGAGCTCCTTCCTGGCTATTCCTTCCCCCTTATAAAGCTAATTTTTCAAGGGAATGTGTTTGTTCTACCTTCTCCTCGGGATTGGAGATAGTTATTTATAATTCTATTGTATGCGGCATTCTGGAGCAATTCCTACCTGAGGCACAATATAACTCTGGGGCTGGAGCAGCAAAAGCAGCAGAGCTAGCAGGGAACAAAAATTCCAAAATTGTATTGAAGAAAACTGGAGCACCTCTCGCCCGATACAAGTCTTTTTATGCCCCTTTGAATTTTATTCAATTCTCCTCAGCTTCTCCCACTGGCATGAAAGTGTGCAGTGGCCTAGATGCATCAAGAAGGAACCATTTGTGACATATTGAAGATTCTCCCCCTTCCCTGCTCACTTCAGGAGTTAAAGTAGGGCAAATACAGTCATAAACTTTTCCTGGCAGTTACACGAGCTTTGAGAAACTGCACCAGCTCATTCCTGGTTGGCAGTAATACTGGTGGGCTTACCTCACTCTCCTATTAGCAATACTCTTTGCCTTTCAGCACTACCGAGTTAATAAATGTAATTGCTGACTAAGAAATTAGACCCTTTAAGAAAAGTCATAAAAAAAAATCCCAAAATAAACATGGTTTGCTTTAAATAGTAGTTTTGTAGAAAACCTCCACTCCGAGTGCTCTTGGTCTGGCCTCTGACAGATGCTGCATCCAGAAGGCTACCTGTAGCAGTAGAAAAACTGTGCTGGGTCATCCTGTGGAGCCCAGTGGCTGCTGCTTCCTTCCTTGTTCCTGCTTAAAGAAGACCAGGAGGAGGGCTCCAGCTGATGGCAGAGCTGGTGCTTAGTCTTTGGGTGTCTTCTTGCCGTGTGAATTCCACATGCCACGCTTGGAATGGTAGTAATGGTAAAAGTTCCTGAGTCGCAAACGTTCTACCTCTAACCCACTTTGAAGCACCCTGGAAACAATGGGAGCAAATCAGGCGATGGAAGGGAAAAGAGAAAGAGAAAGATCATGAGTTAGCTTTTCCAAGGAAACGTCTGCTACAGAACCCCTTCATGCATAACAGGAATATATCTTCATATACTGTATAGCAGTAGTTCTCAACCTTTCTAATGCCGTGACCCCTCCCCGCCCCTCCCCCTCCCCACGCGTGCGCGTTGCCAAAGGGGGCGTGGCACCAAGATGGTGGGCTAGCGCACGCGGCCCTTCTGTCGGCGCCTGTGCATTCGAGGGCCACCCGTGCGTCGCACCGTCCCTCTAAGGCTGGTGACTGGTCCGCCTGGAGACGGATAGAGGAGCGGTGTCTCGGTTCCTAAGACCATCGGAAATATGTGTTTTCCAATGGTCTTAGGTGACCCCTGTGAAAGGGTCATTCGACCCCCAAAGGGGTCGCAACCCACAGGTTGAGAACCGCTGCTGTATATAGATTAGCTGGTATGATTTGGAGCAACAGCCAGCGCTACAATACCTGGCCTGAAAAAAATCTGGATGACCCCCTAGTTGCCCACTAGTGATGATCCAGACATTTATCAGCCCAGATACTGATACTATTATCCTCAGATACTAGGGATACTAAATTGGACTGTGGAGCATCAGGCCTTAAGCTATTACTGCCATGTCTGACTGGGCCTCATTGGTTAAACTTGGTTCCATTTATTTGCCGCTTATTCTGCCATGGGGCTTGGAATGAAGACGTTTGTCTCTTAAGCCCTAATTGGTTTAGAACCTAAATATTTGAAATAGTGCCTCTTCCAATATCAATGTGCTCCTATGTTAAATGTGGCCAGCCAGCAAGATCCTGTATATGGCCTTAGGTATACAGTAGGTATTTCCCACACAGTATGTGATTCAGATCCTGTGGTCTTCTCAATTATAGCATTTTCCCTATAGAGGTATCATACACTTGGCAGCTTGTAATAGGTTTAGTCACTTGTGTGGTACATACTGCCCCAGTATTTTTAAACAGTAATGCCCCACATTTAAACGTTATTAAATAAATTACAAATGTGTTGGTGTGTATTGGTGTGTTGATACATCTAGCTGCATAGAAGTTAAAATGTTACACCTACTGTTTTTCCAGTTCTTATTGTACATTGTCTCTTTCAACAGGCAATTTATCAAGACTACTTCATACTTTAAGGAGACCTCACTAAGGACAGGATTACATTTAGAAGTAAACATAAATGATGGGTACATCAAATCAAACAGCTAAGGCTATAATCCTCTGCCGTTTTACTCGGAAGAAAGTGTTATTAAATTCTATGGGATTAATTTCCAAGCAAACACGCATACTCAATCTGAGCAAACCTGTTGCCCTGCATAACATTTTGGGCGGCGCCCTCATTGGTTATTCTGGGATTCTGGAACTCCTTTTCTCAAGATTTGACAAAGTCTCAACTCAAACCATTTCCAGCGGGCAAAACAAGACTGTTTGATCTACCTAGGGACATGCAGGAGTCTGTGGTTAGTTGAGCATCTGACTTACACATTGTTTATATTGTGAATATGTACTGCCTTTACTTCAAAGGGACTAGGTTTCCCCCACCCTCTGACCCAATAATTTATTTTCAAAATGGGAGATTGCCTTTGATTCATCGAGAATACACTAAAGGAAGCAGTAACCTTACTGTGGGAAAGAATGTATGTGGTTGGAGAAATACTATATGTATGAATTGCTTTGGGCACAGATGACAAAAATAAGCCATTCTGGGAGTTGAAGTCCATGTGTCTTAAAGTTGCGAAGATTGGGAACCCCTGCTCTAGAGCTTGTATAGTTGAGGGGGAAACCAAGAGAAGTTGAGAAGAGAATGCAACCAAGAGAATGTATATGGTGCCTTTTGTACCTGATTGAAAGGCTGGGTAAAAATAAAACCATGTGCTACTTTTCTGAAAAATTTTGTGCTAGTCCCTACTGGTGTATTAGATCTTGGAGAAGGATCCCAGAATGTGCCAAAATTCAAACTAGTTATTGTGACACAATAATACCTTTCTCTTCCCCATCCTGCTTCTAAGTTGAACTAGCCATAAGGGACGTAGTTATGTGGGTGAGTCCTGAAAGGATTCTCTTCTTTTTCAGTCTATATACAGGTACTCCTCGACTTATGATCACAGTTGAGTCCAGAATTTATGTGCCTAAGTGAGAAATTTGTTAAGTGAGTTTTGCCCCATATTACAAATTTTCTTGTCGCATTTGTTAACGGAATCACTGCAGTTGTTCAATTAGTAATACGGTTGTTAAGTGAATCTGGCTTTCTCATTGACTTTGCTTGTTGGAAGGTCGCAAAACGGGATCACATGATCCCAGGACACTGCAACAGTCATAAATGTGAGTCAATTCCCAAGCGTCCGAATTTGGGTCACATGACCACAGGGATGCTGTAATGGTCGTGTGAAAAATGGTCATAAGTCACTTTTTTCAATGCCATTGTAACTTCGAACAGTCACTAAATGAACTGTTGTAAGTCAGGGACTACCTGTATACCACTTTCCTGGGTCAGTTCTTCAGAGTAGAGAAATTCCAGCTCAGAATGTAGCAGCTAAAATAGTCATAACGGCTTAGAATTTAGAAAAATTAAATACCAATTCAGAATTTGTATATATTTGCTTGCAAGTCTAATTTAAACTGTTGATCCTGGCTGTTAAAGCCTAAAAATCATGCTGAGATGGGCTGCAATAAAAATGACTGACGGACTGACTGACTGTCTGACTGGCAAAATTGCAATCTTATGACTGCAGGATGCTGCAAACGACTGTAAATGTGCCCATGTTGCTGAGCTCCTGAAGTTTGGTCACATGACCATGGGGGGGGGTGTCCCCTGACAATCAGACCTTTGAATGTGGGTTGTAACTAGACCCAAGGTATGTCTGTTGTAACTTTGAACAGTTGGTGAGTTGGTCGTAAGTTGAGGACTACCTGTATTGTCCTGGATTGCTTTGCTGACTAGCAGCAAATAAATAAAATGGGGGGGGGGAGATAAATACTTGGTTCTTTGTCTGAAGCAATGAAAGGAAAATGTACACTATCCCAAGTAGAGGTGGGTTTCAGCAGGTTCTGACCAGTTCTGAAGAACCGGTAGTGGAAATTTTGAGTAGTTCGGAGAACTGGTAAATACCACCTCTGACTGGCCCCGCCCCGATCTATTCTCTGCCTCCCGAGTCCCAGCTGATCGGGAGGAAATGGGGATTTTGCAGTAACCTTCCCCTGGAGTGGGGTGGGAATGGAGATTTTACAGTATCCTTCCCCTGTCACACCCACCAAGCCACGTGCACCAAGCCACGCCACGCCCATCAAGCCATGCCCACAGAACCGGTAGTAAAACATTTTGAATCCCACCATTGATCCCAAGCCCAAGAGAAAACAAAGATAACCCTCAACTTATGACTGTTCATTTAATGATGGTTCAAAGTTACAATGGCCTTGGCAAAATGGCTTGTGACCTGTACTCACACTTATGACCTTATACACGAAGTTACATGATCAAAATTTTATCAGTTTCCAGCAAAAAAAAACCAACCACCCACTGGGGAAGCTGGATTTGCTTCATGATCACAGCAATTCATTTAATGACAGTCATAAAAATTATCGTAAAATTGGGTCCAATTTCTTATGATCATAGTGACGTGACCAAAGCTGCAGTTCCAATTATGGCTGTAGGTTGACGACCAACTGAAAGTAAAAAATAAGTTAAAAAGCATTCTTGGAAAAACCTGGGAAGACTGGATTTCCCTCTATGAAGCAAGGGTTAAAAATAATCAAGGGAGGGTGTAGCACTCTAGTTCTCTGTGAGAGGGAAAATGGTGTCTATGTCACTTGAAAAGGAAATCTTCAATAGGCTAATAGCCTAAAGGCATTTTTGCACAGGCTTCAAACACATTTTAGATTTTGCTTGCAAGCCCAGGTCTTTTTAAAATCAGTTTCACAACTTCCAGCCCACATATAATAAAAGCAGATAGCACCGGCTTGCTGGGAGAGAGGAAGGGTGGTAACGGGGAGGGGAGAATGTACTTCAGTTTGCCCTTGCCTGTTGAAAATTGTAGCTCACTGTGTCCTTAGGACAGTAGAAGTGGAAAGCATTGTTTGCAAATAATTTAATGATCCTGCAGATGTAAAAGCAAAGATATACACAGTTATCAATAGAGACCTCTCTGCCTAATATTCCTAGCTATTTATTCAGGTAAAATAATCTGCTTTTTCCTGTGATCAGTAGATTTCCAACATGGGCCGAAAGAGATGTGGGGCTAGAAGAGCTCTGGGGAGTTTATAGAGAGTAGCCTCACCTGTCCAACAGCTCCCAGTCTTCCCCGCCCCAGCGGTCCCGAAACTCTTCTGTGTTCATTCCCCCAATTCGATCAAAGTCAGACTTATAGATCCCAAAGAGGCCAAAGCCATTTACTTCCCAGTAGCCTGAGAAAAGACAAGCCAAGAATTCTTTCTTCAGATTTGATATGGAAAGCATCAAAAGCTTGAATGGTCCTGTTTAGATCATAGAAATATGTCCCTTAGTGGTAGCAAACAACATTATCTCATGTAGATACAAAAGAAATGAGGAGGTAACCTTTACTTGAACCAATTTAAGGTAGGGAAAGGATACGCCAGCTTTTCATGTCCCTTGAAATTGTACTTTTGCTCAGATTAAATTGGTTTCCAATTAGTAAAGAATTGGCTCCATAATGAACGCTGTCACTCTCTTATTAATGAACAAAATGCTGGAAGAGTATGCATGTACTTTCTTATTCAAAATAATTTTCTAACGGGTCTATACACAATAGGTATAATTGCCTGCTATAACATGAGGACTTATGAGGAACAGTTATGGGAATAGAAAAACACATTCAAGTTGGATACAATCATTCAGTCTTCCTAATACAGTATATAGTGGCTTTCCTATTGCATTCTTTGTTTTGTTTGTTTATACAATATTTCATGTGTCTCCCATTCCAATAGTCCAGTTGGCTCACAATGAGATAAAAACTATAGACAGACGCTTAATAAACAACACCATAAAGTTAAACTAAAAAAATATTCCCTCTCTGGGTCAGCTAGCTTCAACTCAACTCCATCTTCTTATCCAAAGTCTATTGGAAAAACATTGTCTTGACAAGGGAGGAGTCAACTGTTCAAAAGGGAAGGGCTGCCATCAGGGAGGTCTGTTTCCTCCTCGTGAGGGAGAGGTTCTCAGCCTGTTCTCCTGCCTTGTAGAAAGTGGGAAGGTAAACTCTCCCTCAGTCAGATGGTCCCAATGTTATTGAGAATCTAAGTCACAAAAGATTTTAACAAAACTAACACCTTGAAATTGTATCCAAAAGTCTACTAGCAACTGATGCAGCTCCGACATTTTTCTTCTTCTTTTGCACCTTCAAGTTACTCTTGACTCTTGGCAGCTGACTGGACAAGTCCATGAAGTTTTCTTGGCAGAATTGTTCAGAAATGCTTGGCTATTGTCATCTTCCTAGGACTTAGAGAGAGTGACTGGCTCACTCACTCATTCCAGAGTGCAAGGCATGGAATAATGGATTTAAGTTACCATGAGGCAGATTCTGACTGAATGCTAGAAAGAAGCCTTCCTAACAATAAGCACAGAGGTCAATTATCCAGAGGGGTGGTGATCTCCCTTCCATGATGGCAAACAGTTGACTGTGTTCAAGCAGTGGCTGGACATACATCTCTCTCTGATGTTCTCATTTGGATTCCTGCACTCAGTAGGGGCTGGACTCCAAAGTGGTTTTATAGATGTCCTTGTCTCTTTCTCCACACCCAGAAGAAGCACAACTAAAGTATGCAAAACAAGTAATTGCAGCCTATCTTTATTTATTCTCTTTTTGGGATGCACTTTTATTTCATTCTGCTGCTGCACTTTTGTTTTTGGAGTTTTTATGATTAGTTGTAAACAGCTTTGAGCAATTGGAAAAGCACATGTAAATATTTTAGTCAATTGATCAATCTATAAAAATAGCAAAATCTAATTTTATTTAAAATACAATGTTGACCTTCTCCAAGGATAAAATCTCATTAAGTCTAATGTATTCGTGTTATTTATATACCAAAAGTATGCCTATATTATTTCTCATTAGAATGTACCTGAAAGAGGCTTGTAAGCCATTCTTTGCCATGTGAAAGGAAAACTTTCCCATTCTCTGTTTCCCCCACCCTCATCATCCTGTCAATAGTGTCCATTATTGAAAATATTAGGAGATAGGACTGTATATTTGTCCCCAACATCTATTTTACTTTTGCTGGCTAGAGATGAATTATCTCTATTCAAATGTCATACAAGACTTCTCCCCCCTGGATGCTTGTCTAAATATCAGGGAAATTCCACTTCTGATCCATTATGGAAAATAATATAGAAAGTGGGGGAAGAAATAGGCTTAATGATACCGGTAGTTGTACTCAAACTATATCAGAGATAGGGAATTTGTAACTTTCCAGGTTTGCTGAACTACAAGTCCCAGCAGTCCTAGTCAAGAGTGATCAAAAGGGAGGGGTACTGGGAATAGGAATTTAACAACATCTGGCACAGGATGTTGGCCTCTGGTCTAAATCTTTCCCATGTTGTCTTCTCTGCAAAGACAGTGCCCCTGGAGAAGAAGTCATCTACTTCATATTTCCAAGAATAGTTACAACTGTGAAACAGATTTTAGGAGATGAATATTGGGCAGAAAGGAATGTCTACTGCACAAAGCTCAGATGATCCTGAAGACTTTAGAGAATAAGCATATGGCCCAATTTATACAATAATAAGTCATTAATAGCAACAATATGGTACATATTTAAAAAAGAGTACACTTCCTCTCAGCTCTTTCCACTAAAACAGCCACCCATATGCTGACGGCTTTCATTGAGCAGCCACACTTGGCAGTGTTATCATTTAGTGCTTTTTATGTCAAAACCACTTAGTGGAGGCTTCTTGAAGGAAGGACTAGCCAGGATTCCTCGTTCTGTGCCTGAAAATGCTACACCAATTCACAGGCAATAGTTTCCTAGCAGCAGCAGCAGCAGCAGCAGCAGCAGCAGCAGCAGCAGCAGCAGCAGCAGTGGTACCTTACCGTTGGGTTCTTGTGGAGAGCTCCCACAGCCCAGTCTCATGACAATGGGTGCATAGGCCAGCTTTCCCTCCACACAGTGTTTCCGGATGCTGTCCAGAATATTGAGGGGAAAGTGAATGTGCAGGTCACAAAGGAATACAATACTGCTGCCATCCTGAGGGATGAAAGAGCATCATAGGCAGGCCATGAGTGGGGGACAAAGTAAACATTCAACACCTCCCACTTCTCAGGAAGACCCACTCACTTCTCCTTGGGTCTCACCTCTATGGCGTCCACCCCAGCCTGTAAACCCGCAGAGCGCTCAAAGTTCCCTGTACGTTTCAAATACTGGTACCTGTAAAGGAATGGCAAGAAGTAAAGACACAGAGATGGGAGAAGCCAGCGCGAAGCACAGTCTGTTCAGCAAAATGGCTCTAAATACCAGAGGTTTCCCAGTATCAAGGAAGCGGCTACAAATCAAGAAGTGATTATTCTAGGTGAAGGACAGTACATGACAGTCAAGAAGAGGACATGCAAGAAAGTTGAGCATTTTAACATTTAACTCTTTAACTTTTTAACCAAATGTAAATAAATTCATATCTTATCAAAAGTTCACCAGTAACTTTTTAATCAGTGAACTCTTCAGTTATTTTTAGAAGCAAAGTTCATCATCGACATTTTCTTGCTCATTGTAGAACGATAATTGAAGCCAAGAGACATAAAAACAAATGGATAATTAGGAGCTGTTCTTTAACTTGGAGGCCCACGAATTCAGAATGAGCTTTCTCAGATTAATTCAGGCGGCATGCTTAACAGGGCATAAATCCTATTTAATTCAGTGGAATTACTTCTATGTTCGTATCCACAGGCTCTTGTTGCAAAATTTTAAGTCAATCACAGGATCACTCCCTCAGCTGTTCTGGCTTTTCATTACAGTTGTTTATCATTACTTTACTCATCCCTCTCTTTTTCCCCCTTTTGGTTTAGACCAGGGTCCCCAACCTTTTGGACCTCAGGGACCACTAAATTCATAATTTTAAATCCCGCGGACCACTAATATGGTCTGCCTAATGACTGGCTGGGTGGGCGTGGCTAGGTGGTCATGTGACTGAGTGGGCATGGTCAACTTGATGTCACTCATGTCGAGGGCGCCTCACCGGCCTCTACTCGCCCCTCCCCTCCCAGCCACTCCTCGCCTGCCTGCCCGTGCTCCTTAGAGGCTCAGCAGAAGCACCTCACTGAGGACTACGAACATAGGCTTTCCAAGCAGAGGGAAGACCTGCGGGAGTGCAAGGCCAGGTGCCAGCGCCTGAAGGCTCAGCGGGCTGAGATAGTCAGCCAGTTCCCGGCCATGATGCAGTCCCTCTTCACCACCAGCAACACTTCCCTCCAGCCTTCGCCCAAAGCCCTGCACCAGGAGGCTGAAGCAGACCCCAAGTCGGAATTTCTGCCTCCCTCTGCCCCGCACAAAAAGACCGCAAAGGGGGAGACTCTCTGCAGCAACACAAGCGTTCATTGCACGTATCCATCTGGCCCAGGATTTAGTGCAATATAAAAAATGCAAATAATTTTTCTGCGGACCACCAAAATTTTCTCGCGGACCACCAGTGGTCCACGGACCACCAGTTGGTGACCGCTGGTTTAGACTGTCAATAGGAGGGCAAGGAGCCTCTTGCTTCTCACTGCAGAGAATGGGCAAGGATGAAGTAAGGCGCATTGTCACCCTCTCTTCTTCTTCTCTGCTCTTTTCTCTTTTTTAAAACCCCCTAAAAGTGATTGACCCTTAAGTTGCCATACTCTCAAATGGACATGCCTAGAAGATCAAACTGGAGAGTGGCTAATTGTTTTGTGCCAGCTAGGACTTTTGAGCAATAGCAATAGCACTTAGACTTATATACAGCTTCGCAGTGCTTTTACAGCCCTCTCTAAGTGGTTTTACAGAGTCAACATATCGCCCCCAACAATCTGGGTCCTCATTTTACCCACCTTGGAAGGATGGAAGGCTGAGTCAACCTTGACTCAGCATGCTCAAGCTGGGTTATAAAATCACAGTCATAACTGTCTTTCCTTACTCTATATTAATCCTGGGGACAGGCTCCATATAATAGTGGTGACTTCAAGCTGATTGTCCTTTAATTTCTTATATCTGGTGTCTCTTTTAGATTCTTAAGTGGTTCGGTTTCCTTCAGTTATATCTGCCTATTGGCTTTTGGAATAATTATATCAAAAACATTTAGCCAAAGTATAACTGGTTGTTTATTGATACACTGATTATTTGTCCTTTTCAATGAATGGGATTTATGGAAGTTGCTTTGGGAGTCCTTTTGGCTGAAGAATGAATAAAAGGTGAGACATGCATCCATTGTTTTCAATGAGGTTCACTTCCTAGTACATATGTTCATGGCTTAGCTTTAACCTACCAATAAAACTCATTAAAATCTGCAGCCCTAGGAATGCTATCTGCTTATTAATTTATCATCTTGATATTTAAAATAATTAATAAAACTAGGAACTCATTCAAACAGATTTAATAGAGTGACAGTATTAACTAGAGACACAACACACACACACACACACACACACACACACAAAATTTTGATCTCTGTATAGCCGTGCTTTTGTTGGCATTTCTTTTTTTATATATACAAGCACTAGTTCATTTGTGCTGTTATCCTTTGCTACTGAAGCCTCACTCCCCTACACACTGAAGAAAACAGGTTGTTTGCAATGAAGTGGCAAGTTTAGAGAGGAAATTGAGCAGATTTTATTAAAACAGCTTTCCATCTCCCTAGTGGTTAACTGAACCTACCATATGTTGCACAGAAAAGTACTGGGCAACATTTGCAGTCATTAAAAGAGGTTTGGGAGTTTTAAGATTTAGCAGTGAGGATTTAGGGAGAACCATCAGAGGAAATAGTTCTGAAGCTTTCATCACTGCTTGGGTTACCTGGGCAGGTGAGCCTCCTGAAGTGCTTTCTCCACATTCATGTCATCACTATCAAAATCCACCAATATGATATTGAAGTTGGCATCCTTGGTGTTCAGAAATAGGCTGGCCATATCTGAGATGAACTGCTGTACCCAGCGTGCTTGGTTCTTCACTGCAAGATATGAACAGGGATTTTTGTCATTTTAACACAAAAACTCAATAGTGTTCATGGGGAAACATTCCCCTAATTAAAGGCTTAAATTATCCTTATGGACACACAATAGTAAGGGCATATGGACAATTCTCAGCATAGGTTTCAATCATGACTTCAAAAGACTTCAGAAGTTTTTAGCCCATAGAAATTCAGTATTTGAGCATTACATTCTTTTAATAGCAGAATGAAAGAATTATACAGTGAAGAGATGCCAATATAGCTAAGCACCAATATAATTTCCTTATCACCTATTGATCAGTGCAGTTTTGTTCCTCCTGTAGCCTTGTTAAAGAATATGGAATTTACCAATGCAAACAAAAACACATAATTTAAGATCTGGGATACAGTATTCTTTATTTGCTACTCTCCTTTCATGGTGTACAGAGATTAGCTTGGGAGGGACAGATCTTAGTCATTTTATCCTTCTCTCATTTCCTTCCCAAATGGAGCATAGACAGACTTTCCTCCCATAATTTCTCTCATTTCATGTCAACAAGGTCCCAAAGGATCAATAATGAGGAAGAAGCAAATTCATCTCTGGCCAAAAACCTCAAGCATCACTCTTTCTTTTGCCTGACTTTTTTTTTAAAAAAAAATACGAAGACAATATGAAAAAAGAATGTATATTCCAAGAGAGATTTCTTTTCCAAACTACTTTCAACCCCAACCCAACTATAGTTGGTCTCCGGTTTTGTTTTGCCCTCTGCCTCATAGGTCATGCTATTTCTGCTGGGAAAAGCAGCCTTTCAACCCTGGGATACAGGGGGCAATCGCTTACCTGGGACGACAAAATGTACCATAACATCATGCCTCCAGCTGAGCCGCAAAGGTCGGCAGAGGATGGGTTTTCCATACAGAAGACTCCAGGCACTAGGTGGTGGTTGAGATTGAGTGGACACAGTTGCAGGCCCTTCAGGGTTGACTTCAGTGCTGTCCTCTGACTTGCCCTGGTGGAGCAGGACATAGATGTATTCTGAGAGCCGGACTGTTCTCTGGCCCCTCTCCATCAGCTCTAACTCCATCAGATAGCGGTTGCCTCGGGCTGTGTCTCGCCGCTTCTCAACATTAATGATTCGCAAGAGAGTGTAGATGCTGGGGAGTGGAAGGATAGAAAGCTGTCATATGGAATCTTGGGCCACATCAAATACTCTCCTTCAAGAAGCTCTCTTGCATCAGCTGATTGATTTAGCATTGTATTATCTCCTTTATTCTGACAAGATCCTGGGGAGAACACACACATCCTACAAATACACAAATGTAACAATTTCCCCTAGAGTAGTACACCTAATTGCTGAATGGAAGGGTGAAGGGGAACCTCACACCACCCTTATCTATTCTGGTGATAATGCCTCCCTTCACATAATTCTCTTCCATTCTTACCCGCCATTCTTCTCATTGAGTTTCTCCATATACTGAGCCACCACATCCACCACCTCGCTCTCACTCAGCTGCAAGTTTCCCGAAACGTTGCACCTCAGATCATTCCAGTCTGAACGGAGCAATTCAAAGTCAACAGGGCTGACACTAAACGTCCTTTGCCAATTGATGGAATCCTCTAGCCAGCTCTGCTGTATCTCAGAGTTTTCATAGCTATAATCAGACACTTCCTCTTCCACTTCTTCCTCCTGGGTCTTCTCAGGGCCTTCAAGCCCCTTTTGCTGAGATTCTGTCATTTCTGACATCTGTAGGAAAGATGTCACTTGCGCACCTTCAGACAGCACTACCTCTGAAGAATTGAAATCTAACATAGTCCTTGCTGGAGTGGTGACTTCAAAGTTTTCTTTGCTGAACAGCCCTTCTGCAGGCAAGATTGAGGCACTTGGATGCATCTGCCGCTTAATACTGCCTTTCAAAGGTTGCCTACCATAAAATTGTTCCCATTTCCGGCTGACTTGTAGGCCTTTCCTTTTAGAAAGATCTGTTTCCTTGGTAGTATTACCAATAAGCGAAGATGTTCTATGAGCAGAGGGCGAATGAAGTTTGTTGGAGGGAGCAGGCCGACCCTGAGGGATCCTGGAGTTCCATCGCACCTTCCTTGGAGATCTAGGATAGAGGAAGACTCCAGGGAAAACATCCTTCTGTGATGGGGCCTTCTTCTTACTAGGTTGCAACCTGGTCACATATACTTTCTCTGGAGGTTTGTTTGTCTCTTTCTTGGATTGTTTCTCCTCCTTAGGACTCTGCTGCTTGGTCTTTCCAGCAAAGAAGGGCACAGAAAGATGAGACTGGAGGCTGAAAGAGCTGCCTTTTTTTGAAGATGACAGTAGTCCCTGATCACCTTCCTTCCTTCCCTTCTCCACATCTTGTGCCCAGTTGAGAGACCGACCATTGATGATGACATGTTCTCCAAAGGGTGCTGCATTCTCATAAGCCTGGAAGCCCTTAGATGGAGTCTGAGGACTCAGGCTAGGTTCACTGCTTGGGCCTACAGAGACAGGCTGCCTTGTGAAGTCTCCTTCTTCATTAAACGTTTCTTGCTTCTGAAGAAAGCTATTATAGCCCACATTATTCCCATAATCTTTTGTGGCTAAGGGCCTATCTTTTCTCTTCATTCCAGTGAACACATGGGCATCCAACACACTGGGGCTCTTGACATCAGGAAAAGGGTCAGTTGGTTCAGGACTATCAGCACCTTCTTCCTCCTCGTCAAGGAAATCTAGGAAATTATTCACAAAGTAGGTCAAACCTTGGAGTGGTATCTGTGATTGGTAGATGACTTATGGGTAGGGAGGTTGTGGCAGACAATGAGATAAAGAACAAAGTTTTGAGTCAACAGAGCCTATAAGAGGAGACTGAGAAGAGACTGGGGAGGTAGAAAGCAGCAAACATTTAGAATGAGCATAAGCCATTGGAAAACAGCCATTGGAAAACAGCCATAAACTGTTTCTTAAACTCAGCAACCTCCATTGCTCTGACTGTAAGGCAGGGCTGACTTTTTCTTAAATTCAATTTCCATGAATCCTAGACAGCATGGCTAATGGTGAGGGATGATGAATAAGGCAGCATAACAACATCTGGGAGTGTGTAAGAGACAAGTTGTCCCTCCCTGTTCTAAATAAGATACTTGATGAAATAATGAAAAACAATGGCCTTACGACCTTCATTTACGTGTACTGTTGTTCTTCCCTGCTTCTAGTCTATTCTGGCTAACAAATTATTTCGGGTCAAAAAATAAATGTACAAATTTACTGTGCACAAAATAAAAAATACATACTATGTAGATTCCCATTATTTGTTTTAAATGCAGAGTTTTTATATTTTGGGGACAGAACTAGGAATTTGAGTGATAGACCTTGGTCAGTTTCCAACCAGAAACATTAAGATATTTTTTCTCCCCATATAATTAACAAAGCCTCTCTCTCTCTCTTTTTTTTTTTTTTTTTGAGAAGAATCAAGGCTACATTTTGCAGAGGCTGAAGGTGTAATATTCTTGCTACTGCAAACCAGATTTAGGTTAGGAAAAGTATTGATTCCATTTTAAGTCAAGCAAAATATTATTCCCAGGATTAACAGTGTCTAGACTGCAAAAATTACTTCCTTGATTGGGACGGCTTTTAGAAATCCAATGTCACAAAGATACAGGGAAGAGATCAGTGAGTTGCTGAAGGTACTGGGGAGTTCTTGATTTATGATGGTAATTGGGACTATAATTTGAATGGCTAAGTGATGTGGGCATTAAGCAAGTAATTGCACCATTTGACCTGATTTTACAACCAGTTTTTACAGGAGTTATTAAGCGAATGGCTTAATGTTAAGCAAATCATGTGGTTGTTAAGTGAATCTGGCTTCCCCAATTTACTTTGCTTGTCCCAAGCCAACTGGAAATAGCAATAGCACTTAGACTTATATACCGCTTCACAGTGCTTTACAGCCCTCTCTAAGCGGTTCACAGAGTCAGCATATTGCCCCCAACAATCTGGGTCCTCATTTTACCCACCTCGGAAGGATGGAAGGCTGAGTCAACCTTGAGCCGGTGAGATTTGAACTGCTGAACTGCAGCTAGCAGTCAGCTGAAGTAACCTGCAGTACTGCACTCTAACCACTGCGCCACCTCGGCTCTTAATAAGGTCTTAGATGTAATTGAATATATGAATGACCCTGGGGAAAGAGAAGAGGAGATGCTGCATAGGACAGAATCAGACCTGGGAAGGAGTTACAGTTGCTTAACAGTCATAGAAACAAACTTAGGAAAGATCCAACCTAATGGATCAAGCAGTTAAAAGTGGAGGGGGAAAGTTTTGTGTCTGCAAGATTCTGTTAATGTAGCCTTAGAATAAAACAGAATCAGTTCATTCTCACTGTATTTCCTGTCTGGTTTACCAGAGAGGGCTTGACACAAATCATGGTCATGTGACTGCAAGGCGCTGCAGCAACTGTTGTAAATGCGACCCAGTTGCTGAGTGCCCAAATTGCGATCACGTGACCACTGGTGTAGTGTGACAGTCATAACTGAGGACAGGTTGTAAGTCACATTTTCTGAGGCTGTTGTAACTTCAAACTGTCATTAAAACGATTGGTCATAAGTCCAAGACTACCTGTACAGGACGTTCCCCGCAGAATATGGCCAGAATCAAATACTTCTGTGCATAGGCAGTACTGTGTGCCTTTAATAAGGCCTCTTGAGAATCTGCTCGTGTATAGCCAGCAGGATGTGCACAAAACCAATATGTTCGTTTTATATATAAGAAGAACGGATTTTCAAATTAGCTTTCTGTTACAGGATCAGAGCTGTCAATGCTATCTAAAAAGGAAGTGCCTGTGTAAATGCATTCAGAAATCACCCCAAAACACAACCTGTCACAGATGGAAATTTAAGCTCTGCAAGTGGATAGTACAAAAATATTACTGCAAGTCCTGCAAGTGGATGGTATTATTATAATACTGCTGACAGCCAAGGATTCAATAGCTGCTTATAAAATAGGTTAAAAACTAAAAAGTGGTCTCTGATTGGCTGGAAGAAGCTGGATCCTGGGAATACTCACTATCAGGATTCAGGAAGAGGAAGGCTCTCTGGTGTAGATCTTCCTCCTCTTCATCCATTTTCATGTACTTAGAAAAGCCAAATCTGGAGGTAAAAAGAATAATGTTTCAGACACAGTGGATGTGTACATACACAAACCCACATACAATCTGTCTTGCTCAAATATAGTTAAGGATCTTGGCCTACCTTATCCTATTTTTCACAGATTCTAGAAGGGCATTTTTAAAGACTTATAAATATTGCAAGTGTGGGTTTTTGTGAGTCACAGCTTGCTTCACCAAATGTCTGGAGTAGTCGGCTACACACATTTACTCACCTGGATGCACCACAGTACTGAAGGACAGAGACAGTTGTTGAAACTGTGTTTCCGAACACTTAGGTAGAAAAGAACACAATGCATGTTGGTGAAATATATTAGTAAGGAGCAAAGCATGGGAAAGGTAAGACCCCGTCTCAATGCTGATGTCAGAGAGCACTCATAATATCTAAGTCACAGAAATCAGTACTTGCTGTACATGACTCAGTTGTAATTAAAACTGGCTCAAGTATCAGGAGAGTGTCATGCCGAGGTATGTCAAGGGCCCTCAATCTTCCACTAAGCCTTCTCCATGGGGTTCACACCTGTCCTGCAAATGTCTGCTGAAAGGGCCTTATAACCATATAACCATAAATGCAGAAAATTCTTCACAAGCTGGAACCTGAACAGATTAAAATCACAGCTCATGTGTGACTCATGTGAAGGCTCCTCCCTGCAGTTGTTGATAGTCAAGAAGTGGGACTCGTCAGCACATGTAACGTGTCATGGAGTTGCTTCTCATCCACAGGTTATTTTAATCAGTTTTTAAAACGACAGAGTAGGGTTGGGGACATCTTCTACAGGGCACCATGATTAAGTGGGACAACTTGCCTCCAGAAGCTGTGAATGCTCCAACACTGGAAGTTTTAAAGAAGAGATTAGACAACACATTTGTCTGAAATAGCACTTAGCACTTAGACTTATATACCGCTTCATAGTGCTTTTACAGCCCTCTCTAAGCAGTTTACAGAGTCAGCATATTGCCCCCAACAATCTGGGTCCTCATGGTATAGGTATAGGTTTTCCTGCCTAAGCAGGGGGTTGGACTTGAAGACCTCCAAGGTCCCTTCCAACTCTCTTCTCTTCTCTTCTCTTCTCTTCTCTTCTCTTCTCTTCTCTTCTCTTCTCTTCTCTTCTCTTCTCTTCTCCTATTTCTACCGTATTTCTATTTCTATTATTTCTATTTCTATTCTATGGATGGCCATGCAAATATGGCTAAGATAAATTGGGATATCTGGGAAGGGAAAGAGAGGCAAATCATAAGAGAATGGGTCAACAGTATTTGTCCTCTAGCCTTTCTATCATTATATGTACTAGAAGCCCAAAGGTCAAATATCTCTTGCATTCTTATTTTATATTTCAAATATGTCCACAGAGTTGTTTTGCTGTGCTCTCCTCCTGCCCCAGAGCTGAGAAATCATGTCAGCATAAATTGTGCTGCTCCTAAGGACCATCCAATGTGAGGCCATGCTGTGCTGCTTTTTGTGCAACTTCTCCAGTGGCAATATGAGAGCAGCGACTGGCACTGTTCCTTGGTTAAATTCAAATGTCACTAACGATAGGAAAGGCCATTACCAAATGCTGTGAAAAATGTGCACCTGGGTAGTGATGTATGGTCTGGATGATCTGTTCAATCGTTTCTTAAATTCTTTTCCCAAAGGGTAGTTGATCTAACAATAACTAAACGGCAATTACGAATTTCTTGTTCTAACTGCAATGTGTGGTAAATTCAAATGTCACTAACGATAGGAAAGGCCATTACCAAATGCTGTGAAAAATGTGCACCTGGGTAGTGATGTATGATCTGGATGATCTGTTCAATCGTGGATATGTGCCACTCAGGTGAAGCCGCTGAATAAGTGTTCTTGGAGAGTTAAACTGTTTTTAGTGTGTCTCAGAGAAGTGTTCAGCTATGAGATGCTCTGCTCAGGCACATCCATATAATTTCTCCAGTTTTATTTCAGATCTATTTTTCAACTATTAGAAGTGCCTCTCTTCCTCATTAGCCACCTTGCGATCATCCAGATTTCTGTAACTGAGTTACAGCTACAGGAGTGCATTGTTAAACAGCTGGAGATTCTTTACTAATTCATATTTTTTTTGGTATAATTTTATTAAGGATATTTTTTTAAAAAGATAAAAACGAATACAAATTAATGAAAAGTGAAGAAATAAATCAAAGGGAACCCTAAAAATTCAAGAAAGAAAAAAAGTAAAAGAAAAATAGGAAAGAAAGAAATAAGATACAAAGAAGTAGTTTCCAATCTTCTTTAGATCAGCTATATGTACAATTATAAATTTACCCTTTATTCTACGGTTATAACGCAACTCTCTTCTTTTTACAATTTATTCAGTCTACTCATCAAAACCATAAATCACAAGTTCATTTTCCCCCCGTTTCATGCAATTTTCAGGCATTGCCATGCAGCAATAAATACAGTCATTGCCTTTTCTCTGATCAAACAATTCGGTTTAGCCATCTCAGCAAGTTCCACCACCTTCAACACTTCACTGATTCATGCATCACATCACAGCACACATACACAGTTTTGAACATCCAAAATACTAGAAGAGGAAAAATTTATAACTATATGTTGAAGTCCTGTCTGTACCAAATTGCAATTTGCAAGTAACTTTTTTTTTTTAAGAAATAATAATTCCGGGAAGAGAGTGACTGAGGGGCATTCCCAGAGAGCACTGGGCACTGGGAAGGGAATACCTCATCATATGGACCACAGAAGCATCATTTTCTGTTTCTATTACACTTGTTGAGGCAGAGAAGGTTAGTCATGAAGAAGGCTTCGTGATCTCTAGGTCCACCAGTCACTAATACTTAAAGTGGGGATGAGGAGGGAGGATGTCCCTGTGAAAGTGTGACAATTTTAGTCTCCCACAGAGTCAACATAGTACCACAGAAACAAGAGTCAGGCCCAGGGACTGAACAAAAGGGGGTGGTCCCATCACAGGCCTACTGTAGCTGAGCAGATTTGCACCTCTGATCATCTCACCTCAAACTTCTTCCCCCATATGCCAAGGAGCCATGGTGGTGCAGTAGTTAGAATGCAATACTGTAGGCTAACTCTGCCCACAGCCAGGAGTTCAATCCTGACCGGCTCAATGTTGACAGCCTTTCATCTTTCTGATGTCAGTAAAATGAGGACCCAGATTGTTGGGGGCAATATGCTGACTCTAAACCGCCCAGAGAGTGCTGAAAACAATATGAGGCCGTAAATAGGTGTTATTGCTATTGTCCAAAAGAGAGATCTTCTAGAAAAATATTTCTTTCATGCCAAAATACTTTGGACCCAGCTGCAACATGCCTCAGTAGTAGACTACCTACTAGATGAACCTCCATTGCAAAGTCCACAACAAACAGAAAGTGGGACATATTGTCATTGCTGTGAGTAGGTTGTGTGGATGAACCTTCAGTCTGTTAAAAGATAACATACTTTCTTTCACCAATAGACTTTCCACACTTCAATCACTTATTTCAGAGCTGCTTTGTAATGACTCTTCTTCATACTTACTTCTCTAGGTACATTGGAGATTCTCTGTAGAAGCATTTGTTCTCTGATTCCATGTGTGTAAGCCGGGTGAAATCATTAGGATAAACAAAAGAGAGGTAGACCTGTAGAAGGGGAAAACTGGTAAGGAAAGTCACAATAAAATGTCTATCATTCCAGTTTCAACAGAGACTAAGGAAAAAGAAGAACAGATGTGTGGATTATATCACTGGGAACAAGCAAATCCTAAAACACAATTATTATACAGGACCATAAACCTTCTTAACTAGGGTGAGAAAAACAGTTAAGATCTGCAGCTCAATGTCTGTGTTGTGATATATTTTAAATCTAGCTTTTATTTTCTTTCATAGAGAAACAAACTTCCACTCCAGGATATTGTGGCTAAAGAAACACAGGGATTTATTAAAAGACATTAAATATGGTTTCGGTATTCAGGCAGCAATTACCTTCCCTTTCTCTTCTCTATCCCTTCCCAATTCTCTCTTCCTAGATTCACCTTTCCTCTCTTTTCTGATTTACTAATGTTAATGCGGTTCCCATTAAAACGTTCTGATCACTGTTGATGCTGTTATTTTGCATATTAACAAGAAATAACAAAAAGAAGAGAGATGTGGGCAGGGGAAAAAATGGTAACAAAGCCCATCAGACACTTACAAATTGCAGGCCCTGATAGCGGGCAATAGGAAAGTCCTTCACCACATATGTGGGGCTGTAGGCACAGGGGACCAGCACATTCTCCACATGGGATGGCTCAATCTGGGGAGCTGATATAAAGGCAATTAAGAAAGAAGAAATTATTTTAGGATTATTCTCTATACTGTTCTATAAGGATTATTCTCTATACTATTCATGTTGTCTTGTATTTTCTGTTATGGATTGCACCAGTAGAGGCTAAACCAATTTCGTTGTATACATGATGTACAATGACAATAAAGGCTATTATTATATTATTATTAAATGAGACCTTTCTAGATCACATGAGGTTCCAGGGTCCACACGAACTCAACATAACTGACTATTCACTCCAAATTGTGATCTTCTTGTCTTGATTTGTCCTCGACATTCGCACTTAATTTCTTCAGTTAAGTGCCAGATATTCATCTTTTTGGCACTTTATGAGGAGGAATTTTGCTTTCTGTGGAGAAGCACTTTCTTAGGAGCATCCTTCCTTCCAGCATAAAGTGATCTACCTACCCTGTCGTGTTATAAACAATATAGGACCAGCTTTCATTATTCCCATGCTGAAGTACCCCAATATTCCTGGTGAACATCAGGTTAGAGACATCTATCTTGCTCTTTCCAAAGTTCTCAAGATAGTAACACAGAAAGGTAGTCAATTTCCCATACATAAACACTTTTTATGAATGCCTGTTTAACACTTTGCCGCTCACACGGATATTTACTTAGCCTAATCCCCAAGCGCCAAGCTTTTATCGTACTTCAGAGCACAATACAGTTTCCTGGTCTCCAACTGTGTTTCTCTTAGTCAAATTGTTTCTTCTCTCCCACTTACTGAGGAAGAAAATATCCCGAGGGTCAGGCTTCAGCATATCAGCTCCATGTTCATCCTTTTGTGCACCCCAGAGGTAGCTGTCAGCGTGGCTAGCAAGAGACTGAGGCACATGGTCTACCTCATTCATTTTCAGGCTGGATTCATCTGAGGGCAGAGGAAGAGAGGGGCAAGAAAAAAAGGAGGTATGACTGATGGCATTAAAACTTACATATCCTAGGATATTTGCACAGCAAAGGTAGTCCACATCTCACATTTGTTAGAAATAAACATTGAGCAAGAGGCTTCTTGGAACAGATTCCTAGCCCTCACCCCATTCCTCACCCCATTCCTAAGAGGTCTGTAAGGGGCGTGCATAAGTGCACCAGCGTGCCTACCGTCCCTGTCCTACTGTCCTATTGTCCTCATCTATCTGTATTCACTTTGATTATGTTTATGTTTATACCTATACCTGCTATCTTGTACATGTTTGACAAACAAATAAAATAAATAAATAAATAAATAAATAAAATTTTCACAGAGCCTATTAGCTGCAACCAACCTACCCCCGACTAGTAATAATGAGTGGTTTCTCTTCCTTACCCAGTTCTCTTGTTCTTATTAATGGCACTTTCGGGGGGGGGGGGATTGTAATTCTGAGAAGCTGTGAGTTTTCTACAGCTCAAATGGTTTGCATGCATGTGCACTTGTGTGTTTGTGTGTGTGTGTGTGCACATAAATGCACACATGACATGTTTAATGTATCATTTATTAGAAATTCTTAGACCAAAGGCTTGATTTACACTGCAGCATACTTTTTTTATGAATGTGTCACTACTTTCTTTGTAAATCTATGCTACTAAATCTGATAACCTTGTTGCAGAACTTGCTTGGTATTATGGTTCCTATTTTCACCTTAAGGCCCTGCCGTTTTTGTTACTGCCTGCACGCCTCCTTTATAACTTATCAGTTCTTTGTTCTCTGCTTTTTGATATTCTTATGAAAAATTGTAGCCGTTTGCTATTCATGGTTTTGTTTGTTTGTTTACCTTGTTGTACTCTTGAAGTTTTTTTTATTTAGATTTAGGCATATGTCACATTTTTATTTTCTGTTGCCCCTGGGGTTTGGATAGGGCTTTTGACCGATGCCCATTTGTTTTCCTAGTAAAGGCTCACTTCCAAACAAAACTGGTTGTTTTAAAGGAGACCTCATTCCTTCCAATCTCACTTGAGTTTTTACTTGAGGTAGGGCTTTTAAAACTACAGGGAATTCATCAAAATTACGCAAAGGTAGCCTATATTTTATCAAGGTATAGGTAGTTTTCACTTTTTATGTGGTATGTTTATTTTTTATTAAGCCTTTTTACCAACTCAGACCTTTAAAATTTGACTGTACATCCTCTTCAAGGCTGGCTGTTACCTAGGTGGGGGGGTGGGGGGAAGAATTTTCCAGTAGTATTTGTTAGAAAAAGTGATTCCTTTCTCTTGAGTATGTTTAATGGTAAGCACAGTCATTATTTTTAGAAGGCTCACAAGGGGAAGGGAACTGTTACAGACCTGCACTACTAGAGGATGTATTTTGAATGGGCTATTATTTGGGTGTCTAAAGACTGGCTGAGATTCAATCAGGATTTATCTGCTGTGCTCTCTTCCAATAGTCCCAATTTATTTATAATTTTCTTTCCAGCTGCCCATAACTTGTGTCTTTCTAAAACAAATGACAATTTATTCTACATCTCCAAACACCTGTTTTAGAGAAGTGTCCATCTTTTTAACTTCTTTCATCTCCTCTTTCATGTTTAAAAAGTCTTATACATTCTTTTCAAAAGCTGTCAATTTAATATCCAGGAATTTGGCCAATTAAGTATCAAATGACTCGGCTAACTTATTGCTCAATTCCTCAAAAATCTTTTCTAACATAAATATGGTGTAATTCATCTCTCTGCAGGTTGCTCTGCAGAGTGCCCTAACCATCTTCTCTGCTATTTGTGCTGCTTTTCTGGTGGTTGCCATTGTAATATTGTGATTCAAAAGTGAAAGTGTCTCAATTGTCAGGGAAAAAGTAAAAGGAAAGCTCTTTTTTTCTGTTTTGTCTTTCTGTGTCCTTAATACTTTAGTTATCTCAAATGGCACGCTGTGGTTATAGTCAGCACCACAGTCAGCTTCTTATTACCTTTATTTTTTTATTTGGTAAAATCCACCAATTGTCTGTGCTGTGTAATAGTAAACAAAAAAAAAATATTCCCACAAATGTCCGGTTCATTTGTCTATTTTAATTCAGGGGTGGGCTGCTGGGGGTTCGCAGGGGTTTGGGAGAACCTCTAGCTAAGATTCTGTGCAGTTTGGAGAATCCCCAAATCCCACTCCTGGTTGGCACCGCCCAGCCCTCCCCTCCCCTCCCAGGAGTCCCTATGCGGCCCATTTTGGATGCAGGTAAGTGCAGGGCATGCGCGGAGGCTCGGGGAGGGCGAAAAACGGGCCTACCGGAAGTTCGGGAAGGCCGGAAAAGTTTTCGGCCTCCAGAGGGCCTCCGGAGCCTGGGGAGGCCGTTTTCGCCCTCCCGGAGGCTCAAGGAAAGCCTCCGGAGCCCAGGGAGGGCAAAAACGCCCTCCCTGCCATGGTGCAGGAGGCTGACTAGGCCACGCCCACCATGGCCACGCCCACCCAGCAACCGGGCAGAGAACCCCTTGCTAAAATTTTTGAAGCCCACCCGTTTTAATTCCAAATTATTCCAAAGCACATTCACTAAAACAATTGATAAATAATAAAAATAAAAAATGAATTTCAAAATAACTATTCACTTTATCTTTTTTCAACTTTCTTACATCCATTTCTTGTTAAACTTTTTGCCAAGTCTTTTAAATTATAAAACCCCCCCCCCCCCCCCGTTTAGTCCAGAAAGAATATTGACTCACCAAGTGGAAGTCTCTTATCCTGCCACTCAGAAAATCTGCCTTTAGCTGTAAATTAGTTACATCTAAGAGTGTTTAAGAAATTGATTTATGTGTCCATATAAGCTGCATTAAGGTTAATTTATGCTTCACCGAAAGAACAAATAATTGTTGATAGATCTAACAAAATCTAACAAAAACCTAATAGAGATACTAAAAAGAAAAAGACAGAAATGGCCACTGTCTCTTTCCTTGTTTATTTTGGTTCTTGAAATAGTGAGTAAAGATATAAGATTAAATGAGAGAATTGTGAAAGTAAAGATTAAAAATATATATATAAATAATTTTGCAGATGACTTGGTGTTGATTTTGAAAGCTCCCTTAAAGGGAATTGAAACATTAATGGAAAAACTAAAATAAATTGGTGCATTAGCAGGATTTAAGATCAAAACCAAATATGAAAATGTTAACAAAAGCATGAAAATAGAGATCAAACAGAATTGATGAATAAAATGGTTTTTAACATTGAGAAGAAAATGAAATATTTGCATATCACTATGACAAATACGAACTGCATTTGATTTCAAAATAATTATGTTGCTAAGATGGGAGAAACTACTGTACAATTGTCATTGCTGGGGAGAGTTTCTGTAATAAAAATGAAAGTCCTGCGTAGAATGATACTTTTATTTTCTATAATATCTATTTTGACAACTGATGCACCATTTAAACAGTGGCAAAAGCATATATCTAAATTTGTGTGGCAGGGGAAAAATCTTTATATTAATCATGAATTAAATATAAGATATTACAAGATGCAAAGGGAAGAGAAGGATTGGGTTGATCTGATTTGAAGATGTATTTTGTAGCTTACTGTTTCATTTGGATGAAAGAGTAGATGTTGCTGAGAAACAGAAGGTTTTTGGAGTTAGAAGGATATAGCCAGAGGTTTGGATGGCATGGGTATCTGTGGTACGACAAAGTCAAGGTTAATGTGGATTTTAAAAGTCATTATGTTATATGTGACATATTGAGCATATGGAATAGATACAAACCCAGATTGTGCCCAAAATACATTTGTGGCTCTCCACAAGAAGCATTTTATAGATGAAAAATCATAGGCACAGAAAAATGACTAACTTATAAAGAGATATTATAATTTTGTCAAGGGAAATAAAAATAAAACCAAGAGAAGAACTGGTGGCATAGTTGCCAATGATTTTCTTATTTTGCAGGTATTAGGAAGATTTAAAGTAGACAAAATAATTTGGTTTTGAACATTGGAGAACTCCAATGTTTGAAATAGAATTGTGTACAAATGATAAACATGCAATTTCTAAAATGTATAACTTACTGAAATTTGAAAGGGAAGAACAAATAAAAGAATTTACAGGTAGTCCTTGACTTATGAGTGTTCATTTAATGACAGCTTGAAGTTATGATGGCCTCAAACCACAGTTTAAAAAACACTAATCTAGCAGATCTTGCATTGACCATAATCTCATTCAGGGTTTGCTCAAAACAATGCTCATCAAGTGAATGCTTCACGTGTATACTGTCTCCCACCAATGTCATAAAAAGCGACATTATTTATCATCCTTTCTCCTCAAAAGCTCGAGGCAACATCCATAGTGTCCTCTTCTCCCATTTTTCACTACCACCATGACAACTCTGAGAAGTAGGCTAGGCTGAGAAAGTAGGAGTTGCCCAAAGGAGTTACCCAGTGAGCTTCTATAGTGGAGAGTGGGTTTGAATTTGGGTCTTAATTTCACATCATGCAATAAGCACAGCTGTCCATCAGGAGAAAAGCTAAAGACATATTTCCCTTTCCAAGATCTTCACATGAACCAGGACCATATAATACAGCTGAACACATGAGATTGATCACATGTGAGTGATGTCAGTGCAGAGGAGGCTGGATCTTTAATTGCTCATGTGCCGAGTGTGTTACATCTGGAGTAACATACAGGAAGGGTTGTGGTGCTATATCAGTAGCTTTCCTCCAGAAGAATCTAAGCAGTTCACAGATCACCACAAGGGACCATATCACCTACTTCTTACTTGGCTTCTCATCTGCCCCAAGACAATTTTTTGCTCTTTATATTGGAATTTGCTAACTTCAGCTATAGATGGGATATCGACTGAGCTTTTGTTTATTGTCTGTACCCTTTGTTGGTTTTTAGACTTACAGTATACTATTTACTCTTTCCCTTGCCCTATTTTGTGAATCCCAGAATAGGACCCGGGCTGGAGAAGATAGAATGGAAAATTTCTTTTTCTGAACTTCCTTCAAGTAGTATATGTTAGAGTCTACATTTGGGGCGGGGGACGACGACAATTATTTCTCTCCTACATGATCTCCTAGAAAAGAGCAGTATTTTTTCAGTACTACAAACCTAAAGCTTCAGTTTTCTGGATTCTGGTCTATTTCAGCCAATAAATAAGCCAAGCATTTTTTAAAATGGGGGTGGTGGTGGTGTAGTAGGGAGAGAAGAGTGATATAGTATACACCAAGGATGTTAATTGCACCGTGTATCACACTGCTGAAAGAGCAACGGCTGTCTCAGTGGAGGGAGAGAAATGTCAATATTAGTTTTCTTTCCTTGGGTCAGCATGAGATCCTGGCAAGTCTGCTGGAAGTAAGGCAGATTCACCAATCAAAGAAGAATAGATGGTTCCATTCTTATCTGCTTCTGATTCTCTGGTGCCAAGATAACTAATGCTTAGAATACAGGCTTGGCTAAGCTCTCTAAGGAAAGGGCAAATGTGATTGCTTTAAAGAGCTTAACGGAGTTCTTGGGAAAACAATTTCTGTGAAAATGGTGGTTTATAAAAGCTGCTCTTATTATACTTTATGAAAGAAGAACTAATTAAAGTAATTCTAACTGTCATCTGGGGGAGGCACAAAACATGGATTATTTCAACAAGACTATTATTGCAAGACTTAACTATTTATATTCACCCTACAAATCAAATCTTCTATTATTCATGTATTATTTTCGTAATATGCAACTGTGTTAGTCAGGCCAGTGAACCTGAGAGATACAATCCAGGATTCTTCATAACAACAGATTTCCCCCCCACCCCCTGCACATTTCTACAGGAGAGCAATCAATACCTACCATTGCAGAGCCTCTTTCTTTAAAATAGTTTAACCCAAAACACAAAATATCAGGTCAAACACGTTTTGTCAGCAATTGAGGCTTTAAATTATTCGGCATGTCTGCATGTCCATTATTCTCCTGAGACACCTTTTAACAATTTGTCTTTAAAATCATACTAGCTGCATCTGTTAAAACTAACAGAAGATTGATGTTCCTAGAAATATTCTCTTAGAACTGCAAAACATTTGCAGTTTGAGGTCATCTCCTTTCCACCATCTTGTATTGCGCTTCTGTATAAGGAGAGTCTGTTACTTATAGAAATTCCATGGCATCAGAAACTAAAGAGGCTTGGCTGCTGACATGCAGCTGGGCACACAGCAGAGAAAAGGCTTTTGCTGACAAAGTGACTTATGAAATTGACCTGAGTCTTTAAAATGATGGGCTGGCCTGGGTCTATGACAGCTCGCCATGACCAACTCACCACAGCTAACTTGCTGTGGCCAACTCGCCATGGCCAACTTGCCACAGGACAAGAGTTACACTAATATCGAAGAAATGGTTGAATAGAATCATTAAAGAAAGGATGCCAAAAGAGGGACAAAATAAAATTTGAATGACAAAAATTAATTTAAAAAAAATTATTTTAAATAATTAAATTGAATTGTTGAATTGGCCCACAGTGAGTTGTCCCATGGTGAATTGGCCCACGGTGAGTTAACCGTGGAGAGTACGCCATGGTGAGTTGGCTGCGGTGAGTTGTCCCATTCCGGGCTGGCACTTGGGGTGGGGGGGCTTGAAGAATGAATGTTGGGCATTTTGTTGTGAACAGTCCTGGCCTGTACCTCTTCAGATTCCTTAAATGAGCCAGCACAATATTCAGTTCAAAAGGTGCATCAGAAAATACTTCCAAAAAAAGGGGGGGGGGACTTCAAAGTAATGGTTTGGAGAAAAATCAGTTTAAAATACATACTCTAAGCAAGCCTCAGAATATTTTCAAACTCATAAGAAAGCACGATAGGATGGGCATTTGTGTTATCATATCCAGGCTGAAAAGAGTCTGATTCATTCATCACTGTTTCAAACACACAAAGAGAAGGTGAGAGGCCTGAGAATTGGTTGCCTGGTTACCGATAGGATATATTAAAGAATAAGATGCAGAGCCAGAGAGTAGGACCTTCAAGTAATTCTAATCAGGACCACAATTATTTGGCTAATTCAGCTTATTTCTGAAAATGTTTGCTCTTTTTTGTTAATTACTGCCAAGGCACTAACTTTGACAGCACAATGCCATATTAAACAAAACAAAACCAAAGAAATATGCATCATGATATTATGGAAAACAATTCTGAAAGCTTTCAGCACTTGCCTTGATTAAAGGTTTCCTAGCTATAGTGAGAAACTACACATTCATAACATGAAAGTAACCCCAATCTAATTCTCTGAATCGGATGTGAAGCTAATGTGAATTCAATTTGAATGCCTAATGTGTGTCTCTAGTTTCCAGGCCTTCCATCAGGCAACATGGGAGTAAACAGTGCAGAAATATAAATTTAATTTGCCCCTTTGGGGCAGTGACCTAAATTGCTATACAGTATCCCAAGCTGTTAATGACACAAAAATAAAAGTCACATTGGGAATTTCAGGGCTATCACCGAAGAGCAAAGTCCATGTATTTTGAAGCCTTGAAAAATAGAGGTCACTTCACTCTTCCTTATAAAAAGATGCCTCATGGATGTTATGGTCATATCTGTTTAGTCAAGGTTTTCATCCAGATCAATACTAAGAAGCTGCTACAGCTGCATAGAAATAGGAGACCATCTTCTGGCTAGATTCCTATGTCAATTGAGTACCATGGCTTGCTCAGTTCTAATTCCATGTGGTGACACCATCTTCCAACCCAGCAGGATAGGAAGGAACCTTGAGAATTCAGGACAGAAGCAATCATCTGCATGTTTGTATCACACTAAAAACAAGCAGTGGTAATAATATTTCACTTGTTTTCAAGTTTACCTCTAAGACAATACAGCTTGCATTAACTTACAGCTGGAAATCACAATATGTATTATTAGATTTCAGAATAGCCAAAAAGATTGGCCAGAAATGTCAATCATGACGTAAAGATATGAGATATTGGGAATGGGTGTGAGGGTGGGTGGAAAAGAAATATAAAAGTGAGTAGACATTATCAAAAGATAGAAGAGAAGTTTACTGGTATCTTATCTCATAAATCACAACATAGCCAAGCTGGCATGAATTTTTACAAGTATTTCAAATAACGTAAAGAGATTCTGCCTCAATAAACAGACTACAGATTGAGGCAGGAATTGTCCAACTTTCTGTAGTTACTCCAGACTAGCATTAAAGATACGTTACTGAAATCTGCACAGTTTCTGTTTCCTTGATCTTGCCTAGTTGTGTTGGGCTTGATAAAAGGACACTTTGCTCTGTTTTTGTGCCATGACAATTAATTTGTCTTAAGAGGATTATATACTTGCTTAGCTGTATAAAATAGAAATATGAGGATAATGCTTTAATGTATTCTAAATAGTATCATTATTATCCATAGATTTTAGGTTTGATATATATAAAAGAGAGCAGCTATTTAGAGACCTTTCCTCCCGTTACACTAAAATACGTGTTAGGGAAAGCACGATACCAGAAGGACAAGAGTGCATGTCACTTAGTCTGCACTTCAATTGCTTCACCAACTTTCCCATAGAAATCTCTCTTGAATAGCTGGTACATATTAACTACAACATAGTTTTGTTGCATTGTCTTGCATTTTTCCATACATGCTTGCTGGCTGTTTTCTTTCTAAAGTGTTTAGACTCTTTTTGATCAAAGCTTTGCAAATAATAATGGGTGCTACAATTAAAAAAAAATCTTTTTTTCTTTTAGCAAGCATTATTTTTAAAAAAAATGGAAAGCAGATAGATAGGCTAAGAAGATTAAACAGGTAATGCTGCAAAAGGAAAAGCAGACAGGGATAAATAGCCAGACAGGAGTAGCTTGAGGAGATGGGAAGAGTAGAAGGAAATGACTGCTATCTGTGGCCATACTCCACCCTCAAGGAGAGTAATTCCAGATGCTAAATAGCAGCGAAGTCTGTGATAAGATCCACAATATTCATCCACTTGTCTGTATCTGGTAGCTAAATTACATAATTAAATATAGCTATTGTTATTAAATGCTTCGGGGTTTTCAAAAACAAATCCCCTACATGAGATTTGCCTTCCTAGAAAGTTACTATTACCTGTCTTTCAACTAAGACAACCTAAAGGCAGGAAATGATACTGGTCTATCAAGAATTGTATTGTTACTAATCTGGTTTTTAGGTAGCAAGAGCCTTGCCCTTCTCCATACTATGAGATAGGCTGGAAAAGTTCATTAGATAGGCACTTCTCTAATAATATAGAGTAATGAGGTACAACCTTCCTTATTATAGTCTGCTTTGGGAAATATAACCTCCCATTTATTCTAACTGCCTTTGAAGTTACTGACTGATGAGCTGCTTCTTGATTTTAATGCGAGTTGTTGATTCCATTTTTGCAATTGGACTTAATTTCTGCATTATTGCTGCTGTTATCCCTAAACTGCTTCATAAATTTTGAAAAACACAATACAAATACAATAAAATCTGCAGTGAGAATTGCATGAATTCCCTGTACAGAATACATCTACACAAAAGCTTATTTTAGTCATCCCTGGACACAGCTGAAGAATGATCAAATCCAAAAATTATGCCAGTGATAATCTGTGTAATGGTTAAAAATATATATTAAATATTAAATGGTAATATTTTACTCTTTTCCTCCCCGTCTCTTATAGGTCCATATGCAATGATTCCTGTTTTATTTATTTTTATTTTTTTATTTTTTGGCAAAGGAAGGAATTTCAGGCAAAGAATGAGATACCAAGAAAATCACTTTTCATGGAGTGGTAGACATAGACCAGAGGACAGAGGTGAAAATTCACAGTGACTGATGTCTCCAGAAGGAAACATTCCCTCACAGCCCATCTATCTTACAGGCACTTCTGTCAATACCCCAATTGCCCTGATCCTTTGTGTGCCAGTCATGCCCCCCATACTTCTTACACAAGCCCTCTGCTTTATCTATACCTTCTGCTGGATACTTAATTACAGGCACCTTGTGTATTGAGTGCCAGGCAGAAATCTATTCATCAAGCGCCTCCTGCTGCCAGACCAAGTTATGAGCAGGAAGTGGAAGATCTATGGATTTAATTAAATCTGGCACTATCCATCCTTGCTTACAAGACAGCTGTTCATAATTCAGTTTAGGAAGCCTCATCTGATGGACATTTGCTGGGATGGAGGGAGGGGCTTTCATGCTAGCCTCTTCTCTTTTTGCCCAGGGACCAAAGAAGCACCTAGAAGCTTCTGATGCTCCTAGAAAGTATTTTATTTATATATACTGCTCCCCGAGAGATATTACACATATACACTTTTCCTTTTATGCGAAGCATCAACGTTAACGTTTCATGTTGTTTTACAATGCCTTTTTTATTTGTGAAAGACAATAACTAAATGCCTTTCATAGTTCAAATGCTTGATCCATCTGGTATTATTTTATGGAGCGTACCCACAGCTTCATAAGCATGCTGCCAGATTCATAGACAAGAGACCAGCAGTGATTCTAGACATGAGTTGACACAGCTTAATGTGAATTAGACTCAGCTAAAGTGTCTTAGACACATGACACGGCATGGTTAGATATTAGTTCCCGCTGCATATTAGAAAGACGTTATTAAAACAGTTGATTGCCCTCAATCAACATGAAGGTGCAGTTCCTTATCATACCCACTGTGGTTTAATTCCAGCACTTTTCTCCTACCCTTCCTGCAGTTTGACAAATATGTGCCGTGGGCTTCTCAGCTTCTGACCTCAGAAATCCTCAATTTAATCCCCACACAGGGAGCAGCAGTCCAACTATTTTGTATTAGGTTCAGAAGATATTATCAGAGGTATCCAAAGAAATTAAAGACTGATTGAATGCAAGGTTAATTAAATAACTTTAGATAATGTATACTCTTCAAATTAATATTTGACCTTTGCCTTACAAAAGGAAAAGTGAAATATCTTTCCATCCCATTTTTGTTTATCCGGTTGTAAGTGCCCACAAGAGAGTTAGTCCCATCATCTAAAGTTTGTACGAAAGACAACCAACCACTTTTCCCCTTTCTAGAATGAACTTGTAGAAGGGCTTTTCAAAGATGTAGTTTTAGAAGGCTGACTGGAAAAAAGGCTACAGTGCAAGTCGATAGCTCAGCAGAGAAGGGAAGCCAACATTCTACAGTATTAACAAAAGAGCTGGTAAAGTTTTGAGAAAAATGACTATGAAGGAAAAAGTTCAGGAAAAATTTATTCAATTAATTTAACTAGAAGATTTCTATTCCACCTTGAGGCCTCTCTTGCAATTTACATATTCCATAAAGAGCAGTATTATGAAATAGTAATAAAAACACAGCAGTTACACAATTAAAATGATAAAAGATCAGAGAAAAATAAACTAACAAAATCAAGCAATAATACAAACAGCAAACAACAAAATTAATCAAACTGACAAGCATTTTCAGAAAGTAACAAAATATAATGTAATTTGGAAAAAAACCCCACAATATTTAATCAACAAAGCTTGAGCACATAGGATCAGCTTTATGTGATGCATAAAAATAATAAATCCAATAAAGTTGAAAGATGATCCTTAGACTGCTAAACAAAGTTCAGAGTTTTTATGCCTTCTTCTCTTATTGTCTGATGGAAGATCTAGAGGCAAAGCTGCCCCTCTGCCTAAGAAAAGGGATCCTTATTCGTGTTTCTTGGGATTTCTTCTATCCTGTGCTGATCAACATTTCTTAACATTAATTATACTGAAAAGATGATCCTCTCACCTATCACAATGATGCTATATGCCACAATATTGGCATACAAGGGTTCAATACAAGGGGAAAAAATCAGAATACAAGGTCTTTTAGGCAGTATACACAGATGGCCCCTCACTTTTTTTGCATACTGTCCTCATTAACCATAAACACTGCAATCCTATTTATTAGTATGCAGGGGGAATTGGTTTTCTAGGGCTTCAGAGAATCTTTACCTGTATAGAGTGAGATGTAAGGGGAATCAATGACTTCAAACTTGAAGCTGGGAAGGAAAATTCGCCACTGAAAGAAACAGGAGAAGTCCTTCAATTTGCATGCATTTATATTCATAAGTAATAAAGTTTACCGCTGAAACTACAGATTATATCACATAAGTATAATACATAAAATATAATGCAAACATGATCAGATGTGAATAAAATTGATTGAATACAATTGTAGCAAATGTAGATATCTATCCAAACTTACAACATCAATGTCGTTAAGAGTCACCAATTATAAAACTGCAGCTTTCCCAGGGATCTAGACTAATTTATATTTCTTTCAAGCCAACAACAAAATAAGATTGACTACTTAGTAACTAATGTAAGGGAACACACACACACACACACACACACACACACACACACACACACACACACACACATACCACTTCAGAACCCATGAACGTTTCAATCATCTGACCCAATGTTTGTCTCCATGGTACCATATTATGAATGGGATAGCAGATAATATAATGGCTGTAATTCTTCACTAAAAACAAATGCAAATCCTATTTCACAGGAGCTTTATGGAATTTTCCTTCAAGATGCATTGAGGGTATAATTTGAAAACAAAACGTCTTCCTTAATAAAAGACTGATAAGTTTGAGTAAATACTGTGAATAGAATCTATTTTGTTTACATTGAGACAAACTTGAGCATTGGCATAAATCTACATCTGCAGAGCCAAACATGGATCTTCTTCCTACCCCCAAATTTAAGGTTTTTTTTTTTTTAGAGAGAAATGTTCCAGGCATTGTAGGAAAAGGCATACTCTTCTCTTGGGTGATGTCTCAGTGCTTTTTGACTTGCAGTCAAATCCTTTATCCTTCTGTTGAATGTATTATTATTTCCTTTCAAAGAATGTAAGCTAAGTGTTTCTATAAATGTACTAAAAAAGTAATTGCTTCCCATCTTCTGCCTGTCATATGAACTCATCTTTTGTATTTCAACATGCAAATATTACATACAGTATTCTAAATAGCAATGCGAATATTAATATCAGGAAGCAGGTAGAACAGCCATCTACAATTTTATGGTTTCAATATTATTCGTTCACTTTTTTTAAACAAAGCAAATGACAATCGCAAAACTGCTCTGGATATGGAAAATGGTTTCAGAATAACACTGCCTTTAGGGTAAGGGCAGCATCATTTCAAAAAAATTTCATCTCCCTCTAGGGAATACCTTAAAATAATATGTGTCCGAGAATCCTCTACATCAGGGGTCTCCAACCTTGGCAACTTTAAGACTTGTGGACTTCAACTCCCAGAGTTCCTCACCCAGCTTTGCTGGCTGAGGAACTCTGGGAGTTGAAGTCCACAAGTCTTAAAGTTGCCAAGTCTACATCAGGGGTCTCCAACCTTGGCAACTTTAAGACTTGTGGACTTCAACTCCCAGAGTTCCTCACCCAGCTTTGCTGGCTGAGGAACTCTGGGAGTTGAAGTCCACAAGTCTTAAAGTTGCCAAGGTTGGAGACCCCTGCTCTAAATAGAGTTCATACATGAGAAATAGAACCTGGATTATTCAGAGAACTGTCATTGAAGGTCACTGATAATATTCCTAGAGCTGGCCTGAGAGTTATTGTCCTGTTTGTGATGCTTCCATTTGAAATATCTGAACACAAAGCAGTTCCAGTTGCTTTGAGTTCTCCCTAAAAAAAAATCTATTTCCCTTTCCTGCTCTTATAGGTTCAATATTTCGTGTTGCTATGTTTAATCCTGGGAGGGCACCTTGAGAATAATTGACAAGCATTTGCACACTGTGGAAAAGTATCAAAAGCATTAAGGTGTCGGGTTTGATCTGGTTTTATATACTTGCTTTTAGATAGGGCATATGCTGTTCATTCGTCAAATTTAACATTGACCCAGGCAAGTCACCTCACAATAGTTTTACAGGCCCAGGTACTTTTCAGCTCTTGGAGCAGCCAAAGGATGGTATATATCAGTGATGGCGAACCTTTTTGGCGTTGCGTGCCAAAAGTCCAAGCGCGTGAGCACTGTTGCGCTCGCGCGTGCCGGCACCCATAAAGCAATGTGTGCCCCCATTTGCGCATGCGCGCACGACCCCCCACACATGTGCCCCACACTGCGCATGCACACATGCAACCCCCCACTGCACATGTATGCACCCCCGCGCATGCGCCCCCACTTCTTCCAAGAGGGCCGGCGCACCTCTTACCACTCTTATCGGAGGACAACCAGGTACCGGCCCGTTCCCTGGCGAGACAAAGCAGCAGCCATTCACCAGCCGGCGGCAGTGCTCTCGGCCCCGCCACCTCGGCAGCGCCATGCGCCGGCTGGGGAAGCTCCGAACATGTGGCCTTGCCTGGGCTCCTCCCCGCTGGGAGCCGCAGGCCAAGCAGGTGCGGCTGGCGGGGCTTTGGCGGACCAGCAGCCAGGGAGGGTGGGGTGGTGGTGGTGGTCTGCCTGCACAGATGACCCGGTGGCCACCGTCAAAGCGGGGCCGAGACGCCCCTCTTGGCTCGCTCCACCAGCTGCGCGGGTCCCCTGGACTGTGGGCGTCGCTGTGCTTTTTCCGGCGTTCCTCCTGCGCAGCCCCACCGCCCCAGAAGAGCAGTGGCAGCTGCAGGGAGAAGGGCAAGAGCGACCGGCTGGCTCAGGCACACGAGGCAGCATTTGCTGGCTGGGCGGCGGGCCGCCCTGCCCGCTGCTCCTTCCCTGGCGTTGGCATGGCCGGTGGCACAGCGGTGGGCATGGTGGGGGTCGGGTGGGGGTGCCGCTGCTGCTGCTCTTCTGGGGCGGTGGGGCTGCGCAGGAGGAACACTGAAAAAAGCACCATCCGGCCCCCACCACCACCCCACCATCACCAGCTGCTGGTCCGCCAAAGCCCCACCAGCCGCACCTGCTCGGCCTGTGGCTCCCAGTGTGGAGGTGCCCAAGCAAGGCCACACGTTCGGAGCTTCTCCAGCTGGCGCATGGCGCTGCCGAGGTGGGGGGGCAGAGAGCGCTGCCACCGGCTGTGGAACGGCGGCTCCCAGAGGGGAGGAGCCCAGGCAAGGCCGCGCATTCGGAGCTTCCCCGGCTTACCTTGCTCTGCTCCCTTAGGAAGCGACCGCCGGGATCCCCCCTCCGCGTCTTTTGGCACGCGCGCCTGTTGCTGGTCTTCGCGTGTGCATGAGCACCAGAAACCAGACCAGCTGGCCAGTGCGCATGCGCACTCTGGAAACAGGAAGATCATCTTCCTGGAGCACGCATGCGCAATGGGCGGCTGCTCTTCCGGTTTCTGGTGTGCCTGTGCGCATGAAAACCAGCACCGGAACCTGGAAGAGCAAGGGGCGACGGCTCCGCGTGCCCGGAGAAATGGCTCTGCGTGCCACTTCCGGCACGTGTGCCATAGGTTCGCCATCACGAGTATATATGATGTTAAACCAAAGATAATCCCATGGAGCATCTCCCCCATTGCCTGTTCTCTGGGTGTTACACCTCCCAGGATGATCCAAAATCCTTTGAGAAAGACTTCACAGTAGGTACAGGCAATCCCTGGGAGGGAAGAGCATTTACACTGAGTAGCTATTCTTCCTTTTAATTTAGAAATAGAGCCTCTTTTAAAAAAGACTAATATTTCACCTTCAGCAGCCTGCAGTGCAGTGAAGCCTTATACAAAAGGAATACAGCTCGACTAAGAGGCAAGAAAATGAGCCTGTTTTTTTGAGACATTTTATCTTGCGAATAAAAGTGTTTAAGAAATTAGCAGCTAGGAACTCTTTCTCACTCTCTCCATTTTCCCCAGAGAAGACTGCAATTAATTTGAAGGGGGGGGGGGGAGAAAACCCTTCCGGATCTCCATTATAAGCATGAGAAGATGGGATTTATCTCTTTCTCCCTTATTCTTTGTTTTACTATAGACCCAATTAAGGGAGTTAAGGAAAAAAAAATACTTCCTTATGCTTGTCTTATCTGATAAACATTGATCTGATAAACATGGACAGGTTGTTTTTGAACTCATACCTCCGATAGCCTGTGTTAATGAAAGTCCAGTTAATATTCTGCCAGAAATGCTTTTGGGGCTAGGGCAGTTTTGTACGATATAAATATGTATTCAATGACAATATTTTGAGTCAATAACCCAAAAGCTGGCAGTCAGAGTTATTGCTATTTTTTAAAAGCTATTTGATTTTCTTAATGGATCGTTGTACCTGATGGAGAAAATAATCTGTAGGGATTTACTTACACCCACTTCCACATGGTCTGATCCACGGTCATCCTGCTTATGGAGGAGCTCAAAGTAGTAGCGCCTGGAGGAAAGGACACTAGGTGGGAAGAGAAAAAAAAAAGGGAAAGAGGTTATAGCCGCAGCTTTACAGGACCTGAAGGAATTCTCTTCGGTAGCACAGACTAGAGACTGAAGAGGTGGGGGAAGGAACTTATGAAGCTGATGAAATAAGCTGCCATTGACCCTGTTTCATATGGACTGTCCAACAAGAGGCCTCGCGTGCTCCCAGGAATAGAGAAAGACTGCAGAATAGGAGTCCTATTGGCTATACACTTTGGTCTCTCTTTACACAGAGGTACTGAACAGACAGTATCATCACAGGAATAATGAATAATACCACAGCTCCCTACAGGCTAATAGGAAAGAGCTCAAAGGGTCATTCCCCTTTTCTTAAATGTAAAGTACATCCATGTTTTCTATTTTCAGAGAAAAATGCTGCAATTCATCAACTTGCATAAGCTTGTCATAACTATTTGTATTTTCATGGTCTTAGGAATAGTGGATGTAACAAAAGATAAAAATAAGAGGTAGTAGTGCAAGGATTAAGTGTACCAGTTGGGATCTAAATGACAATGGTTTTATCTCAGCCCTAAACTTAGCAAATGTCCTTTTGACAAGCCCCGATTTCCAGCCTCAGGTTTTTTTTTTATCCCTATAATTTAAGTTATAAGGCCTGCCTTGAAGGGTTATTGTAGAAATATTGGGAATGCTTGAAATGGGCTGAATAAATGCTAAAGATTGAATGGCAATATTTGCTCACATGCCTGCTCTCTTATGTGCAGAAACATATAACCTGTAAAGATTGCTGAGGCATCCAACATTGGAGATTGAGTGAGCTAAAAAAAAAAGTTTACCTCCCTACCACATATTCCAGCAATGTATTATCATGGAACCTAACATAATCCTTACTAATGCTATTACCATGTTTCCCTGAAAATAAGACCGGGTCTTATAATTTTTTTGGGACCAAAAGACCCATTAGATCAGTGGTTCTCAACCTTCCTAATGCCGCGACCCCTGCCCCGCCACCACGACCCCCGCCCCGTCCCCGCTCCGCACGCGATGAATTGACAAAGGGGGCGTGGCACCAAGATGGCGGGCTAGCGCACGCTTAGGCGACCCCCGTGAAAGGGTCGTTCGACCCCCAAAGGGGTCGCGACCCACAGGTTGAGAACCGCTGCATTAGATCTTATTTTCGGGGATGTCTTATTTTGTGGCCGCCCGCCTGCCTGCTCTCTCCCACCATCTGCTTGCCCACGGCCGCAACGGCTTACAGGGCTTCCCAGGGCAGAGGCACTTTTCACCTGGACAGTAGGAAAGGAGGAGGGTCAAGAGAAAGAATGGGGCCTAGACATAAATACTTTGCTTAGTCATTGATCATATATATCCAATACTTTGCCTATTTGTGGTTCAATTCTTTGTAGGTTGTTGGCTGCCCAGTGTCACCATGCAGCGAAATGGGTAGCAAATAAACAAACAAACAAACAAATAATAAAATGCAATCATGACAACTTTGAACATGTCTTCTGTTTTTGCTTGTGCAAATAAAATTGGACTTTATTCTTTCATTCAGAAGTGAAGTTTTGACCCAAACCCTGTATGTATTTCCAAATCCCATATGCATAACTTTGACCATAGCTTTTAAATTTCAAATACAATGCAGTTCTGAAGGATCTATGGAAAAACTTCAAGCATTCAGAAAGCTATCTTTGCTATGAAGGAGATGAAGCATTGAAGGAATAAAAAGAAGAATTAGAACAAAGGCAAAGAGGATGCTGTCAGTAATTCCAGCTATAATAGATGACCGCCCCCAGCTGACACAGGGGAGATAGATGAGCTGCAGTTACAGCAGAGATCCTGCCATGGTATCACTGCTGCCTGTCAGTTCTGATTGGTGAGAGCAGAAGACTCCTAAAATCCTCCTTGCTGGCTTGGGTGCGCTGCATGTTGCTGCTGCTGCCATGGAAACCATATCCATCTTCCATCCAGGGAGCCAGAAGACTGCTTTGAACTAGCTAAGAAACTCAATCAGTGAAGTGTGTTATTCATTTTAATAACAATACAAACTCCCCAGAGTTGAATGAAGTTTGATAATTTTGTAAGTTAGGGATTCTTAAGCCCTTGGAAGAAAACAGGAAGACTCTCCATGGAAAAACAAGGCCCAGCCTCCCAAAATAGAAGATGGAGAGTTACTAACTTTAGCTGAGGCTTGCTAACTGAGCTGTGGCACTATCTTTGCAGAAATGATGGACATTTTTCTAATAGCAACAATATTGGGCTACCCAGAACTTGCTAAGAACAGGGGCATTATAGGTAGTTTCCTTCAAAGACCACAGGAAGCCATGATATAACTGACTTCAAAGAGCTGGCCAAATGTGCCACAATCAACTTAGAGAAGCCATATTTAATCCCTGGTATTTTCATTCCAAATAACAGGGTTCAGATACTCAGAAAGTACTTGGTTGATAGCTCTTTACATTCTTAGTTTACACTTCTTCAGAAACATTCCACCCAGCGGTGGGTTGCTCCTGGTTCGGCCCGGTTCTGTGAATCGATAGCGGTGGCGGCGGGAGGCTCCGCACACCCACCCGGGATGCTTCTGCACATGCGCAGAAGTGTTGCACATGCGCAAGAGCGCGCATGCGAACCAGTAGCAACGGGTTTTAGAACCCACTACTGATTCCACCCCCGCAAAAAAAATATGGCCACTTTGCACCATTTCTTTACCTCGGCAAGTGAATTATATCATTTGAAAGACAAGTACTTCTGGAAACCTAGTTCAAACTAGCACTTCTGAAACTTTAGTTGCCTAAGGAAAGTAAATAAGGGTACCAAAAAACTCTGGTCTTGAAAAGATAAATGGGAAGGAATTGATCAACCACTAGTTTATACAGATGCTTAAATAAATTTAAAGTTCCTTTTCCTTATCAGACCAATTCTACAAAAGGGCCTAATGAATCTTCTTTGAAAACAGATTTCCAGTTGAGACATGAACTCTCTTCTGATATTTTTGTTTTCTAGTCCCTTTATTTCACTTCCCATAGTGATTCATTAGTTTTTAATTAATTCTCTACCACTCCAAAAGGAATATGAGTCCCCTTTCCAAATAATTATCTATGAAGCAGGGGGATCATCTTAGGTGCACTGAATGGAGGCAGATACCTTTTGACAAGGAAATTCACTGAGAGTGAGAACTCTAGAAAAACACTTAGGGTCCATGGATGAATTGTCTTCTCTATGGACACACTCCAATTGTCTATAATTCTTCCTCATTGTTAAATCATATATTCAAGGCCATCTTTCTTTTTATAAATACAGTGCATTATACTGCTTTTTGACTGAAATGCTCTATAGAAAACCTTTTTTTATTTTGGTTAAGCTCTGATTTTTTTTCTTTTAAATGCCCTAAATAGCCTGTCTCTGTTGCCAGGTTATCCATGGATTTTCTGTTTACATCAAGCTTAGATTCTTTGTTCTTATCCTTTTTCCTTTACATGATCACAGGGCTATTCAAGGAAGAAGTAGGTACAAAGGCTTTCCTTTTCAAAGAGCCCCATGCTGTGGTAAGCATGTTGGGCATTAAACATTAAGAAAAAAGAACAGAGAGACTTCTGGGTCTTTTCATAAAGTTTAGAAAGTAAATCTCCATCTGCCCTTGGTCTGAGGTGAAGAATTTTCATACAGATTTTTATTAAAAATTGGAATGACCTGCATCGAATTGTATCCCTCAATGTGGGCAATGACACTACATTTACCTCTCCTGGTTCATTAATACCCAGCTAAGATTTTTTAGATAGAAGCTCAGACGGGCCATAAAATGTAACAGATTTAACAGATATAGCATATGTTATCATCTAAGAAGGAGATGGATCAAAACATAGAATTCAGGATCTAAATATTGGAAATTGTACCATCTCTTCACACCTATGAACCTTATGATCACTAGAACATAAAAGGAGTGATAGATAAAAGATACAAAGTTACCTCTTTTCTGGCCCATTTTAAGTTAAATAAACATATTTAAGAGACTAGGAAACTTCATGTTTAACTTCTCTTGGAAAGGGATGCAGTTCTTACAAAGTTTGAAAGCATGTACTATGTATTTTAACCGATAAGCAATCTAGTATATTTTAGATAATGTATAATCAGAGGTGGGCATCACATAATGTAATAACCGGTTCGCCCAGAACCGAAAATGTGAGCGTGTGTGTGGCATCAAAAACACGATTATATAAGATGGGATAGCACTGGGGCGGGTGGGTGGGGCCAACTGCTGGTCAGAACTACCGGTTCACCCGAACCGGTCCGAACCGGCAGCAGCCCACCTCTGTGTATAATGCTGATTAAGATTACAAAAAAAACCCAACAACCCAAAAAAACAATAACAAGTCATGGAATTACAAAATGGAAGGACTGAAAGGGATCTTAGATATGATCAAGTCCAGCTCCCTATTCAATACAGGAATCCACTAGTGAAGCATTCCTGACAGGTGACCACTTAAACATCTCCAATAGAGGAGAGTTCACTCTTTGAGACTCTCTGATTTTGAAAAGCTCTTATACCAACATCTACCTCCCTGTAATTTAAAACCATCATTGCTTATCCTATCTTCTGGATCAAAAATTGTTCAAATAAAGGAGAGCTTAGTTTTCTTTATGAAGATATAGTATTGGGCAAAAAGAAAGAAAGAAAGAAAGAAAGAAAGAAAGAAAGAAAGAAAGAAAGAAAGAAAGAAAGAAAGAAAGAAAGGAAGGAAGAAAGAAAGAAAGGAAGGAAGGAAAAGAAAGGAAAAGAAAAGAAAAGAAAAGAAAAGAAAAGAAAAGAAAAGAAAAGAAAAGAAAAGTGATCCTGGAGTTTTCTCCAAGCCAGAAGTTACTGTTTCTAAGATCACAGGGTAAGCTGCTAGTGAAAGCATGGAATATGCATTTGGTTTTTTTAAAAAATAAATAAGGGTAGTGCAATACTTTAGAACAGTTGCAACCTAAGAGGCAAAATAAAGTATATTTCTGGCTAAGACCTGAATGAAGGAAGTTTATATGATCCAGCAGAGGCACTCAGTGATGGAGCTCAATAAGGCCTGGGAACAAAGCAGCAAAAAAAAGGTGTAGATTAGGAAAGTCATGTGATTGTATTTGTTTCATTTTATTGAATGGATTTTTAAAAATATTAATCCACTCACTTGGCCAGATATGATTTATAATAACACCATTAAACACACACACACACAAAAACACTAAAATATGTCCCAAATCAGACACATAGACACTTTTTATAGCATATATGTGCTGTATGTGTGTATGCTGATACATACAAGCAGGGCATATAAACTAGCAATGTCAAGTCCTGCTCATCACAGCTCTACTTCAATTGAACAAGGATAAAAAGCTCCTCTAATTTCCCCTGAGAACTCCTGGAGGTAAACAGACTTCTTGCTATCAAAGCTGGCTAGTCTCCAATCAGCTGTTTCATTGAACTGCGTATGGCAAATAAGTCCCAACAATTGTCACCCCTACTAATGATGCCCACCCTTCCCTTCCACTTTTTTCCATTGGCTTTTAATTAGATTACCACAGTACTTTGTCCCAAGCTAATCATCTGCAAGGCAATCTGCAGCAACGTAACAACTCTCTCCCCATCAGTTTGAAAACACTAGCCACAGGAGAAATGTTGTACAGCTCGTGTATATCCCTTGGTCAACCAATGCCAAATGTTCAAAAGTTACACCCTAAGTTCACTAAGCACTTATTGTATACAAAGAGAAAATATATAATTTTTTTTTAAAGTTAGACCCTTCCATTTAAAATCACAGTTTCCAGAAAAATGAAAAAACACTGAACCAAAATATAACAAGCTCTCAAGTATGGATTGTATCAAATCATTTCCAGGAACAGAAATAAGGAATCATTAATCATTAAGAGTTATGGTGGTGCAGTGGTTACAATGTAGTATTGCAGGCTAACTTTGCCCATTGCCAAGAGCTCAATCCTGATCGGCTCAAGGTTGCCTCAGTCTTCCATTCTTCCGATGGGGAAAAATGAGGACCTAGATTGTTGGGGGCAATATGCTGACTCTGTAAACCACTTAGAGAGGGCTGTAAAGCACTGTGAAGCGCTATATAAGTCTAAGTACTATTGCTATCTCAGCCTCTCCAAGGAGGCGTTCCTAATGATGGGCTATGAGCATGTACTTAATGCAGTTAAACAAAGTATTAGGTTATCAGGACATGTCTGCTTTACCCAAGAATGTTTTCTTGAACATACAGTGAGATGGATGAGTAATGATGGAAAGGCTATAAAATACCTTTGCTAACTTGCTCCTGACTTTGCTTTGTAGTATTCAGAGAAAATCTAACAAAGGCATTTATTTTTTAGTTATCTCAAGAAAATTCATGAGCAAATACTTTAGTTCATGGGTTGGGGTTAAGCTCTGTTCATTCCTGTTTCTCATGGGATTTGAGAACACCCAAGAACACATACCTGGGATATTTTCAAGAATGGGACACATGGGAACAGGAAAACAAATTCATTCAAAAATAATAATAACAAGGTTTGACTGACCCAAATTCCAGAGCAAGAGAGCTTTCCTATTTCTGGTGAAATTTTGGGCAAGGGGTTCAGGGAACTTTAAATCCATAGCTTTTTGGAGTTGAAATAGTGAATTACTCTCAGTCTCACTATGTCTCCAACAGAGAAATTGAGGTAAAATATATATTGGCCTTTGTTTCTTGATCTGCTGAGTGCTTTGACTGTTAATACATGCTGTATCTTAATATTCCTCCCTGCATGAATCAGTGTTAGATCATTGAAAGATTCACATTTTGTAAATTCTACTGAAGTACCAGCATGATGGTATTGCTGCTGGAAAATTTCCATCATGCCAGTAGTCAGCTTCGTCTCAGCTCCTCTATTCTTTAGGCATGTGTTTGTCCATTCATATTCTGTTCCTCCATTTGAATGACTGTCCTCATCACTCTCCTCTAGCAACAGAGAAAAGCAATAAGCATTCAGCACACATCTTAATTATTTCTTTGGAACGGTTAGTGTCTTGACCCTGGCGAGGAAACTCTGAAAGACCCACACTTCACCTCCAGTCTGATGATACAGCATAGGCTGTATACAGAGAAAAAGGAGGCTATGCAAAGAGAGAGAAAAAGACAAATATATATTGGGGGTAAGGGGGAAATTAAACTAGTGCATAGGCTGTGACTTCCAGAAAAAAAGAGCTTGTAACCTTCACAGAGATCTATCTAAATATTACTTTCACGCCATTACAACTATGTGTGAAACAATCCCTTACTCATTGCATGGAAAGGACAAAGGAGTTTATATATGTTTGTATAACCATTCCTAAGAGGTCTGTAAGGGGCGTGCATAAGCGCACCAGCGTGCCTACCGTCCCTGTCCTACTGTCCTATTGTCTTCATCTATCTGTATTCACTTTGATTATGTTTATGATTATACCTATACCTGCTATCTTGTACATGTTTGACAAATAAATAAATAAAATAAATAAATAAAATGTTAAAAGAGCATAAACTCACAATGTCATGAATGGACAGTTTACAGCTTAGGAGGACCCTCCCTGCAAAAAACAAAACACACACACCCATTTTACCTGCCTCCCCCCACAAGCAACTGGTGAGATACAATGGGCTGAAAGAAAGTGACTTCCCCAAAGACAGTAGTGAATTTCCATGGCTGAGGATCAATTTGAATCTTAAGTTCTAGCCTCTGCATCACACTGGGTTACAACTGCAGCCATTTTACCAAATGTGAAAATAATATATTGACAGGAGACATGGTAACTCTGCCATGAGAAGAACCAGAAAATAAGTTCTGTGTCCAGAAAGAGAACTAGAACTAATGACTGAAGATTCCAAAAAGATGTCGATTAAACATTAGGAGAAGCTTCCTAAAGGTAACAGCTGTTTTATAGTAGAAAAGGCTGCCTTGGGCAGTTACAGATTTCCTTCACAGGATGCACTGTATTGAAATAGAGAAAAGGTAGTCATTTCCAAGAGATTCTGCAGCTCCAGTACTGAAAATTCTGTACGAATCGGAACAGATACCTTCTAAGGACACCCACTTACTCAAATGGCCTGTGTTTTTCTGTTGACAGAATACAAAACAAGAGAAAACAATTTTGTATATAAGGGAAACACCTCTTCAGCAAAATGCCAAGAGAGGTCCAGCTTGACAATGAACTGATGGAGCAAAAGAAGACGCGGCCATAAGAGAGTTGCCAGCTTTACTGAAAGAAGAATAAAAACAATGGGAATGAAGCTGTCAGACTTCTAATTTGACAGAAAGTAGCTTAACTTCAAAGTGACTAGCCTTAGTGTAAAACAGAGAGAGAAGAGAAGACAGTAAAGGAAACAGAGAAGATACAGAACAGATAGTAAGAAAAGGAAAAAGGCTAATGGAAAAATAAGTTTAATTCCCATTTTAAGCAGCTTTGAGAGACAACCTGGATTTGCACAGCCTAAAATGAGGATGAACAGTTTACGGTTCAATGTTTGTTGAAGTTTAGGTACAATCTTAGCACACCATGTAAGCAAGACTATCATGTTAAGTTGTGGTGTGATTTATTTGATTGGAACTACAACGTTATAAGAACATAGCAAATTGCTTTGTGAACTTGGATTAAAACTGGCCTTGGGTCAAGAAAGTTGGGTCTAAAGCTAACCATCTACAGCCAGTGAAGTCAACTGACATAACTCAATTTTCAGAAAATTAAATAATAATAAGTCACAAAATAAAAAGACCTGCAAATAGAATGACTATAGCAAAATAAAGCAAAGATAGTACCAATAGTGATAGGCGTCTTGGGTGCAATCCTAAAACATCTGGAGCACCACTTAAACATCATCAGCATTTAAACACCATCAAAAATGCCAAATCCAGTCTAAACATCTGGCTGACTGTGTGACTAACCATACTAATAATATAAAAATGGCACTTTAGTTGTTTGCTGTTAGCAAAACAAACAACAGAAACCAGGTCAGTTGCTACTCTGCTTTCATCTGGCAATCGGCAATTACCAGCAAAAAAACTCACTAGGCTGGTTAACTGGCAAGGAAGGAGAAAGATGTGGTTTCGTACCATTAAGTTAGCCCAGTGCTATTACTGAGCAAGCCCTGCTCCATAGTGGGGTCACAACACAGGTATGAAAGGAAAGGGCTTGCCATAACTAATCCCGCTTTGCTGCAGACTCCCTGCTTGCCTCAATATATTTTCATAGCTGTTATTCAGCAGCCTGTTTCTTCTAAACAGTCAACCATCCTTAATACCCAATATGTTACTTCTAAATGTGGAATCACATGGTGCATGACCACCTGATATTTGTGAATTCGTAAGCTCTTTGAAAAAAGCAAGCTCACCCCCACTTCAACCACACCTCCAATGTGGAGGTCATTATTCTACCTGGTCAGGCAAGAGGTTCAGAGCAACTCTTTTTGGGCAAGGGCTTCAACTGGCCAGTTCTGTCCATCTCATGGATCTAATTCAATACTGAAGCTGAGTGGGGGCAGATTACACCGACTCTGATATAATATACTGAAATACACATGAAACCTTTTTGCAATGTGCTCTTTGCATGACTTGCTGGGAAGAGTCCTTTGAACAGACTCCTTTAGAGCCTTTAAGCATCAGTTCCTAGAGGCCTGAGTAGGGGACTGTGAGAAAATTGGGAAATTCAGAAGAGTGGTTGAAGAAAGACAACAAGACTCTCTGCTGGGTTGAATCTGTTCTGGAGATCCCAATGCTCCCCATAGAAAATCTTCCCATCAGCAACAGGAACTGAAACAGAGTGCTCTGTGGCTGGCCTGGGACGTATCAACTCAAAAGTTCAACTTACCTCTGTTAAATGATTTCAGATTCAGCCCATGGATTATGTACTCTTGAGGCTACAGTAATCTCCACTTCCACAGATTTTAGTGGAGAGAAGTAAAGCAAAAACAAACCAGCCTGAAGAAAAATGAAAAGCCATTCTTCCACTTCATGACTTGGCTGCTCTCCTTTGTCAGTTTCGAAAGTAGTGAATTATTCTTCCTTTAATTCTTAGGATCAGTCTATCCGTCAAAATGAAAAATGGAAGGACATGGCAGAAGCACCTACCGGATTGGCTTCGAGACTTGAGAGCTAAATTTTGTGAATTCTCCTGGAGCAGTCCACTCAGAGCCCAGCTAAGGAGGGGGGAAAAAGAAGAAGAAATGAAGATATTGTTTCATTTTTTTGCAGAAATAAAAAGTATGGACGTTTCCTAATAACCTCATTAGTGACAACTGACATCTTCTGCTTAAAAAAACAGCTACTCGGAGAAATTTGTTACTATTGCCTTCTTCCAGTATTTTTTTATTTTTTATTTTACTTTCCAGTCTCACCTACTGAGATCTCTTGATACTCTCCTACTCAAACACTAATCTAATTCAGCCAGGCTTGGCTTTTGCAAATAGGCAAGATTGAAAAGGACTGATCAAACAAGAATGGCTTGCAACTGGTCAGTTCTGTGATAATGCAAAAATGGTAAGCTTGTCCCATGATAGGGCCTCCAATCTCTATAATAGTGAGAGTCAGTTTGGTGTAGTGGTTGAGCAGGTGGTCAAGAAATCAGGAGATTGTGAGTTCTAATCCCACTTTAGGCATGAAAGCCAGATGGATGATTTTGGGCCAGTCACTCTCTCTCAACCCAACTCACCACAGAGAGGGTTGCTGTTGTGGGAAAAGTAGGAGGAGGCAGGAGTATTAGGTATGCTCCCTGACTTGAGTTATATATAAAGTAATAAAAGCTGGATAAAAAAACTAAAAAATAAATAATGCCTGAGATAAAAGTAGTTGTAACTTTACAACTACTTAAAAGCTTCCTCTTCTAAAGGCACTGTCCCAGATTCACCCCACAAACGATTTAAAAAAAATCACTTGTGTCTTTGTTAGCATTCCCATCTCTGCTACCTAGAGCTGGAATCAAAGAAGATGGAATGGTATGGAAATTACAAGAAAATCAATGTTCCAGCCTGCATCCTATCCCTCCCAATCTCATTTCCCCCCCTTTGTATTTGCATTTATGGGGAGGGAATAAAAATTGTAGCTTTGTGAAAGTAACAACAAATCTGCTTTTCCAATTAGTCTTAAAGAAAATGGGGAGGGGGGGTGACAGGGCACTACAGCATGTTGGCTTCAGGAGAGGAAAAATTCAAAAGGGTGGGAGGCAGAACAATGGAACACCCAGAGGAAAAGCTATGAAACTGCCTTTGAAGCATTTGTTATGAGGTAACAACTAAGCTGTAAATTAATAATCTCAGCTGGTGATAGCTTCAGAAAGTTCCACAGCATTCTCATAACACAGGGATGTGGCATTGATCCTAGGTCTGGGTATTCCTTATATGTGAAAGGGGGCATAAATGTGCAAGTTTTGACCCTGGCCTTTGTGCATCCATTACAAATATACACATTGGGGGAACTACGGCTGTTCTGGGACTTGGCCATGCAAGTTTAAAATATGAATATAAAGGAAGATTTAATTTTGTGTTGCTTTAATTTGTTAACCGAATGTCAAAAGCACAGATTATAAATCTGTTTGGTACACCCTGGGGATTTCAAAACTTCTCAGTGTTTGAGAGACAGTCTTTGAAATATAAGTGAGATAAGCAATAAAAACACATGTTCAGAGGAAGGGAAAACAGATACGAAATCTGATCAATTTCATATGAAAACTTCTCTGTCTTGAAAGAGTGTTCCTAGTGATTGCCTACTTCCTAATGTTTTTAGAACCAAGCTATTAATCATACATACAGTATTTGTATGTGTTTTTCTCCCAAGAGTTCTCTTTCTTTTTTGCTCTTTACTGACAAGCAAATTCAGAGGCTTTAATTCAGGGCTGAAAAAAATGGTGCAGGGAGTGTAGTTTAACCCTTTCACATATTTTTCTGGCACAAAAACATTTTGCTCACATTGCTATTAAAAAAAACCCAGTCCTTCCTGGCTTCTTGAAACAATTATGAAAGTAACTAAGAGTTTTTGCAAATTCCTCTATTCCTCTCATACTCTTGGTTGGAATAAGGAATCCTAGAAAAGTAACTCCAAGCACAGGAAACTTTTGCCTGAAGTCATTTCTTTGCTTGGATCTGCCTAGCTGGTGTTGTCCAGATCTTGCTGGCTGCAAGTTGGAGAAATGCAATTCCTGAAGGCATTAGACCAGGAGTGGCTAGACTAAAGTAGCCAGATATAATAGTTCTGGTAACTAGGGGATAAAGTAGGAACACCATTCTCATTGTGTGTGAGAATTCTGTTCAAATAAAAGACAATGTGCATTTCCATCTTTAAACATTATATAGCAGGTATTACCAAATTCTCTAACTCTTCAAAATATACCCTTTAGGTTTCCAGATTTAAAAAATCCTATTCGTGAGAAGCCAGGCTAAGGGCAGAGTCAGACAACTCTGGATTTGTTTCACAGATCCAAACTTTTCTTTGAAATCTTTTGCTGATTCCATATAAGGTATAACATGCCAGTAGTATTTAACGTATAAGCACACCAGTAATATTGAATGAGCAGTCCTTGAGGCCTCTATCATAACTTTGCTGCTTCTGTCAAAGATACAGATTTTGCTGAACAGCAAAACAGCGCTACGATTGTAGAAATCAAAATAGCCTAAGGAGTTGCATTAATTCTCTCTCTGTCCATTACATTTGTGTCTGTAAATGCACAGGAATGCACTTTTCCCAGATTCAGAAAAATCTACAGAGGGACTGTTGACAGCATGGGGGCAGAAGCACTTATTTAGCTGTTTTCAAACATTTTAAAGCTGAACAGCTGAGCTAAAACTCACAAACATTGAAGATTTCTCTGCTGAAGTTATTTTGTACATTTTTTTATGCTTCTTATGCTACTTTTTCCCAAAACAGCAAAGTGTTCACAGTATGAATGGGTTTTAATAGGATGCCCAACTGCTTGGGTCACATGAAGAGATAGATTTGACAAAAGGTTATGGGTTGGCTGTTACAGGAAAAAGAGGAAGCACAATTTGGGGCAGATTTCCATTTGTTCCCAAGTATTCACCCTTGAACCTGAAGGTTAGACTTCTGGGTGTCTTACTAAATATTAAGTTTGTTCATAACAAGACCTCTTTCATTCATGACCTGGTAGCACATGAATGGGTAGACTGAGCATGCATCACTAAAACCTGATCAGGTGAAGAAGGCAATATAGTTCTGCTAGATATATGTCCTCCTAGATTTCAGGTCCTTCAACAGCCACTGATGATGACCAGTGATGGGATTCAACCGGTGTAACAACTGGTTCGCTCTCAGCTGATCGTCGGAGCTAGGGGTTCGCCCGATCCGGTCCGAACTGGTAGAATCCCACCCCTGGATGATACCCAGTTGCATAAAATCATCCTAGGCCAGATCAGAGGTGCTAGAGAAGTCTTTGCCTCATGCTGTAAGGGACTTCATAGCTCAGACTGAATCCTCCTTTATTTCTGATCCTTTAACAGATCTGAGGAGGTTACACTCCCCTTTGAAGAGGAAGATCTGTGGCTTAAGCAATTTCCTGAAAACCTTCAGGTCCTACTAGAACAAGAGATAGACACCAGGACCAGAGGAGTTCTTGTCCATCTTAAATTGGTGTGCAATTTGCAGTCTTTCCTGAGTAAAGAAACCTTACCATATGATCACACCCAACAATTAAATGACTATAATCTGGGAGTTATCTCTATCTGTAAAATTCAGTTGGTAAAAATGCAGTTGCCTGGTTAGTGAGAATTGAAATATGATGTTGTGGTTACTATTAGTTTTCCAGAGCCAATCCAATTTCCCCCCCTTAATCTGTAATGCCCTTTGTGACTTGGCTTTAAGTTATTTGAGGACCTGCCTCTCCTAATTGGATGCTCCCCAACCTATACATGCATGCAGGGAAGGGATGCTGAGGGCCCTGACCCCTGACAAAGTCAAGGGGTCACAGGCCCAGAAGCTGTCTTCCGGTGGCCTTAATGCTATGGAATAATTTAACCTCGAAGGTCTAATTCAGATTTTCCTCCAATCTGCCAGAATTGTTTTGTTTAATCACCTTTTACAAAATAATGTGTGCTTTAGTAAACTTTTGTGTGTGTGTGACACTGGGCTCCTGCTTTATTTTTATTTGATTGGTGTTTTGGGTTATGATGGTTTGGTCTAGCAGTTGGACAGAGTAATTGTTTGGGATTTTATATGATGCTTTTACGATAGTTAATTTGTAAATCATCCAGAATCTGGGAGCTTCGCAGTGCATAAATAAATGTAATAACTAATTAACTAACTCAATAAACCAAAGCATTTTGCCTGAAATCAAACTGCAAATTTCCTCCTTTATATGGGAAGACATGTCTTATTTCCAGCATTTCTTTACTCTCTAACGTAGAGGTAAATAGACTCTCCATACATAGTATGGAAATGAGAACTCTATTTTCACTCTAAATGAACTGAGAGAAATAAGCATAAACCTTGTGCTATAGCCATAGACAAGGGACCTACAATGTAAGGCAGTGTTAGTGAAGAAACCAAATGGGCTCAAGCTGTGAACCACAGGAGCAGAAGGGGGCTTGCATATAAAATATCACTATTGCAACATGTGAGAATTTCAAACAGACCCTCAAACACACACATTTGAATTTTGTACAATACATTTAGGTTTTAATTATGCAGCCTCCAGATGTAAAACTCACAGCTGAGTTGGTTCAAGGTTTATATGTCTCCCCGTGGCAACACTACAGTTTCATTTACATTTAAGTCTCTCAGCAAGGAACCAAAGAGATGGTGCCAAATGGTACTGTTTGTAAGAAGGCTGTAAGAAGCACATCGACCCATGGAAAGCTGCTATGATGCCTTTATCATCATCTTATCAAAAGTTGCCCACCTTGCCGACAAACGCCACCAGACGTATATTGGCTGGGGTCTCATCAGAGCTGAGCCAAAATTCAGAATTATCATCCGAAGCTACAGAAAACTGAAAATCTCCTATAAGACAAGGAAAGAGAATTTAGCTAATAAGAGCAGGAAAGTTGAAATTTAAATTTGTTTCCTGTCCTGGCAGGCTACCTACACTGTCATGTGATCTTACTGTCTGATCTCAAAAACCTGGAGTGACAGTGCCTTATTGTTTAGCTTATTTTTAAGAAGGGGGGGGGGAGAGAAAGAAATACTTTCATTCAAAAGTCTCATAAGCTTTTTGAAGGCATGAAACTTATGACCTGGGAAGGGCACTGAGGAGCAAAATGTGTTACAATCATTACTTAGACAACCTGGCTTCTTCTGGAGCTGCACAGGGTGAGACTGTGGGAGAAAGGCAATAATAGGGGATTTTTTGAATAAAAATATTCTGACATGAAGCTAGGGGAGAGAACCTCCAGAAAGGAAGCTCTGCCTTTGAAGGAGAAGTTATTGTACTCACCATCTTTGAAGGGATGAATGTAGCCAAAAATACGTAGCCCGTAATTTTTCCACTTGGGTGACACTGCCAATTTTTTTACTGTTGTACGAGTCTAAAAGTTAGAAAGGAAAAAAGAGGCTCTTTGCATGTAACATTCCACTTCACAGTGGGAAAGTGGAATGTTGGACAAATGCTATCCAATTGTATTCACTGTGATAACACACTGGAAAACAGAATTTATATATGTGAGCTTCTCCTATGTATTGTGCAAATTCAAAGCATTACACAAAACATCAGCAGAGTGAGGGAATGCCAATTAAACTTTCTCTCCAGATACAGTAAATAATGTCCTATTACTTTAGTGTTACTGTCTGCTTTATTATGTGTTGCACTATTGTCTTGGTGTTTTCCTCTTCTAAGCTCTTTTACATTGCTGGCCTTTGGCTATAAAATTCATTCACTCATCCAGCAAAGTGACTATTGTAAGAATCTAAAGGCACCATTTATAAGAATAAATTAAGTCAAGTGGGAATTTCTATTGTGCTGCTGATCTTCCCACACTACTGTATAACAGATTCTAATTTTGTGAGAGTTCCCATATTTGGCCACAATCATAGGGACAGGAAGTTGTATAGACCAGGGGTCCCCAACCTTTTGGACCTCAGGGACCACCAAGGTCATAATTTTAAATCCCATGGACCACCAAATTCATAATTTTAAATCCCACGGACCCTAATTCATAATTTTAAGTCCCGCAGACCACTAATATGATTTTTTAAAAAGATAAATACATTTGTAAAATAATGATCAGAGAACTTCCATTTTATTAATATGAAATGCACCTATTTAATATAACAAAATTATAAATGCTTATTTAATTATAACAAAATCGTAAATGCTTATTTAATCATAACAAAATCTTTAAAGGTTGTTTTAATTGTAACAAATTTATTAAAGTTAGTGTAATTATTACAAAATAATTGAAGCTTATTTGACGGTGGCTTGCTGATGTTGTTGGGAAAGTCAGTCCCATATTCCAGAGCTGTAGCTGTAGTCCCTTCTCTCCCCTCCCTCC
>QLTV01003957.1:1126303-1146123 GCA_003457575.1 Thermophis baileyi | reverse complement strand
CTAGTATGATTTGATTGCTTATTAGTAACCTATGACTATCACTAAGTGTTGTATCTTATGATTCTTGATGAATATATTTTATTTTTCTTTATGTACACTGAGAGCATATGCACCAAAGACAAATTCCTTGTGTGTCCAATCACACTTGCCCAATAAAGAATATTCTATTCTGTTCTATTCTATTCTATTCTATTCTATTCTATTCTATTCTATTCTATTCTATTCTATTCTATTCTATTCTATTCCATTCCATTCCATTCCATTCCATTCCATTCCATTCCAGACTATCTTAGAAAAAGTAAAGTTGGAATGGACAAAAACTCTGCTGTAATAAAAAATCTGCAGCCACATAAGTTGAATAAACAAACATTCTAGTGAGTTCTACTCAGATTGTGCAAATATACAGTATGACTTTGAAGTCCTTTAAATTGTTGTCTACATCTGAAGATGAGTTTAACTCCCAGAGGAAGCCACTGTGCATGGACGGAACTACTTCAAGATCTTGTTGTACAAGACACATTCCAGCAGACACCAGCAATAAGAAGGCTACTGTGACCTTTGTTTCTCAGCAAGACTCCTAGCGGGACAAGTGGAAATTTCCCCTCAAACATTGCTCTGTGTTTTCCAGCCCCATCTTAGGTGTGTTCAAACCTCAGAAGTTAAATCTTCACAGATGAAGATATTATTATAGCATCACTGAGCCTGGACCTGGAACAACAATAACCACTACAACAGCAACCCTCAATGGGAACTGTATTTAATACTATTATTTTTGAGCTGACTTTCACCTAGTTCAGGTGACTCCTGAAAAGAAGCAAGTGAGCTTCTCTTATGTGAAAGCCAAGAATATATTGCCTGAGATTTGAATGCTTATGTGTGTGTTTTAAGTGGGTGAAAACTAGCATGAAGATGTTTTATTTCATTGTTCTCACTTCAGCTCTGTGTCTTGGTGGAATGTAATAAAGCTTTCTATTCTTAAAAGGGTATTCTAATAGTAGTACACTATAAAAGCAAGAAAATATTCTGAGGACAAAGAAGCATTGCAGCAACTAACTTGTTCCAAAACATTTACTTGCTTGGGAAAATTAAAAAGGGCAGACAAAATTGAGAAGTGGACAGTCTATACAGTCTACAGCCTGAAGTATTACAATCCAACCCAGATTGGCAGACCACATTCATGAGCACCAACTGGCAGCCAAAAGAAATGTTAAAAATCACTTAAACCTGGACAGACTCAACCAGAGTTTCAGCTGGGAAACTGCTAACATTTTAGATCAAGCCAAATCCCAAAATGCTAGAGCAGGAGTGTCAAACTTAATTTCATTGAGGGCTGCATCAGGATTGTGTTTGACCTCGGGGGGCTGGGATGGGTGTAGCCATGGTGGGCGTGGCCAGCTTGACGTCACTCATGTTGGGGGCACCTGTGGCAGCCCGAGCGCTCTGCCAGCGAAAACGGGCTCCCGAGTTCTGTTTCAGCTGCAACGGCCTCCTGCAACACTCTGCCAGTGAAAATGGAGCTCAAGAGGGCCACACGCAGCCCTCCCGAGCTCCGTTTTCATTGGCAGAGACACTGCGGGTCTTTCCTTCGCTGTTTCCAGGGCGGCGGCGCGGGCCAGATCTAAGCACCCCATGGGCCGGATCCGGCCCCCGGGCCTTGAGTTTGACACCCCTGTGCTAGAGAATTCCGGAAGCTTGGCTTTCAGACAAATCAGCAATCAATATACCATAAATCCCATTTATATATCACTTAAAAGATACAATCAGAAGCCTAGGAAGGAAGGAAACAGCCGAGAAATATCCCTTCCAGTGGCCAACACTCAGATAAGCATGAAACAACATCAGATAAACACTTATTGAAAAAACAGTACTGTATTCTAATCAAGGGACCATCAAGCAGAAAACCACACTTGCACTAAGACTGACAGGGCAAAGTAACATATACAGTATAAATAAGCAGCAAACCTCATTGTCCCTCACACTAATGATGCTACCTAGCCTGGTAAAAAAAAAAAAGCGAAGTATCCAAGCTCAGGGACCACAAAGAACCCAACCCTGGGCTACATACATTTTCTTCTGTTGGAATCCAGATACAAGTTAGTCTCTTATTTTTGGTTTGTTAAATCTAGATCTGACCTGATTCCAGATTCCTTTTCATTGTGCAGATACAATTTCAGAGTTCCCATTACCAGTTTTTGAGTGGTCTGAATTAATATCCTTATTTTTATTGATTGATTAAATATATGTGCTGCCCATCTCACCGTTGAGTGACTTTTATTATAGAAAAGAGGAGGTAAGGGATGTGTATTTTATTACTGCATTTTACTAAACACTCAGCTATGTACTCAATTGTCCATTATTAATGAATTATGAATAATTATTAATACAATATCATACTCTGTATCCTTAGAAAGTATCCTTAAAAAGATAAAGCAGTGGAAAATGGTTAAAAAATATATCAACCCTTATCCCAGCTTTCTTTACTGATGGACATATTCTAGCAAAATGCAACAGTTTGTGTCACATCCCTAAAGATGCGTTCACTTCTATGAAATAAATAATATGTGTCTCATGTATAGCAATCACATCTATTCATGTCTATTTTGCCTCATGCTCATGCTGCAGGAACCTAAGGCCAATTAATTTTTCACCACAGACAAACACACATTGTACACTTCCAGACAGCTTTTTTAATCTACCAGCCAAATGCCTTGCCTTCGGGCGGTTTTCATGACACCATAGCCTTCCCATCTGTAATAAGATTTCTCTCCTACCACATTTCTCCTGATGAGGGGAAAAAAAACATTTTAGCTTTAACCTCTTAACATTACCAGTATTACTATTATGTTCACAGCCACACTTTTGCAAGTAATGGGGGGGGAGGGGTTTGGCCTGTTTTCCATTGCAGGGAAATCTGGCCCTGCTACTTTAGGTCTTGTCTTCTATTTCAGGGGTCTCCAACCTTGGCAACTTTACGACTTGTGGACTTCAACTCCCAGAATTCGTCAGCCAGCGCATTCTGGGAGTTGAAGTCCACAAGTCGTAAAGCTGCCAAGGTTGGAGACCCCTGTTCTATTTAACCCCTGCGTGGTCAAATTTGGGCATAGACAGCATCTTCAATCAACTCTCTGGCATTCGGGTATAGATTGTTAAAAATGGATCTTCTTTCAGCCTACTTCCCACTTGAGTAAAATGCCTCGACAATTACAGCTGTTCAGAAAGCTGTTTAAATGGAGTCATGCCCCTATTAGAAAGCCTATCCAGGTGTGCTGCTATATCACCATGGCAAATGATACATTGCAGTTTTCGCAATCATTTTTCCCATTTCCCAACCACTACCACCCACAGCATCCACTTAGAGAGCTGAATTTTAGAGGGGAGATAAAGACAAATTGCAGACCTTTTTGTGGTGGAGGTGGGGGTGGAGAGAGACACATTTTTCTTCTTAGGGAGGGAGGATAAGGGATTTTTGTAAACTCCTGGTCCAAAGCTTAGAGCCTTAGAGAATAGAATATGCAGCTGTTGCCCAGTTTGAAAGTAAAAAGGGAAAAAACTCTTCCAACTTTTATACTTCCAAAAATAAAATCATGCCCTTGATGATAGTATCTTAGTATCAAAATAGATTTGAAAAACATAAGTACAAGTTGGAAACATTTAAATGTGTATTTTTAAGCTTTAGAAAGCTGAAAAACTGGCAGTCTGGAAAAACTTATTGTATGTTTGCCACCTGTGATTGTGCCCATTCCATATTCTTCTTTTGGCATTTTGTACATTATTTAAGGATTTGAAGCGTGTTAATCACATTTGTTATTTCTACTTCCTACATGAAAGTATCCATGCAATAAAAACAATGACATGAAAGGTGGCAGCGAGGGATTGGGGAGGAAACTGGCAGCCTCTTTTATTTTGCCAGTTTTAAGTACACCACTTCTTATCAAGAAAGTGCAATTCTTCATTAAAAAAAAAATAGCAGGGCTATAGAAAAGATCCGAAAGAGGCAACAGACTTATGCAGCTGCTTCAAAAGTTGTCTTTGGCAATCTGGTATTGTGGATGTAGATGCCTTGCAATTTTTTTTTTGAAATAGTGGTCATCTAAAAATGATGCAACTGCTTTAATGCTTTGAGAAGAGGTGTTTAGCAAAGCCTTATTTTTGACCCCCCAGGATTAAAAGACAAACTGGTTTCTGTTACAGAAGTGAGTCAGAAAAAAAAAAACTATTTTCTCCATCAGGTTCAAAATACAGGACACTGATATTGACCAATTTATACCCGTATGCTCCTGTGAGTGTGGATATATCTGTTGTTGAATGCATTTGTAGCACTAAATGTTACAAACACTAAACATCATAAACACAGATACACCCAAGTCAACAATCTTTGTCAGGATCAGGAAGAATTCCTCATATTGTGCACAATTTACACACCATATTATAAAATGAACGATCTTATTCTCAATATAAATAAATATCACATTTTTCCCGGAATTCTATTTTCCCCCCTACCATAGAACCAGACAGGAGTAAACACAGTATAGGGAGATTTCATGAAGGTTATGATTCCTTTTCCCCCGCTGCAGTGATTTTGGTGGGCTCTTCACAAATTTAACTTTCATTGCCAAGATAAGAGTCACCATGAAATTACATTCCCCTTTCCATTCCATTATACCCCTAAGAAGTGGAAGATTTACCAGATTCCAGGTTGATGTATAACAAATTACTGTTACTGTACAGCATTGTCAAAATGATGTCTCTGTTTTTTCCTCTGGTCTTCCCTTCTCACATTAATTTTATCTTTTAGTTTCTATTGAAGGTCGGGGCTTCTGGCCACCTCTACTCCAGCACCTATTCTATTTCATTTTATTATTGTAAGCTGCTTTTGAAGTCTATTCTGTTGAAAAGCAGAATAAAACATAGCAAATTATTTGATATCAATTTGTGTATTAAGTAATTACTTATCGTAGGCATTAGGGCTCTACCAGACTACTCATTTCCAAAAATGAGAAAAGCTCCCTTAAACCCACAATTAACAGTGGTTTCTGTGCAGGGGGATGGAAAGGTGTTAAAATGACCGCTGTGAGTACACAAAGATCCATCCTTTAAAAAAAAATTGGACACCGATAAAAAGGGATCAGTTTTCTTCACTCAGTCGCAGCTGGCAACTTGATTTTTTAAAAAAATTATCTATGGATATCACACCCTGATCCTTTTCTTCCCCCACCAAAATGGTCTTACTAAATTTCTTTTCCTCTATTCTCTGCAATCTTATACAAGTTTTCCTGGAAACTCCCAGGATTTAAATGGATATGGAAAGAATTTGCTGAACTTACTGGTTGCTGGTATTACTTCAGCGATGAGAGAGCCAAAGGGATGGTTGTTCCTTTCTGCACTTCTAGAGTAATGTCAAAAACTTGGGGCCAGACAAATGGAATCCATTCTGTCATTCCTTCTCATGCCAGGATAAACCTGTTGTTGGATCTCAAGGACCCACCAGCTTGTCACTTGGCTGGTCCTCCATGCCGAGCAGCTGGCTCTGTGATCCTTCAGTTTCATTTGCCACAATGCCTTTGGGATGACGTCATGTCTGGTGCTTTGAGGCCCATTTGAAAAAAGGGCATCTCTCAATTACCTTTAGGTTACTGCTGTTGTTGCCATCCCCAAGTAAAAGTGTACCTTTGAAATCTAGAACTGATTCCTTCATAGGGCCCAGAGTTCTAGTTTGTTTCCTTGCCATATGCAACAAGGGGGAGAAAGGCAGGATCAAAATCTAATAAATTAATCACCATCACCAAATAATATTAATCACACCTTCAGCAGAGTCCAAAGCTTTAGCCTGTTATCTTATTTTCAGCTCTAGCAGAAACAGTGGAATAGACATCCAATGAATAAACAAATAAATAATCAAACAATGCGGAATGGAACGAAGCTATTTCACCTGCTGCTGAGATCACACAAGCATGCCAAATATGTTGCAGCACCTCCCAACCATACACAAATAGTAAGCTGCTTTTTTTATACCTGCGTATCATTCGAAGATCTTCAGTATCAAAACTGACAGCGTTTTGACATACTGACATACTTTTATTCAGCTTCCAAACCAAACTGGTTTTGTTTGGATTGTGTTGCGGATTTTTCTCCTTTCCTTAATATGTCCTCTTCAACTTTGAACTGAAACAGATTTACTCAGGAAGCAGCAAAGAGATGCTTATTGATCGCCTGGGTGATAATTAATAGGAAGTAAATGGCACTTGCAATCATTGCTTCCACTACCTATTCATAGAGCAGCAGCTCTAATCACATAAGGGCTTTGTTAAATTCACCTGCCATTAAAAGCATCCTTAACTTGCTGGCAGAAGTGGGGTTGTCTCCAAAGATACATCAGTAGCTCTTAGGTATGTCAGGCTCAGGTTTTGGAGCTTTCATTATATGAATTTTTACCAGGTTGGATGATTTATGTAACAACTTTTGTATCATAATTTAAAAATAAGGACTAACACACTTTCAGTATGAAATTGCCTGCAAGGTCATACTTAGAATGCTATTATTATTAGGCATAATTTTTACTGTGAGACTCTGACACTAAAATGTCTTTCTGTTCTACTTAATCTCAAGATAAGCAATATGCCTGTTACTAGGAAATTCGAAGAGAACTTTTGGGCCATGCACTGATTCACTGCTACTGTGAACAATAAAATGTTTTTTTTTGTCCTAACCATGTTGTAGCTGAAATGGTGCAACTTAGAAAGACTGTCTGAGTTCTTTCCCTCAACTCTGTGATCAGGTCTAGTGTGGCAAAGAAAATATACTATCAATAAACTATCTGCTAATGAATGGAAATAGAGTGAACAAAAGTAAATCATTAAGTCTAATTGAACACAGCAAAAATATCATCAAAAGTGCCTCCCTAGATCTCATTTCTTTTTTAAAAAAAATAGGATGATGATGATGATGATGGTGATAGTGATTTTAAACTTGTATGCTGCCCAGCTTTCAATGATTCTGGGCAGCTCACAACAATCAAATTACAATCAAATCAATAAAAGGTAAAGATTAAAAAATGGCAAGTACGATGAAGCAAGAGGTCTCACTCTTTCTCACCAAATGCCTGGGCTAAGAGACAGGTCTTTAAGGCCCTTCTAAATAACAGCCAAGTGAGGGCCACCCAGATCTCAGGAGGATCTTCATTCAAGAGGGCAGGCACTGCTACGAAGAAGGTATCCTTCTGGAGTCCTCATAAATGACATTGTTTAGTTGAAGGAACTCAGAGCAAGCCAACTCTGCATACTGAATTGGCCAGGAAGATCCTATGGGAAATTAATCTGACTTTGTCTCACAATGGAAATAAATTATTCTGAACTTTTTTATGTAATAAATAAGGAGAGAATAATATGCACATTATTTCAACATGCTTCTTGCAGAGTACACTGAAATAGTTTCTCAAATCTCCCCTCAGGATAGAAATACAAATGGCAACAGCATAAGCTTATTAGTAGTGGAGATTAAAGTGTGTGTCTGTTGGGCATCACATTGTACTAAAAACCTTCTCTAATCCAGTGGTTCCCCAGATATGCTGGATGACAGCCCCTGTCATTCAGTCAGGGTATCTATTGAATACATTTCATGGAGCCAATGGACAGCTATCAACCAAATTACACATTCACCAACATAATGTTGGGGAAGGGTGTTCTAAAACCCTTCTGTTCTTTAGAAGTGTTACACACATACACAAATGTTGTTGGAATGCGCAAAGGTATGCCTGTGTACATGATGTATATGCTTATTACCAGATGTAGTGTGGGAAGAGAGGGAACATACTCCTGTACTCATCAAAGCTCCTGTGGCTTTTTGAGCTACTTTTGAGGTTGGAGGGAAGCACAAAGTCAAGGCATCAATTAGTACTGTGCGTACCCGACAATGCTGGGCAGAAGAACAAATACTTCTCTTTGCTTCAGGAAATAACAACATTTATGCGAAAAGCCCAACTTATGTGTGTCATATTTAGTCATACACACTTAGCCCCATGAGATAAAACATCTTCCACGTATATACTTTGGAGGGAATTTTGATCTCCAAAGGATTTCTTTTATTCTGTGCATTTTTAAAAATTCTGAAATAAGCTAGTAAATCCTAAAGATGTAATGTAAATGTCCTTTTAAAGACTTAGCTTGCTGATAAAATAGAATTGGGAGAATAACATTTTGGTTTTTGTAAAGAAATACTTTTTTTTTTTTTAAAGCAAAAGTATAACTTCCTTATGTCTAGCATGTGTGCATCATTGCCCTCTTCTGGATGGACTTAGTACAAACAGTTGCAACTCGTGCCAATATTACAAGACAGGTAAGATAGCAGAGACAACAGTCATCACCAGGAATTTTAGCAAAGTGACCAGAGGTGGGTTGCTACCGGTTTGGACCGGTTCGCCAAACCAGTAGCGACCCGCTGGTGACGTCACGATGACATCACCGATCCGGTTCGGTCGGTGCCGGTCCGTAGGCGCCGCCATCTTTTTTTTGATTTTTTTTTGATTTTTTTTCTTCTGCGCATGCGCAGAAGCTGAGTTTCCGGCACTGTGCATGTGTCACCATTTTGTTTTTGGTTTTTTAAATTTATTTTTTACATTTTAAAAAAATTTTTTTACTGCGCGTGCGCGCAAAGTGCGCGTGCGCCCCTGAGGCATGGCCACGCGGCACGGGAGGAAGCGAACCGGCAGTGAGGTAAGTTAGAACCCACCCCTGAAAGTGACATATTAATATTTTTAAACCCTACATATACAGTATGTACATACTGTACATACACATACGGAGATACATATGTACCACCCAAAATATTATGGATCATTAATAATAGCTACAATATAAAATATCTAAGCAAAAATCAAAAACATTCAGTCAATTATCTATGGAGATTCTCAGTCATCCAGGTCATGGTTGTCCCAAAGGCACTTTTTCAAGAGGCAACTGGACTTTCTTGTTTTTCTTTGAAGATGTTTAACTTCTCATCCAAGAAGCTTCTTCAGCTGGATGATGGGGAATGGAAGGATTTATATACCTTGCAGACAGCAAACAGCCCTCTTTCAATTGGGAGAGGGAGATACGACATCATCTATCTCCAGTCTACAACACAGTCCTTTCAGCAGTTCCAAGAAGGCTCCAAACCCATTTGCACTACCCAGGTGACCCTGAGGACACAGAAAACCTCCCAAGTTGCCTCAATGACTGTAAAAGAATGCAAATGACCAGCTTGTCTGCAAGGAATATAAATCCGTCCATTCCTTACTATCCAGTCAAAGTTGAAGAAGCTTCTTGGATGAGAAGCGAAACGTCTTCAAAGAAAAACAAGAAAGTCCAGTTGTCTCTTGAAAGAGCATCCCTGGGACAACCATGACCTGGATGACTGAGAATCTCCATAGACCTCTGTTCAGTTACTTATTTAACTACGTGAGGAAAAGAACGAATGAATGTTTTTTTCCTGTTTTATAACGAAAAATATATATTAAAGCACAGAGAAGAGTAGCTTTGTTAGTGTCCTCTTGCCTTATTTCCCAAAGAGAGGCTCTTGAAAGATTAAAAAAAACCCCAAAGATGATTATTATTTATGATCTTCAAAATAATGCAGGAGGGGGTGCCATTTGTCATATGTAAAATTATGAATAGGAGCTAATAGGTGGACACGATGTTAATGAAAAAAATCCATTTCAGACACATTAAACTGCAGTAGCTATACCGGCTAAAGAGAGCAAAAGGAAAAAAATAAAAACCTTTAGACCATAAATAAAAGATTGCAGTTTCACACGATGCATAGATAAAAGCTAAGAAGCCCGTAAATCTCTAGTAAGAATGGCTAAAGTTACAAATTGTCACTTGGTATCCAGAAACTGGCACCCGTTCAGAGAAAGCTCTACAATGGCTCAAGCACCCAAGTTAGAATCCAGGCCCTGTTTTTTCCCTTTGCCTCTGTCTCTTCCACAGATGGAATTCCCACATAGGAGTTAGTTGAATCAGAACAACTTAATTCTGAATAATTTCCTCTATACATTCCAGAAGTGGAAAAAAAAATGCTGTTTCAATAACACTTTGAAACATGATCCCAGGATCCAACAGAGAAGCATTAAAGGGGAAAAAAATGGTGCAGGAGAGAAATATTGTAAATATGGAAACTTTTATTTCATTATTATTAAACTCCAAGAAGCATGAACGGGGAGGGCCTTTCTCTAAAAAAAAACCTCGCAGATATAATAGCTGTGGTGTGCAGTCTGGGCTTCTTCCTGCAAGCTTACACACTCAGTTTCTCCCAGCAGCTGCAAAGAGGGAGGTTTGGCTTTTATTACTGAGGAACACAGAGGCTTTTTGATCTGCCACTGCTACATGCACACCCTACACACACACACACACACACACACACACACACACACACACACACACACACACACACACACACACGGCTGGGAAGGAAAGGGAGGAGGAAAAAAGTCCATTTATTCAGTTGTCACCAGGCTTGTGCTACTCTTCATACACTAATATCCAAGCGCAAAGGGCACACAAATTAAAACAGGGTTCTTTGGAGAGGACTGGGCCTTGGAGTTAAATTAAGGCTGTTCCATGAGGAAAGTTTTCAAAGAAAATGTGTGTTTGGGAGAGATGCAGAGACACCTTGTCTGTCTGTCCCCATTCTCCCCCCCCCACATTCTTCAGAAGCAGAAATGGCAGCCCACCCTTCCTTCAAAGCAGCAGACAAATCTCTTTCATAGCCACTCAAGAGTTAAAATTTCAAGGCACCAGAAGAAATTTTTTCTTTGACAAAAAAAGCATATCACTATTATACCATCCTCTTAATAATGCCTTCAAAGGGCATTGTGGCTCCCCCCCCTCTGGGGCTTAAATTAGCTCACTTCAACAAAGTTGGCTAATTATTTCTTTGGCACTATGCATCCTAATGGACTCCCTTTTGTTGACGGTATTTATTATCAGTCACTGCCTCTCTTCTTCCTGGCCTCAATTCTTCATGCTATTGCTGTGAAACAAACTTTTTTAAAAACACTTGCTGGGATGTGAATGTATTCATTACCTGGACTCCTGAATGAGTTGAGTAAAATGAACTCAGACAATTCAGACTCAGAGAACATACCTGTGAGTCAAAGGCAAACTGTTTTCAGGGAAAGCCCTTATTCATAGTATGACACTAACTTTGGAAGCAGCAGTGGAAGAAAAAATATTTCATAACAGAAAGGAGCACTGGGACCTGTACAGGTAGACACTAAGACAGCCAGTGCTATGAAAAATACCAAATTATTCAGGATGTTGGTACTTTGCAAAAATAGTGCAGGTTCTTCTAGACAACCATTTTGCAATGGATCCAGTTTGGAACATCCTCAAAACTGCAGTATCAGTGGAAGACTCTGGGGCACAGTCTACCATGATGGGCCAAAAAGCAGCATTCCAGTAAGGAGGAGTTGGCCAGGGAAAAGGGGACTCAAACCAAACTTGAGGGGGAAAGGAGAATAAGGAAATTGTGTGTCAGCAGATCCCGCAGTGATGTCAGTCAGCCCAGCAATCTTTGCAATAACACAGTGACCTCCTTCCATAGCCTGCATTGGGGGAGAGTGTACATGGTTATCCAGGAACTCTCCAGCCCATGACTCTGATTCTTACATAGCTACAGGAGTTAGAGTGTGTGGTGCGCCTGAAGCATCCCACAGGTGCTGCCTTTTTTTCTTCCTGTTAACAAGGATGATGAGGCTGAACACTAATGCTTGGAATCAAGAATTAGAAATTATTTAATTAGTGCAAAATTACAAAGCTGGGAAGGAGCAGTACCCAGTAAATAGCAAGAGCTCTCAACTTCTAACTTTTATACCAACATACATTTAATGTTTGATAGAAGTGTAAATGATGAGAGGTGTGATTAAATATCTGTTTTTCCTTCCTATGTTCTCCAATCACCAATGAGAAGCCTGTGTCATAAGGTTTATTACATTTTGATTTGCAATACTGAATTTTGGAATAATTTTGTCTAATTTTTGCAAGCTTTTCAATGAGTCCAGGCCATCTTTTGCATCAAGTCCAGCTAACAATATTTCTGAATAAATTAGGATAGATTGTGGAAGAAGATCCATTTTATGGTGAGGAGATTCTCTATTTCTTGAAACATTTAACAATTTTGTTCCTTGAATGTATGGTCTTTCTTGAGGGTCACTTGACACATTGCTCTTAGTTTGCATAAATAATGAGTTTATTTAAGATATTTGCATTTTGTATATAGAATAAATATCTTCTACTTTCATGCAGTTGTGAATCTTTTAAATAAAACCTTCCTTCCTTCCTTCTGTTGTAAGGAATATCCTTCTGGGTTTGGTTCCGAGTGGGGAAAAAGACACTGGAAGCATGGTGACTGCTTGGAAAGATGGTTTAATGGTGGACAGCAGGACCACAGTAGGAACATCTGAGGTCCTGGGGAAAAGGGGGATCACATGCCTCGAAGATGTTGAAGAAGAAGAGAAAGAGGCTTGCTGAGAGTCCCTGAGTTTTTTATACTCTCTGTTGGGCCCCACCTTAAGAGTTTCCGGTTCCTGTGTAAGAAATGTATCCCATTGGCTGTCAGACTCCCAGGGGGCGGGGTCTTAGCTAACTCTGTAGGCTTTGTCTGTGTCCCAGGCTAGTTGGCTGATGCAATCTTCCCAGGTGCCATGTGGTGAGATGGGCAGAGGGCTAATCCTATCTTTGTTATGTAGAATAGACTGCATAACAAAGAACAGATTGACAAAGGTGGGGGGATTGAGTGAGGTTGCTCTGGTCTTAATGGTCCATTGACAAAGGTGGGGGCTATTAAGAGTCTATTTTCTGCCTAAAAAACTGTTTCTCCATTTCTCAGCCAGGGAAATATAATATTCTGCCGTTTTAAATATTTCCTAAAACATTTCATTCCTCTAGGAGGGGGCTAGGTGCTAACTTCCTTTCCTTCCTTCCTTCCTTCCTTCCTTCCTTCCTTCCTTCCTTCCTTCACTCCTTCCTTCCTTCCTTCCTTCCTTCCTTCCTTCCTTCCTTCCTTCCTTTGACAAATAATGTTAGAATGGAATATATTTTTATACAAGAGTGAAACTAATCTATTGGCATATACTATGAGAAATATTTAAAAATGATATTTCTTGTTATAAATATAACAATAGAATGTTAATGATAAGAAATCTGGATAAAAGGAAATAACAATGATTGCAGTCAATGACAAAAGAGAAGATTGCCAGAAAAACCAAGCATTACTAGTATTGCTACATCCTTGGGCAATCTTTTGGCATTGGCAACTTTATCTGTTATATTTGTTTCAAAAACAATGAGACTAGCAAAGTAAAAATACTGTAAGGATAAATATGAGAGTTTTTAAAGCATCACAGATGGTAGCACTTCATAACACTCCTGAACACAGAGAGAGGGAGACAAACACGCACACAAAGCTGAAAGCATACAAAATGTTAATGAAAGATGAAAACTATCCATGTTCCTTTCCTCCTTTTACTACTGCTTCCAATCAGTAGGAACATAAAAGCACAGTTCATTCTAAATGATTGTTATGAAGCCTGGGGTGGTGGTCATACAGCAGTAGGGGTTAGGAAAGTCAGTCTAGTTTGTATTTTCTCTCTTCAGTTTGGGTTGTGGGTATATTTCCTCAAAGCAGAGCTAAAGAGCTTAAAGTGAGTTTCCTTACCATTATCAATTCCTTATCATTCTACTCTGGATAATTTTCTACTGCACAGTCAATATCTGCTGTTTGAACTTCCATCTTGAATAGCTGCAGTCCTACAGATGTTGTTTATTTCTAAGGTAAGACCAGACAAAACTTAAGATCTTCAATAGCAATTTTATGCCAAGGGAAAATGAATCCATGCCAAGAGATTTGGCAGATATTGGAAACCCCCAGGAGATGAGAAATTAATTTTGTAATGAACAAAAGCATGAGGCCAGATAAACTAAAACAGAAGGCTGCTATAGGAAGAACCCCGGAAAGGACCAAAATAATCAATTTTAAATTATTTCCTGGAATTTTATCCAGCATAATGGCTTTAAAATGAGCCTTAAATGATCCATTTACACCTATTTTTTGCCAATTACTTCCCCTAGTGCAGCAATAATAGTAATCTAATTGGAAAATAAAAAGAAGAATGTTTTTATATACATCAAAGCAAGTCAGGAAATGTGTTCAGTAGAATCACAAAATGCAGCCTTCTTGAACATTTATCTATTCAGAATACAGGTAGGAGATTGCCTATTGGAATACTGTCCTGCACAGGAAATTAGCATTTCAGAGGGGAAACAGGCTGGGTGAGACACACTTGTTTACTTCATGCAGGGAGCTTTAAAAAAAAGTCAAGAATGAATAAAAATTCAACTGACAATATAGCTGCAGCCTTCTTTAATAGGAGCTGATAGAACCAATGGCCTTTAGGGGCTGTTTTAAACATTTCTATAGAACAGTGGCTTTTAGATACTGCGACTTGAATAAAAACTAAAACAGAGAACTTGCTGAAGGATCACAGTATTTCTCTACTAAAGGAGTCCAGACCTCTTCTGGGACCTCTAGGGCTGCTGCTTAGGCTACCTTAAAGGAAGAACGGCTGCTGAGATTTAAATGTCTGTTTGTGCCTAAATCAGTAGTGGGTTCTAAAACCCGTTGCTACCGGTTCGCATGCACGCATGCGCAGAAGCGTCCCGGGCGGGTGGGCGCAGCATCCCACCGCCGCCGCTACTGGTTCACAGAACCGGGCCAAACCAGGAGCAACCCACCGCTGGCCTAAATGTCTGTTTGTGCCTTCTTTTCGTCCCTGATTTCTTCAAAGATGGCTGCTAGGGTCACCAAATAGCTTTAGGCTTATGATCAGAGTGGAAGGAAGGCAAGCCTAAGAACCAACTTTTCATTGTTTTTTGTTAAGAATTTTACACACAGTAAACGTCAGATCCGAAGGGGAAAAAATAGAAAAGGAAAAGGAAAAAGGCACAAGAAAAGAAAAAAAGGGAAATAAACTAAAGTTATGAATTGTACTAATGACTTCCAACCTTCCCTTCAACAGATATTAACCAACCCTTTGTCTCCCTTCCCTCTTGACTATTATTCCAGAAATACCTTCAATCCATAATTTAATTCTCATCTTTTCAATCATCAAATCCATAAATTATTTCACTTTTTTTTTCTTTTAGCAAAAAGCCCATAAAAGGTTTCCAACTCTTTTAAAAAGCACTTGTCTTTTTCTCCTTGATAAAGAAATTAGTTTTGTCGCTTTGGCCAATTATGGCATTTTTTACAATCCATTCCTCCATTGCGGGAATTTCAGTACTCTTATCATCCTGGCGCATATAATAATCTTGTGACTGACCAACTTTTTAACTAATATATTGGCTGCCATGATTCTGAATCCAGGCTGTGTCACAATGCAAGATAAATCTCCCACAAATGTTGCGTTCCTGACTGGAATTGAAGAAGAGCCTGGTGAGGCTGTGCAGTATAACACTGGCAACTTGGTCTGTAAAAAGGCTTGATTCCATGAAATGCTGCTTAGAATCACTCAAGGGGAGGCCACCTCTGCTTCCAGGGGATGGTTCTTGTATTTCTTGCTTCTCCACACAATATCACCTCTCAAGCCAGCTTCTGTGCTGGGCTGAAGAAAAGCTGGAGTACACAGTGAGGTGCTCCCTTAATTCTAAATAGCATTCGAAGGGGGAGCAAAGAAGATATAAAACTGCTGATTTTTTAAAAAAATGCAATCTCTGTGGAGATTTCACAGCAGGAAGCTCCTTCCCCAGAAAAGGTGACAGATTCTGACCTCAGATCAAGAGGAAAAGATTATGTATGATGTCTTTGGAATGTCCTTATGTGTCTGTCTTTGTGTGTGTGAATGGGGAGAAAGAGATGGGGGGAGGTTTTTTTTTTCAATTTCTACAGTATATATTTCCTCTTATTGATGAACTCTTATTTAGGTCCTTTCTCATTAATCCTGAGCATATATGCCTGCTACGGAAACACATATATTTAGCAAAACAAAATTCCAGGTTCTTTGAAAAGCCAATGTCATATATAACTTGGCAATTTAATTCAAATATGCATAATTAATTAACAATGAAATATCTGCATACTTTAGCTATGGAATATTTATTCCAGAAAATTTACTATTAGAGATAAACTGGCTTTCAAGAGTTCTGATTTCTGTTCACAGCTCTGTGGGCAGTCTAGCCAAATATTGTTTCCAAATGAACAAGTCACAATGCTATCAATCAAAAGATTATGAAGCTAGTCATATGCAGCAGAAAAATGACTGAAAAAGCTCTGGGAAAATGCAGGAATACCATTGGGAGACATCTGAACCAGTAGTGGGTTCTAAAACCCATTGCTACTGGTTCACACGCGCGCTTGCGCCGCTTCTGCACATGTGCAGAAGCGTCCCGAGCGGGTGGGCGGAGCGTCCCGGGTGGGTGGGCGGAGCATCCCGGGTGGGTGGGCGGAGCATCCCGCCACCGCCGCTACCCACCGCCACCACTACCGGTTCGTCACCACTACCGGTTCATATGTCTTTCTCCCATCTGATCAGATGAACCCATGATACCAGATGTAGTACTAGAAAGTCAGAATTCTTAGGAGTACCACGTTTTAAGGCCACATGCTTCCAGATTCCCATCCAAATTAGGGCAGCCAAAATTAAAGATTAAATCGGTAATAAAATGACAGCAACTATACTTTTGGTTTAATTTTTTTTTCATGCCAACTGCTATGAGAGACATGCTTCTGCATAGATTTGTACCTTCCCTTTATGTCATATTCTACCCTTATCTCTAAAGACACATAATCAACATACTGTTAAATTGGCATTTGTGTCCATGTAACATGGCCAAGTCACATACAACACTCTTCTTCAGCTTTTGTTAACTATTCTGCATTAACTCATCCAACTTTGTCAATATTTTCTCTTCTACAGATATTCCTCAACTTATGACCATAATAGAGCCCAAAATTTCTGTTGTTAAGTGAGACATTTGTTAAGTGAGTTTTGCCTCATTTTATGACCTTTCTTGCCATAATTGTTAAGTGAATAACTGTAGTTGATAAGTTAGTAACCCGATTGTTAAGAGAATCTGGGTACCCCATTTACTTTGCTTGTCAGAAGATCGCAAAAGGTGATCACATGACCTTGGGACACAACAACAGTCATAAATATGAACCAGTTTCCAAGCAGCTGAATTTCGATCACATGATCATGGGGATGCTGCAAAGGTCATAACTGTGAAAGATAGTCATAAGTCACTTTTTTCAGTGCAGTTATAACTTTGAATGGTCACTAAATGAACTGTTGTAATTCGAGGACTACCTATATTCTGAGGTGCTGCTGATGCCTTTCAGATAATCACCACTATCACAAGGGAAGTATCACTGGCAGGCACAGAATCATTCCCCTCCCTTTCAGATCAAGCTCTTTAAGTATCAATTTGCTTACTATTTTCAGCCAGGGTAAAGAACAGTTCTGGTAGAGCCAAAGCTTTATCATAAAGTAACATGCTAACAGGAACTTTAATGGAGTCCTTGGTGCTCTTTATACTTAGCTATTTGCTTGCAGACATTCCATTAGGTAATGAATGAAACATCTGCAAAGAAACAACCAAGATCAGAGAGTAATAGGGACTCCACCGTTCAACCCTGAACTATAGATATTCTCTTCTACAGGAGTGTTAATGTCTTCTCTTAACCAGCCTTATGAGACAATTTAACAAGGTAGCTCTGCAACTTCAGCTGACAAAAGCTCATTTTTCCTTCAGCTCTCAAGTGCCAGCTGCCAAGTCCAGTAAATTGCTGCTTAAAGAACAATCCCTCCCAGCCTAAAAAAATAAAAAATAAAAATAAATGTCCAGTATGTTATAGTCTGGGTCTCTTTAATTCACACAGATATTTCTTTAGGGATGTTGATGTCACAATTACTTTAATTCCAATTTTAAATTGTCATGGAACTTGACCTCAGCAACCAACTCTCTTCCTCCCCACCCTTTGCAAGAGCCACAAACCATTATTAGGGAAAATTTCCCAGGGGAAAGAAAAAGAAAAAAAATAACATGGAAAATGTTAATACCGGAGGTCAGGAACAAATCTGTACAGATTATTAATCATGTTGGACTACGTTATGTTAAATGTAACAGGCTGAAATATCCTTCTAAACCACCCTTTACTAATAACCAGGGCAAAAATCTAGCCAACTGTCTAAGCCAGATGTCACTGACTTTCAGACAATATCAATACCTCAATAAAACCAAGGGATGCTTGTATTTTAGTCTTTACCATCTGTGTAATATTGCAGGGGTCTGTAATTGCATCTGACAGCTTGACAGTAGTGCTAATAACCCCTGCCCTTCTTAACATCCTGGAAAAGAGAGTCTTCCTTCAACCATACTGGCTTCACAGAGTACAGTAATACAATTCCTCACTGTTTTCTCGTTATTTTTAAAGACATGGCTAGGCTATTTGTGGGTGCCTTCAAGTCAGTCTTGCCTCGTGAAAACTGCCTGGGCAAGTCCCTATGTTTTTCTTGGCAAGATTTTTGGAAATGCTATGCCGCTGCCTCCTTGCTAGAGCTGAGACACAACGACTGGTCCAAAGTCACGACCAGCTGGCTTTGCACCAAAGGCAGGACTAGGACCCCCGTCTCCCAGTTTCTTGCCTGGTGCCTTTAACCACTTCACCAAATTGGTTCTCTTATTTGCTGTACTAAGCCATGATGTGAGAACTCAGAAACTGTGGCTTTTAAAAAACAGTTTATTGCTTAGCATGGCAAATGATTTTGGCCACTGTGTCTTGTTCAACAAGTAGTTACCAAAACAAATAATAGTTTATAATGGTATAGGAACCTAGTCAGTCTGAGATCAGAAAGTGTCTTTGACTTTCTTTAGTTCTAGACAAAAATCAGAGTCCAAAGCACTGCACCTTCAGAAGGTGAGGAAGAGTTTTGATCTCCAAGCTTGAGGGAAGGTGCAGATTCTTCTGCCTATGGAGATTCTCAGTCATCCAGGTCATGGTTGTCCCAAAGGTGCTTTTTCAAGAGCCAACTGGACTTTCTTGTTTTTGCCACAGAAAGTCCAGTTGCCTCTTGAAAAAGCACATTTGGGATATGCAGATTCTTCTTTGCACCAAGAACTTTTGAAGCAGGTAGTGACAGAGGCTAATCTTCTGGCTGTTCCTAAGCTCAGAAATGGAGGAGAAATGAAGCACCATCCATCTACTTATACAGAAGTTTAGAGAAGCAGAGAATCACTAGAGATAGGAGAAATGGGGGACCCATGACCCATCCAGAATGAACTCAAATTCCTCTTAGCAACAATCCATCATGTTTGGGGATGGTGGGAGCTGGAGCATACCATCCCCCTCTTTTGGAGTATTTTGCAATCACATTTTTTTCAGACAAATTTTCATCAACTCAAAGTAGTCCCCTGTGGATCTCAAGTAGTTCATCTAGACACCATTAACATATGTTGCTGCTTAATATTGATAAAGTCTTCCTAGTCGTGGCACTTCTGGCTTTCTGACTGATGTCTACATCATGCTCAGACTTCAGAGCACTTCCAAACAACTGCAGAAAAAACAATTGCTACCAACCTGCCTTCCATTGAGGACCTGTATACTGCACAAGTCAAAAAGAGGGCCGTGAAAATATCTACAGACCCCTCGCATCCTGGACACAAACTAAATTGTTTCAACTCCTGCTCTCAAAACGACGCTATAAAGCACTGCAAACCAGAACAAATACACACAAGAACAGTTTTTTCACGAACGCAATCACTCTGCAAAACAAATAATTCCCTCAACACTAT
>QLTV01003957.1:1099903-1119112 GCA_003457575.1 Thermophis baileyi | reverse complement strand
GAGAGAGAGAGAGAGGGAGGGAGGGAGAGAGAGAGAGAGAGAGAGAGAGAGAGAGAGAGAGAGAGAGAGAGAGAGAGAGAGAGAGAGAGAATACATTCTTCACAGGCTTGGTGAGAGCCAACCCCAAAGGGCTGCCCTATCACTGGTCTCAGTAATCCTCATCTCACAGACAGTTGGGCTTGCCCCAACTTTGGGGAAATGGCAGTGGTTCTGTCAACATCTCCTTTCTTATGGTGATGCTGAGCTGTGTGCCTTGTCTCATCCATCCATTGTTTAATTACACATAACACAGAGTAAGAATTAGGATAGGTTCCAGCCAGTGCATTAATAAGTACTCTCTCAAGCACACGGGCAAGTGTTCAGCGACACCATTCAGCTGGTAACACCAAGGAGCTTGGCATCCTTGGGCAACCCTGCCTTCCTAACTGCTGCCAGCCAAGACTGCTGCTTTCTGAAATTGGCCATGCTCTGAATGACTCTTCTTTATGATTAGGCGTTTCTTTATTCTCCAAAGAACTCAATTCTGGAATGGGCAAGAAGTACAAATGATTGCAAAATATAAGTACCATGGAGGATTAGCTCCTGCTTGGGAAGAAGCCATTTGCCTGCCAAAATTTTTGTAACATCTAAACAAGGTACCTCTTTCTTTCCTTCCCTGTCCAGTTACTTTCTCTCTGCAGTGTCACTTCCATCAATTTTGTTTCCCCCTATTTTCCCCCCAGTTTGCAGCTATTCTTTCCTCCATTCTCTTTTTATCCTTCATTTGGATGGTTTCTGCTACCGTAGAAGGATGGAGAGTAAAATATGTTTGTACTTTTTTCAATGGAACACATTTTTTTAAAAGGCAATTTGTTTTAATACATACTTATATATATATTTAATCTGCCCTTGCTCTTTTTTTACAGAATGGCTTCTGGCAGAGGGGTGTGTGTGTGTGTGTGTATGTGTGTGTGTGTGTGTGTGTGTGTGTGTTTCTCATGTACAATACAGGTAATCCTTGACTTACGACCACAATTGAGCCCAGAATTTATGTTGCTAAGTTAGAAATGTGTTAAGTGAGTTTTAAAAATGTGACTTTTCTTGCCACATTTGTTAAGTGAATCACTGCAGTTGTTAAATTAATAACACGGTTGTTAAGTGAATCTGGCTTCCCCATTGACTTTGCTTGTCAGAAGGTTGCAAAAGGGAATCACATGACCCCGGGACACTGCAACCGTCATAAATATGAACCAGTTGTCAAGCATCCGAATGTAAATCACGTGACCATGGGGATGCTACAATGGTCATAAGTGTGAAAAATGCTCATAAGTCACTTTTTTCAGTATCATTGTAATTTCAAACAGTCACTAAACGAACTGTTGTAAGTCAAGAACTACCTGTATGTGCAGACACAGGGAGAGAGAGAAGCCAAGATTGGTTTCAGCTACTACAGACAACCTTAAGTTGACAAGGTAAGGAAACTGGGCACACAATTTATGTTCATGCTTATCTTTACCTTTCCTGTTTATGCTTCCACTTTTGGAAGGTCATCTTAGATTCATGCTTTTCCTTTTGCATAAATATAGCCTCTTCTTTGCCTTGCATAGAACTGAAGGATGTGATATAAATTATGTTCTATACAAGTGCTGTGTTTGAAGCAAAAGGAATTCTGCTCAAAGGATTGGGATAGGCAGGCAATTACCATATGCTACTGAGAAGGCTAGAATAGCTTTAAAAAAAGATTTTTTCCCCAAAGACAGGAAATATCTTTTTAAATCCCAAAGTACTATTTAGAATGATAGCTAAGATTAGTATATATTCCATCCCCCCTTGTTTCTATTTAGTCTTTCCAACCTACTCAATAGCCACTCTTCTTCAGGTGATTACTAATGCTCAAATACTGAGGCAAATTTGAAAAATTGTACCAAGCAGCTTAAAGTATTTTACAGATGAGAGAGAAAATAACAGCAAACAGGCAATTTGTAGATGAATCCAAAGATGTGTGACTCAGCACTGATAGTAATTCTTCCATCTGTCCCTAAATTGTAGTATAAGATGGCATAAGCTTGGTTTGCTACTGAACAGATGGGCAACTTTTCTCTGTATATGTGATCTAAGATGTGCACAACAAGTGAAAAAAAAACAACACCTTAATTTCCCACAACAAAAGGTCAGTTCTATCAATGAAAAGCCAAATGAGTGCAGGGTTTGAAGCTTAGTAACATTTGTGACGATGGGTCCTACCAAATGACAAGAACTTCAAGACTGGCTTTTCCAAATCTCAACAATAAAAACAGCTTTATAGCAATAGCAATAGCAGTTAGACTTATATACCGCTTCATAGTGCTTTACAGCCCTCTCTAAGCGGTTTACAGAGTCAGCATATTGCCCCCAACAATCTGGGTCCTCATTTTACCCACCTCAGAAGGATGGAAGGCTGAGTCAACCTTGAGCCGGTGAGATTTGAACCGCCGAACTGCAGCTAGCAGTCAGTTTATTGGAGTATCTACCAGATGTTTCTTAATTGTTTACATATAAATAGCATGTTACCCACCTAGAAGAAAACTTTTGCAACTACAAACAGAAGGGCTATAAAGGAATACAATAGACAACATGGCTTCTCTGGAACAGAATTAAGACCACACAGTGATTAGAGCACTATGTATCATCTTTCCAGCTGAAGCTTGAAAGGCAGCTCTTAAGTATAAATATATAAATAAAATGAATCAAGTTATCCATTGTTAAAAGCATACAGTACCTAATTTAGGGTGGTCTTGTAAAGTTTGACAATTTTACAGATGACTGGAAATGTTTTGTGTTGACCAATAGAATCCCTCGAGTAAGACTCAATGGGAGGACCAGAAGGCATTATTCAGTTTTAAGTGGTCTAAGAATTTGCATACAGTAATCACAGCACTGATTGATGAAAGTCATGAAGGGTGCTGAAGGTTACTATCTACCTATTGATGAGCCTTGGTATATAGAGGATTGCAACTGGAGTGTAAAAGGAGAAATAGTAAACACCACAAACTAATGAATGAAATGAAAGAAAGAACACAGACATGCTGTATGCCTGTCAAACCAAGAGAAAGGCCAAGTAGATAATAAATCTGGATGGAGGAGGTCAGATCTTGTTCAGTGGAGTTGATGAACACAGGGAAGTGAAGCTGCAGGTTAATTAGTGAGAGCTAGATTATATGCCAGAAAGTGAATTGCAATCATCTGGGTTGTCATGGAAGCATATAAAACCAAAACTTCAGTGCATGTTATGCTCCAGTGAAGGGTTAGAATAAAAGAACCAGGGATGTGTTTGGGACCAACTCTGCAATATTCTGAATGAATGTGATCTATTGGGAAAATTATTCTGCTTAGAGACATGAATGGATGGATGATAAAGCAATGAGAAAGTTCAGAAAAAGATATTGGGCCATTCAGAAACCCAAGAATTAATGGGAATGGTGACTTTTTAATGAGTGTCTCTTAGAGAAATATTTGCTTATTTCACATTACACAGTTCAGCATAAACCTATTCATACATACACAGAGCAAAGGAATTAATGTAACTCTTAAAACATAACTGATTTGATTTCTGTTTATGAAGAAAGACTGAATTAACAAAGATGGTGAAGGTGATGAGAATGTGCGACAGATCATTTTCTAGTACTTCCAAGATATGGAAGAAAATGAAATATATGAAATAAACTAGAGTGAAAGTAGAATTACTGTAGAGACAGAAAGTTCAAGCCCTGAATGAAACAATATTAAAGACAGATTCATCTCCTCACAAAATGAATGGAAAGTGAAAAGAAAAAAGAATGTGGAAGCTGCTTGGAGAAGTAAAAAGAATAAAGTACTAAAGATGCCTACGGGGTTACACTAATAGGAAATATTAAAAAGAATGCTGGGTGGAGTAAGGAAGTGAAAGAGGCTGTGGATAAACTGCATAAAACTGCAAAACATGAAGGTGTGAGAAAGCTGGAATATCACCTGTATAGCAAGAAAACTGAGAGCATATGCACCAAGACGAATTCCTTGTGTGTCCAATCACACTTGGCCAATAAAAAATTCTATTCTATCTATTCTAAAAACATGAGAAAGATGATTGAATAAAACCAAAGATAACAAGGTAACGGTAGCTAAAATCCAAGGAGGCCAATAAAAGAATATTTTTGATTGAAAATAAAGAGCTGTTTTAACAATATGAGATGGGGGCTGCAAAAATGATTTGAGACAAAAATGAAGTGAGGGAATCTTGGAAGTCAGTCTTTCAGAGATTTGAACAGGAATGATAGAAATACATTGAAGTGGGAATCCAAATAAAAGCTATATGCATTAACATCTCAGAAAAAAATTGACTAAAAAAAGAAGTCATAAATGATGTCAAAATAATGATGAATGGTAAGGTGTAAAAAGGCATAACTAAGGAAATGTTAAAATGTGGGTGCGACTTATTTATGAAGGGGCTCTGCAGTGAAATCTATGTCGCCTTTGGTGAGATGGCTGGCTACATAAATTTAATTAATTTTAAAATATTCTGAGTAAACATATGTTGAATTAAATAATAAAAATGCACTTTTCAAAAGGGTTTTTCTGTAATCCAGGTGGCTCAATCTGAGAAGCCTGCCACTATGAGATACCTGAAATTCTTCCACCAGCTCCTTCATACTAGCTAAAGACTTGTACAGTAGACTAACATTATCACATAGCAATCTTGCCTCACATAAATAGTTCTGCAACTAGTGCTGCATAAAAACTTTACATCTTTTTTGTTGACCAATGTTTGGTTTATTGAATCAAAGGCCTGAAAACATGAAGAATGGCTGCCTGAGCAAGACCTTGTCTCCAGACATGGCTATTCAGCAGACTCTTCTGAGAAGCTGGAGCATCTCTTGTCCTTATGATACCTAAAAAGTCATTTTGCTAATGCATATCTAAGGTAGAATGCTGGGTTCTTGGTCATTTGAATTGGCTACAAATGCAGGATTCTTGTTCACCTTTAACTGTGATCTTTGTCAGCCCCAAGCTTTGCTAGGAAACTTCATTTATGTTGAGAACAATCATGCCAACTACTGTAGGGCCATCTAAAAGAACAGGAAAAGTGCCTACTACTCCAGAGGATAAAACTGGAATAGATACAATCGAGAGGATTCTTAGAGCACTAGATGTCAGCTAGGCTGCAACCATCAGAGATGGATCTTAATTGTATATTGGCAGGAAACTGCTCTCCTGTGTAACACAAATCCCATTGCCAAAGAGAGCTTCCATCACTCAAACTCACATTTACCACTCTGGAAGGGGAAAAGTACTCAATAAATGCTTCTGGAATGAAGACACTGCAAACAGAGCCCTCACTCACTTTAAATGATCTATCCAGTCCATCTATTGATCTCGGCCTAAGATTTGGCACAAGCAAGGCAATTCTGGCCTTGAATGAACCAAATGCAACGCTATCATGCTGATCTGGATAAGTTATATATGGCATTTTCCCCAAATGTGCACACAAAGGCAGCCACATAAACAAAGAGAAATAAACAAATCTTCAAATCCATCTGATATTAGCACAGATATGTACTTTTTTCAATTTAATATTTGTAATTCTTCCAAACAGGACATCAGGAAATCCTGAGGGCAACACTATATAAGAAATAATGCAAGCAATACAATCATTACATATATAAAGAGAGATATACAAAGCATTAACAGTGGCAAGAGAGTAAAGCATAGCTAGAAAAATCTATCAGGCAGATTTAAGACAAATATTAAGGGCAGCTCAAATAACCAGCCAGGAAAAAAAAATGAGACAAAAACAAACACAAGATTTCTCAGTTGATGTCTTTTACACCCACAGTAAAGGTGGCACTTTTTATTTTCAGAGCTGAGGGAAGCATTCTTTGTCTCTGAATGCCAGTTGTAAAATGACACTAATGATATCTGCCACTAACAACTACATTCAATCTGTAGACTGACTCTCAAATACAGGTTTCGTGCCTGAACCATCTGGCCTGAGTTTTCAACTTTTCTGTTTCTTCTGTGCTGCTTTTTTTTTTTTTAAACCACTATCTGGCCTAACAAAAAGCTGGCACATTTTCATCCATTTTGGGATTTCCTAATAAAGAAAATAGTACAAGTGAAGTTGGTTGACCTTAAAAAAGCTAAGTTGAGTTGTTGGACCTGATTAGCACATGGATGGGAAACCAACAGGAAGAACCACCTGCAACAGGTTCAAAATGGAGCAAAACTACTTTGTACATTCATTCACTTTGCATGCATTTAGAAAGGGGCAGGGCTTCAATTCACAGTTATATCAAAAACCAATGCGGAAGAAAACAATTGCAAACTATTCAGGTACTTCTGCTTAGAAAATAATACAGACCTATCAGAAATTTAGCTCAACTCAGCAGCAAGACTACTGTATGCACAAAAATGGAAGGACACTTTGATTCCTACCATGGAAGAATGGTTTCAGAAGTTGATGGAGTTGGCTGAAATGGCAAAACTGACTACTTTGATTAAAAAAAAGAACATAAGTTTCCACATGGAGACCACTTCTGAACTTTGTGCTTGATGTGGAAAAGAATGAAACTCTGACTTTGGGTTTTACATATTAGACTGATAGATCTTTATAGAAATGACTTGTTCATACTATTATGGAAAAGCAAAAAGTTGTGATTTGATGTTAATGCAGAGGTGGGTTTCAGCAGGTTCTGACCAGTTCTGGAGAACCGGTAGTGGAAATTTTGAGCAGTTTGGTGGTAAATACCACCTCTGACTGGTCCCGCCCCCATCTATTCTCTGCCTCCCGAGTCCCAGCTGATCGGGAAGAAATGGGGATTTTGCAGTAACCTTCCCCTGGAGTGGGGAGGGAATGGAGATTTTACAGTATCCTTCCCCTGCCATGCCCACAAAGCCACACCACGCCCACAAAGCCACGCCCACAGAACTGGTAGTAAAAAAAATTGAATCCCACCACTGTTTGTTTAATGCCTTATTTTACTGTAACAGAGAGAGTCAGAAGTCAATGCTTCTTTTTCTCCCTCCCATCTTTCCTCACTTCTCTTCCCCCTTTCCCCTCCCCTCTCACTGCTCTTCTATTCACTTTTGTATTTTGTATTTTATAGTACTCTATAACTCAATAAAAAACGTGTTTTTTTTAAAAAAAAAGAAATTTAGCTCAACTAAGGGTAGAGGGGTCCTTTTCATAAAGGCATTAGCCACTTACGGATTTAGTCCCCCCCCCCATAGACCACAGAATGTGTTCATTTTAATAAAAGTCCTGAAAATTGAAGAATATTTATGCAACCAAAGAGATTTTATATCATTTGAGTAATCTCATTATGCCAACTGTATAAATCGATGCAAATGATGCAATTTGCATCATTAGTGTAATGACCATATCATGCAAATTGAAGTATAATTTGGCTTGCTACAGATAAAGTCCATTGAGCCAGATCTGGTAAATCAAGGTTTCACTATAATTTTAGTATTAGTTTAATTTTACTAGAATTTAATTTTTTTTTCAATCTTACTTTTCTATTGTTTTCAGTAGATGTTTATGTTATTGGTACTTATATTATTCATTTGTAAGCCAGCCACTTCGTTGTTTATATGAGTAAGATAGAACTCTCATAAATAAATTGATCAAATAAAAACCTTTGTTTGTTTGTAAAATAGTAAAAGTTGTTTTGGTTCTATCTTCCTAAAAGTTGAATGAAAGTTAACTAGATTGCATGTTAATGAATTAATTAAAATTTATTATGGCTGCCCAACACCAATGGATTCCAGTATGTGTTATTTTTACTCCTTTACTAGAAATGATGGAGGACATTGACCTGCTCCAAGATGATTTGTGGTTTCCCTTTGATTTCTGGTTTAGATGATCTCTAAGATCATCGCCATTTAAAAAAGTAACTGAAGAAAAAAGAAGAGATCAGAAAGATGAACTCATTTAATGGTTATTGTTGGACTAAATTACTGGCATCTGCTGATTGCTGTTCTACCAATTGGATTCTGAGAATCTTCTTAGATATGCCTTAGCCCCAGAACTTCTCCTATAGCCAAGCATCTTTGCAAGAGTACAATTTATTTATTAAATTAATATGCCACCCATTTCACTGTCAAGAGACTCTAGGTGGGTTAAAACATGATAAAACAACAATATAAAACAAAGCATTAAAAACATTAAGCATTAAAATTTGAAACATTAAAAATTAACAAACAAAAAAACAACCCTAAATAAAAAGGGACTTAAACGTAAGCTGAGTGGAGGGTGGATCTTCTCCTAATCACCTAACCCCGTGATGGCGAACCTATGGCACGCGTGCCACAAGTGGCATGCGGCGCCATATCGGTAGGCATGCGAGCTCAGGTCTGGCGCGCATACGCGTGCCAGCCAGCTGATTTTCGGGCCTTCTGGGCCCACTGGGAGTCGGGAAACAGGCTGTTTCCAGCCTCTGGAGGGGGTGGGGAAAGCCCGTTTTTTGCTCTCCCCAAGCTCCAGAGCCTTTCTAGGAGCCTGGGGAGGGCGAAAACAGCCTTCCCCACCCCCCTGGAGGCCCTCCGGAGGCCGGAAACGTTCCATTTGCCTACTTCCGGTTGGACCGGAAGTCCCGTTTTTTTGCTCTCCCCAGGCTTCAGAGCCTCTCTAGGAGCCTGGGGAGGCCGAAAACGGCCTTCCCCACCACCCCGGAGGCCCTCCGGAGGCCAGAAATGGCCCGTTTCCCAACTTGAATGCGCGGGGGGCGCATGGAATTATGGGTGTGGGCAGGTGCACATGCGCGCCCCCTGGCCCCTCCCTTTTGGCACGTGAACAAAAAAAGGTTCGCCATCACTAACCTAACCAATTCCAGAGTGAGACGCCCTCATCGGGGCCCCAAGCCAGTTGTCAGAACTGTTTTCAGGCCCTTTTGGAAGGCCAAGAGGGAGAGAGCAGACCTCACCTCAAAGGGCACGATGTTCCTGGAGCTATGGCAGAGAAGGCTCTTCTCTTGGACCCCACCAGCTGGAATTCCTTGGCTGGCAGGGTCTGCAGCATGCCCCTTCTGCTGGACCGAGTGAGGCAGTCCAATCCTATTGAGGTGTGATGGTTCCTCAGGAAGCCTGGACCTATGCCAGGAATACTCTCTGTTCCCCCCCCCCAAATACAGACTTTACCATTCATTACCCAATGTTTTATACACAGTCTGTCTTCATTGTGAAGTGAACAACTAAAACTCTTTCCTCTGAACAGTGAAGCTATTCTATGTTGAACATCTCAGCACAATGTGGAAGAAACTGCAAGGAATGCAACTGCTATTATTCACATGTTGCATTTTTCTTGATCATCGGAATGGAGGACCACAGAGAACAAAGTTAAATTTTGCCCTAGAAGCCCAGAAACCAACCAATCATTAACGCACATCCAAAGATCATTCAAAGTGGCAACTATTAATCTAAAACTGGGGCTTACAAACACACCATACAGCAAAACACACCATACAGCAAAACACACCATACAGCAAAACACACCATACAGCAAAAACACTAGCACTTTGCACAATGTATATGTCAGCATAATAAACAAAAGTTAGAGATTGAAAATTCATCATTATAGAGTGATGTTACTTAGGAAGAAATGTTCCCTGGTAAAACTAGGAAAACACACAAACTTAAAAATGATTGCCTTTGCTGGTATGAACAGCTCTTTCCCTAACAGCCCATTTTGACTGGTTATTTATTCATGTATTTGATGCTGAAATATACATTTAGTGAGCTGCAGAAGGTATTTCAGATTCCTAAGTGCCACCATTATATGTTTAGGCACCAGACTAGGAAGGATTGTGAATGGAGCATAAGAAATCTTCAGATATCCGGAATTTCAGCTGCCCTGGCTCTCTGTTACACTAATTTTTTTTCGAATAGAAATAACCATTTTCCTTATTTATTTTAGCAAAAAATAGCTCTGAAATAACTCCACCAGAATTGGGCTATGGATGGCGGGACTAAAGGTAACTGTGCTATACCTATTGTTCTATAGCAGAGGTGGGGAACTATGGTCCCTTTATGACTTGTGGACTTCAACTCCCAGAATTCCTGAGCCAGCCAGCCTTTTATAAAAGGGCCATAGTTCCCCATCCCTGTTCTACAATTTCAGTTGCTCTCTCACCTTACCTTAGCAGGAAACTACAGGTAGTCCTTGACATACAACCATTCATTTACTGACCAAAGTTACAAAGGCACTGAAAAAGTGACTTATGGCTGATTTTCACACTTACAACTGTTGCAGTATCCCCATAGTCACATGATCAAAATTTGGACACTTGTGAACTGGCATGCATTTATGTCAGTTCCTGGGGTTGTATGATCACCATTTGTAACTTCTCCAGCTGGCTTCCAACAAGCAAAGTCAATGGGGGAAGCCAGATTCACTTAACAACTGCAGTGATTCGCTTAACAACTTTGGCAAAAAAAGGTCATAAAATGGGACAAAACTCACTTAACAACTACCTTGCTTAGCAATGGAACTTTTGGGCTCAATTGTGTCCGTAAGTTGAGGACTACCTGAATGGTCAGGTTTAGTAATCATAGTCAAAAAGCAGGCTCTGAACATCATAAAAAGGAGATTGATACTATAGATTATCTCTCTTTGCAATACGTGGAGTAAAAAGACTTACTGCCTTGCAGAGGTTTGAAAACTCAATTCCTTCCAATTCCAGCCAGCATGGCAGTGATAAAAGACGGAGAGCTTAAGTCCAAAATCTCTGGAAGATACCAGATGGTGGCACATTGGGGAAAGGTCCAAGGCTTTGCAGCTTGAGCCCAAGATTGCAGATGCCATGAACCCATACCATTTTTCATCCATTGCTTAGTTTCAACCAGACAACACAGAAGATGAAGGGAGAAAAATCTCCTTTGTATTTGTTAAATTAGGAATTTTAAGTCTGCTGCCAAGCTATTCCTTAATGTTTCACTGTGCAAAACCAAGGGCGAATGTTTGCTAAGTCAGCATTGTGAGAAAGGAAGTAAAAAGGTGGAGCAATTTATTTGTTTATTCAATGTCTATAGCTTCCCATCTCAAACAAATGGCTCTGGGCAGTGAACAATCACAAAACAATTAAAAACATTACAGTACAGTACAAAATTAAACATATATGGCAGCCAAGAAAAAAAAATGTAATCATAAAAACCTTTGGGGTTCCAGGCCTGGGCACAAAGCCTGGTCATCAGGGCCTTGTGAAAAGTCAACAGGGTAGGGGTCATCCTCAACTTTGAGGGGAAGGAAGGGACTATGGCAGAGAAGGTACATCTCCTAGTGCTCGTCAGCTGACATTTCTTGATAGACAAGACCCAGCATATGATGGAACAGGTTCCAATCCACTATCCCCTTAATCTTGTAGAGCCTGCAGTAGTTTGCTATAAAGCATTATTTTATTTAGCACCTTTAGTATTATTCCCCATTTTAGTTTTCTGGTTGATCAAGCTAGCTGCAAGTACAAATCCACCACTGAGAGAAAATAAATTGAACAAACTGTTGAAGCACAGAGGCAGACTGCATGCCTCATTCCTGGGATTTGCTAACTACTTTTCACCAAATTGACTTTTTTTTTTTAAAGGATACCTTCCATAACTAATATCCCAACCCCCATTCTCACAAAGCAGCAGCACCTAACCCTATACTACCATTAATATTCCAGAAGCAACGTGCTCCCTTCCAGTTTCCACAGCCCCAACCCATCTCCTAGGCAACAGGAGCAGAAATTTCATACATGCAAAAGCTGCATGACAGGAACAGGAAATTAGGTCTTCAAGTTTCTGTATGCTGTTTCTAGCCATCATTGAGCCTCAACAAACCAATGTTCTTTTTTTCCCTTTGGGATAATTATGTTATTCATCACATGCCTCACCTTCAAAACATGCTATGAATCTGTTAAAGATGGCATAAATGAAGGAAGTTACCAGGATTTTTAAAAGGTAAAGAAAATCAAGAATTTTAAAAGGTAAAGCGCACACACATACCTCCCCAACTCATCCACTCAACAGTTACACAGATTGATAGGATGAAGACAGAGAGAGAGATGTATAAGAAACTGATACCCTGATATCAAATGTATTCATTTGATTGGCTAACAGTATTTGCAATCTATTCACTTCCAAAACACAGGCAGCTAACAACAAAATACAAAGTAAATGAAAACCATGCAAAACAAGCAATATAAATACCATAAAGAAAAACAAATAAATCTATCTGTAAAACTCATATTTAAGCCTATCACAATATACCCAAATCTATATCACTAGAAGCAGACCCAGCTCAAGATATTTTCCTGCCCCAGATTGAGTAGCGAAGTGCAAATTATTTAAATCCGGTCAAATTGTAATAGCTTCAGTGAAATTCCCATAAGTACTTTTCTCCCAAAAAATAAAAATACAGTTATGATTTTCACTCCTTTCATGATACCAAAGATGAGTTGTCTGGAGCAGGAGCCTCACTGCCTCTTTCCCCTGCTTGGACAGGTCCTATCATAGGCTTAATCCCTGCAATGAGTGGGAAAGACACTAATGCCCTCTGCCCATTTCTTAAAACAGAGCGAACAAACTGGAGTTGGACAGCAGCTGGGCAGGTCCTTTTAAGTCAGCGGCCCCCAACTTTTTGGGCACCAGGGAAAGGTTTTTCCATGGACCGGAGGGGACATGGTTTTGTGTGCTGCCTGCATCCCACAGATGGGGCTTAGCTTGTTTGTGCAGCCTGGTTGCTGGCATGCCGCGGAGTGGACCAGTGCTGGTCCATGGACCAGGGGTTGGGGACCATCGTTTTAAGTGACCAGGGCATGTCTGAGCTTACTTTTTGGTAAGAATTTAAGCTTTGGACCTGATAAAGTCCTCCTGGGAGGTGTCATGCAATTGGATCCAAGTGATGATAAACACCTCATTGGGTCAGGGGTGCTGCCTGCCTTGAAGGAAGCAAGTGGTATGTCCCCTTTCCAAAAGAACATCCTTGGACTCGACCATGTTAGTTTGTCTGGTCTCCTTTCCTTTTGGAGGAATGTTTTTTGAGAGGGTGGTAAGCACTCAGTTTTAGAGGACCTGGATAAAACAGATTATCTGCCCACCCCCCTTTCAGTCAGGATTCAGGCCAAGGTTACAGCACTGAGACAGCATTAGTCATGTGAGTGGATGACCAGCGGAGGACTTGGGATGGGGGGGGTAGTACATTCATCCTATCTCTCCTGGATCTCTTGATGACTTTCAATACCATCAACATGGTATGCTTCTGGACCAGCTCTGAGTGTTGAGAGTAGGGGGCACTGTTTTGCGGTGGTTCTCCTATCTCTGTGACTGGTTCCAGTAGATATTGGATTAGATCAAATAGTCCCTGCAGTTTTCTTGGCAAGATTTTTCAGAAGTGGTTTCAGCCCTTGCCTCTTCCTAGGGCTGAGAGAAAGTACCTGGTCTAAGGTCACCCATCCAACTTTGTGCCAAAGGCAGGATTAGAACTCATGGTCTCCCATTTCTATCCTCGTAATCATCTGGTGTATAATAAATATCAAAAGGAAGAGTAGTTCTATACCAGTCCAAACCCCAAAACTTTGCTTTTTAGTTTCATTGCCTACCGATTCTGTCTTCATTTTCTTAACAGTGATTAATAATTCCATGGGGAAAGTAATTAGGGTGAAGAAAATTTTAGATGCTTAAAAACTTCAGTGAAAAGCAGAGCAGGAAAGAATAACAAGAGTTCTTACTGGCAGAAGCCCAACACAAATAACTCATAATATGGAACTACAGACCAAGTATAAGAAGTATGGTTTTAGATCTGATGAAAAATTAAATTTTGATCCAAAATGGCTTTCCCTCCCCCATAATCTCAACTGAGGAAATTGACTGGGTTTGGGTTTTGCTGATTAGATAGGTTTGTTGCTATAGAAATGGCTAGTTATATTACAGGTAGTCCTTGACTTACAACAGTTCATTTAATGACCGTTCAAAGTTACAACGGCATTGAAAAAGTGACTTATGACCGCTTTTCACAGTTACGACCATTGTAGCATCCCCATGGTCTCATGATCAAAATTTAGATGCTTGGCAACTGGTTCATATTTATGACTGTTGCTGTGTCCAGAGGTCATGCAATCCCCTTTTTCGAGCTTCTGATCAGCAAAGTCAATGAGGAATCTAGATTCACCTAACAACTGGGTTACTAATTTAACAAATGCAATGGTTCACTTAACATCTGTGGTAAGAAAAGTCGTAAAATGGGGCAAACTCACTTAACAATTGTTTCACTTAGCAACATAGATTTTGGGGTCAATTGTGGTCGTAACTCGAGTACTACCTGTATTATGTAAAAGCAAAAAGTTGAGGCTGTATGTTATTACCTTTTTTTTTCTTTTTAAGACCCTGAAGTACCTTAATTTGGGGTAGAGTCATGGCAACTGGATGGAGCTGAGCTGGCCAGATGCCCTTCCTGACATGCAGTAGATATTTTTTCTTTGCGCCCTGGGAAAAAAACATCTGCTACTACCTAGGATTGAACTGTCATCCTTCCGAGTGGGTGGCGAGCATCTTCATCACTAGGCCATCATGCCACTCCATGTTATTACTTTATTCTACTGCAGTAAAAAAAAGTCAGAAGTCAATGCTTTTCTTTCTTTTTCTCTTTCCCGCCTACACTTTTTCCTCTTCCCTTTTTTCCTCCCTTACTTTCCCTTTACTTTCATTTTCTTTGAATTTTATATTTTGATAAACTAATAAAAATTTAAATACAAAATCTCAACTGAAGAAATGTGGTAGCTCAGATATGAGCAAAACAGCATCCATAAGAAAGTAAATGTGAAAGGAAGCTTCACATGGCACAGATGATTTTGAAATGTGCAGACTGCATTCTCAAACCATCTTCCTGTTTTATCTGCTGCTGATATGCTCAACAATGTGAGAAGAGCTATGACTTGGTTTCCATCACAGCAATCTCTCCCACTTGCAGTTCATGCAGACAAAGAAATTAACAGCAATTATTCCTTTCAAAGTAGAAGGCAAGAGATGACACTGGGGGAACATGATTAATTTGATCCTTGTGGAACTAGAAAGATGCAATGATAGGAGTCTCTCTGCTCCAAGAATCACGAGCATACTATAAGGTTTATTTCACCCTTGTGTGAATACATGGGAGTCCTTGACCATTATGAGAGAAAAGAAGCAGAAAGTACTTAGGAAAATAATGTGTAAGCAAGTACAGAGCAGCTAATGTCTGGAATGAGGAGGGACTCAATGGAAACAAAGCACAAACCAATCTTCATGCTCCACTGTGGGTTCTCTAACAGAAAAATATAGGTTTCTAAATCGCCTCAAGGCCTTTTTTAATAGCCCAGTATTTCACAGACATCAAGGAAATCAGGTGTTTTGGGATTTCTCTAGAATCAATGTAGCACAAAACAAGTTTCACCAATTCTCGGCTAAAAGAGTGGCACATGAGTTGGAAACAAGCCCAAAGCATTAATGGTGAAGCATTTATAACCTTCTCACATCCACCACTGCAATGCAAGATGTTTACATGCAATTAGAACTTAGGCCTGAGGCATTGCGGTTACTCTGTATTTCTATTATTAATTAATAATGCAATTCCACTTGTGGGAGTCAGGTTTGAGAAGTTTAACACATGATTCAACCTACTTCCCAGGAGATAAAATGTTTGAAGCAATGGCTGGCCACACCAATGCCTACTATCCACAATTCACCTCCTTATTCTTGAGCAATGGCACTTCAAAGACAGATTTATGTATAAACACCCGCACTGTTCTATTTGGTCCAAAAATAATGGTCTATCTTATCTAAGTTCTTTTGGACAATAGCCAGCACCAGAAACATTTGAAGACTAGCAAGACAGGAACAGTTATAACTGCAATATTTTGCATTATATCTAAGTTGCCCTATATAGAGACCGTACTCATTTTCACTCCATCCCCACTTTGTCTAATCTACTAATATATTTAGTTTTAAATAGCTGTAACCTCAACTGACTTTCAATGAGCATCAATTTGCTTCAGGTTAGTAGAAAAGCCATTGTCTACATATACCTTATTGGATTTCAAGCTTCCCGATATGTACTAAGGAATCCTTTGCACATCTGCTATGGAATTTTAACCAGCCCAATCTTATCTAGGGTGGCACAATAGCTCAGTGGTTAAGATGCTAGGTTTGTTACTGGAAAGCTGCCAGCCTGGGTTCGAGACCCAAGCGTCGCACGATGGGCTGAGCTCCTGTCTTCGCCTAGATCCTGCCAACTTAGCAGTTTGAAAGCATGCAAATATGATCAGATGAATAGGTACCACTTCACTGGGGAGGAAACAGTGCTCAGTGATGTCATGCTGGATACATGACCATGGAAACGTCTTTGACAGCACCAACTCATGGCCTCAAACTCACGGAGATGAGCACTGCCCCCTATAGTCAGCAACAACTAACGGAGTAAAATCTGCAGGGACTCCCTTCCTTTCCTTTTCCAATCATGCCTACCTGCAAAATCCAAGGACATCACTCAAATTTTAATATGCCAGATATAGTAGGCTAATCTTGGCATGCTGAAAAAGACTGTTCTTGCAGGTATCAGTCTTGGCTCTAGTTATTGCTCTAGTCTCTTTGTCAATTACTGATCATATTGGAAGGTGTTGATGCTATCTTTTCAATTTCTAAATGGCTTAGAGCCTCGCTATTTATTAGATTCATTTTCTGGTTATGAAAATGTACATTCTAAATGTACAGAATCTTGGTATTTCACTTCTGAAGATGTCCCTGCTTTTTGAGGCCCCTTTATACAACTCAGGAAAACGATTGTGTCTCTTGTGTCACCCTACGCTGTAGGACTCCTTCTACCCACCCAGGAATTTGACTGCCACTCTCTCTGCTTGCCAAGCTTTTAATTTTCAGCTAATTTGAGTAATACTTTTACTATATTTTAATATTTTGATTGTACATTGGGTTTTTGTATTCTGTATTTTTAAATAGTTCCTTTAAATGTTATTTTAAACTAGCACTTTGAATGTTTTAGTAGAAAAGCAAAAACAAATAAAGTTAGCATACCTTTTTTTGGGGGGGGGGGAAGCAGACAATATTCCAGAAAGGAACACATTTCTCAAAAAAAAATAATAATCAAAAGTTATCTTTTATGAACCATACTCATGTACTCCCTGGTTATATAAAAGCATTTTCATTTCATGCACCATTTGTCTGAGTCTTCAGACCTGCTACCTTTTCATATATCCTATTACGGTATATAGCTAAAGACTTAAATATAACATGGGCTCCATTTTGCCAGCAATAGCCTTAAGATTATTGTCTCTAACCATATAGTAGTTGCTACAACTCACACCAAATATAAAACCCTGGGTTAGGCACTGAGGAAATTTGAAAGAAAAGGAACACAAAGCAATCTTCAAGCGTAAGTTTTCTATTTCATGCAGCTTTTAAAAACCAGAATTCAAGTATTTCCATCTCCACTTCTAAGGCAAGCCGACAACCAGCAAGCCTGACCATTGCTCAGAGGCAATCCTCATATCTTTTAAGAGGATTAAAGGGGGGGAAACGCAACCAGTGCCACCAATATGACAGACAGAAACAACTCCCTTTTCCTTCCAGCCTGGAATATCTTTTAAGAGGATTAAAGGGGGGGAAACGCAACCAGTGCCACCAATATGACAGACATGGAACCAGCCTGGAAGAAGATGAAAAGCAACCCATAATAGATATCACTGCTCCACCCCCAAGACACGGAAGACTTTGGGGACAACCACTTGGTGCAGATAAAACCAATTAAAAATTGCCCATTTGGTCATGACTGCTGATTCTAAAACATAGACTTCTCTTTTATTGCTGAATAGGTAGCAGGTTGTACTGAGTTGGCTGGTTCTGGTTTGAAATTACCAGTGATCCTCGCCTTACAACAGTTTGTTTAGTGACCGTTCAAAGTTACAACGGTGCAGAAAAAAGTGGCTTATGACTGTTTTTCACACTTTATGACCATTGCAGCAACCCCATGGTCATGTGATCAAAATTCAGATGCTTGGCAATTGACTCATACTGTATTTATGACGGATGCAATGTGACCTGACAAGCAAATTCAATGGGGAAGCCAGATTCACTTAACTACAGTTTGTCTAATTTAAAAACTACAGTGATCCGCTTAAAAACTGCGGCAAGAAAGGTTGTAAAAAATGGGGCAAATTCACTTAACAAATGTTTCACTTAGCAACAGAAACTTTGGGCTCAATTGTAGTCGTAAGTTGAGGACTACCTCTATAAGTGTGTGCTCTGGTTCATTAATAAGCACATGGCTTATTTGGCTGGTGGCTCAAAAGGATTTTAGAAGATAATTGTGATTTCAAGATTGGTCACAAATTGATTAAATACGAGGGACCTGGATTTCAAAGATGTGGGCTAAAATTTAGTCATGAACTGACTGGATGGCTCATGGCAAGTTATTCTTAGTTTCAAGTATAACACAGGTGAGAGATAATAGAAGCCTCCTTCACAGGGATGTTGTAAATACGGATTCTCAATAATCTATAGAAGTAAAACCACAAAAGTCAATAATATCGTTGACACACTTCCTGGAAATGTTTAAGCTTCTGACTTAAGCTGGAATTCACCAAAGCAGTAGCATCTCTTAGAGCATTGGTCGGCAAACTGCGGCTCGTGAGCCACATGTGGCTCTTTGGCCCCTTAAGTGTGGCTCTTCCACAAAATACCACGTGCGGGCGCGCACGTACAGTGCGATTGAAACTTCGTGGCCCATGCACAGAAATCGGAATGGAGAAGTGGGCGGGGCTGATTCTCCGGTGCTGGTTGAGAAACATAGCCACCCCCGACGGAGACTTTCCTTCGGGCGACCCTCCTCCCCCTCTCACGACTCCCTGGCTGGCTGTGGTGGGGCCAGGAGGGTGCACATTCGCGGGGAGTCCCTCAAGCGAGCGACAAAGTGCAGCAAAGGCGCGCGCGGAGGGCGGGCGGCTGCTTGCTTAAGGAAGGTCTTAGGGCTTCTCTCCTGCCCTAAGGATCTGGCCATTGCCTTGCTGTGTCCCATCCCCCCCCCCGCAGCTCTTCGGCTGAGCGGGGTGGGCGTAAGCTCCAGCCCGAAGCGGCAGGAAGTGAAGGCTGCCTTCGCTCCTGTGACCCTCCTCCCCCTCCTTCTCCTGTCATGCGGGGGGGGGCGGCACGGCAAGGCAATGATCGGATCCTTAGGACAGGAGAGAAGCGGCCCTGTAGCTG
>QLTV01003957.1:1059858-1099812 GCA_003457575.1 Thermophis baileyi | reverse complement strand
CCTCCCCACATGTGCCACAGCCAGCCAGGGAGTCGTGAGAGGGGGAGGAGGGTCACCCGAAGAGAAGCCTTCGCTGGGGGTGGCGATTGTTCCTCAGCACACAGAGAGAGAAGGGGAGAGAAAGAGAGAAAGAGAGAGATGAGGGAGGGAGAGAGAGATGGGTGGGGAGGAAGGGAGAGAGAGAGATAGAGAGAGATGGGGAGAGGGAAAGAGTGAAAGAAAGATGAGAGGGAGGGAGAGAGAGAGATGGAGAGAGAGAAAGAGAGAGGGAAAAGAGAGAGAGATACCTGTTTGTCATAGAAAAGAAAATATAGAGCCACAAAACCTGGGTAGGCGTAGCTGGGGGGGGTATCATGTGACTCGGTGGGAGTGATGTCGAGTTGGCCACGCCCACCCAGGTTTTGTGGCTCCGGGTGTTTTGTTTTCTCTGGGAAACGGGTCCAAATGGCTCTTTGAGTTTCTAAGGTTGCCGACCCCTGTCTTAGAGCAACAGCACTTAGACTGATATCCTGCTTCACAGCCCGCTCTAAGCAGTTTATACAGTTGGCATATTGCTCCCAGCAATCTGGCTCCTAATTTTACTGACCTCGGAAGGATGGAAGGCTGAGTCAACCTTGAGCCGGTCAGGATCGAACTCCTGGCTGTGGGCAGAGTCAGCCTGCAATACTGCATTCTAACCACTGCGCCACCAGGGCTTATGAAAGATGCTGTTCCTTTTTCAAGCCACCAGACATTGCAGCTTAACATTTGAGAATGCCCACCAGTTCTTCCCTTATCTGAAGTCCATACATGCTGTACGCAATCATGGCTGAGAGCCATTTCTCCATTAAACTAACCAAATTCTCTGATAAAAGCCATGACACCTGTTCCTGGGTTCAAGCATTTTAAATAAGTTTAGGTACACCTTTTTACTTTGCATAATTTATTATCTTTCTAAGATTTGCCTTTTCAAAGAGATTAGACAGCATTGCTACTGCTATAAAGCTTCCTATGATTAAGGCATGGAGAATGTCAGCATAAGGAACTGAATATGGCATCCCATGTGAAGTCATCCCATCCCAGCAACTGAAGTCTGATCCTTCTCCCCTCCTACAGAGATTACTCCATGCAATGCTCACAGCTGCTTTCAATCTTTTATCCATGCCTAGGCATATTCCCCCCCCCCTTTTTGACAGGTACCAGCTGCTTCTTTTTTTAAATCAATCTAGGGGAGACAATGTCTTGAGCATGTACCCCAGATGGTTATTGTCTTTTTTTTCTTCGTCTTTAAAAAAAAATCACAAGTTTTGCAGAATGCACAGAAACATAAAACGCTTCCTCTACCAGCTCCCCTCCAGTGTTACACTTTGCTGTTCTGACAATCAAACAAGGAGATGAATAAAATTCTTCCCAGTTAACAAGTACAACTCTACAGTCAGTGTTGTAAGGAGGTTGCGAGGGAAGTACATGACTTTTCTTCAGAGCCATCCAGGTACAAAGACAAGGCTGCCCCTCCTCACTGTCCCCCCCACCTCCCCAAAATGCAGAGCTGTATCAAGAAGCAAGAAATCAGGACATCTTGTAAAGCATTCTTTTTGCCACAATAAATCTGAACAGTGCATATGCTGTTTAAATTAAAATCTCATTAGGAAAACGGGAAGCAATGCCTAGTCAAATGCTGATCAAAAAAAGAAAAGAAAAAGTTTACTCCTTTCTCTTTTGCTACTCGGTGAAAATATTACTTTTTATCCAAGGCACATGAAAAGGGAACAATCAATACTTTGTTTTAATAGGTTACATTTAAAAATATGGTAGATTTTGTTCTCTGTAGCAGTGGACAAAACTAGAATGTTTGATCTTTTCTTCATTTTTTTCAATCACCATATTAAGTGTGCATTTCAGGATAAAATCTCTTAGACACGGTCGGATGTAAAGTATCAGATCAATTCCTGATTCTTAAAAGCGAGCCCGTCTCCTTCTTTGAAATTATCAGAATTGAGAGTTTGGTTTTTCAGCATGTAGAATATAAAACATAGCCTTCTTTCACTGGAGCTCCATGACTAAAGTGACTACATGGATTATTATTTTTTTTAAGAACAATACAGAAGTCATAGCTTGCCACCGTATTCTTCGGGGATTTTTGGCTTATGTAGCCCATAAGTATTCCAATCAGTATCAAAAGAAAGTTTCAGCCCTTGGAGATAAGTCAAGTCAGGAAATAAACCATGAGGAATGCTCGAACTTTACTTTGTTGCTGTAGGCAGAGTATGAAAAAAAATATATCCTGAGTGCCTCTATCCCCTCTTATACCAAAGAGAATTAAGATGGGATTGTTTTGCATTTCTTTCCCACCTACACTTTGGGGGCTAAATGGATGCTTATCTAACCATTCTGGGCATTTCTTCCTCAAATTTAGCTCTGTCCTCCTCCTCTATAAGAAAGGAAACTTGCTACCGCTGAACGCACCTGACATTTTGCCTCTGTGGAACAGAGACAGCAATTGTCTTGCATACCAGTCTGGCTTGGATTTATGCACACACCCATCCCGTTTTCCCTGTGGGGCTCTTTTCCTTAGGATATGCTTCTCAATTAGCAATGAAGCAGACAGAGCATGCATTCCGAAGAAGCCGATTTGCTGTCAACCCCCATTCCTGCAGTATTTTCTGCTCAGCTACTGCTCAAAATGTTAGTTATAGCTCTGTGCCCCAAAGACAAGCTAACAGCTCTAGATCATGTTGCTCTCCTCAGGAATAGGAAACTATCCAGGATAAAATCATTCTGAACTTTATTGGACTTTACAATATCCAATTCCCCAGAAGCTATAATTAGAGCTGTTTGCTTGCTGTGCATTTACATGCACACAGTTTTACCCAGGGTACATTTTTGTGCAATAGAAGTAATTTTTTTCCCCTTCAAGTTAATTTCCACTTCGGGTGATTTCAAGGACAAATCCGTGTATTCTATTTAACAGCAATATGGAAGGAGTGAGCCATTTCCTTCTGTTACAAAGGCTTTTGATTTTTTTCAATCTATCCTACGGACCTAGTTTTTCCTATTGCTTTTTCATCTAGACGAGATGGGTGGCACATAAATAAAATGATATAATAAAATAAATCCAAGAATTACTCAGAATTACCCAACTGATCCTATTGGCTTCTCAAAATTAGCCAAGGTTTACTACAGGGGTCCCCAAACTTGGCAACTTTAAGACTTGTGGACTTCAACTCCAGCTATGCTGGCTGGAGAATTCTGAGAATTGAAGTCCACAAGTCTTAAAGATGCCAAGTTTGAAGACCTCTGGTTTACTAGGATGCATATCTAGCAAATCTCTATAATGGATCAACCTCCCATCCATTCATGTCACATTTTATATCCGGGTAAGGAATAAATACAGATACATACAGACCAAAATCTATAGCAGTGCACATCCACTTGACCCTAACACTCATCAGTACTTCTTGGTCTTTATTTATTAAAAACCATACCTGGGATGGCCTGATCAGATGTTATCTAGGTGACTCCTGCAAGAAGAATCAGCCTTTAGCAACACCTAGAAGATACCAGCCATCCCAGGTATGGTTATTAATAAATACTCAGTATTACTGAAAATTACCCAGTTGCAATTTGCCCAGTTTAATTGACGTATATAATTCAAACCTGCTTGACTCAGAACTGGGATTCTGAAAGCATGAGACAAAACAAATCAAGAAAACATACTTTACACATTACATCAAATCCTTTCATTTCAAATTGCTATATGGCAAATCTCTGAAGACACAAATTCAGACTTTCTCTAGATAAGAAATTACTAGCCATTAAACATAAAGGCCATACATATGCCAAATTGCTGTTAAACCTTCTTGCCATTTTAAAAAAAATCATAACTATAATAATTATAATAACATAACTATATATCCTAATAATAACATCAGTTAATTGCAAAACGCAGCTTTACTTGCAACCTCTTACATCCTGTGATAACCTTTTTAACACCATCAAACAACATCTTCCTATTCTAGGTCATTGAGAAGTACCTGGTAGGTGGATAAAAATGCCAAACTAGTCTAAACATTTGGCTGGCTGTGCAACCAACCGTAATAATTAATAGTAATAAATTTATTGAATTTATTTGCCACCCAACTCCTAGTGACTCTGCGTAATTTACAATTGTTAAAAGCTTTCTAATAATCTTCATGCCCACCTTCTCTTTTCAATTTTACATCCATCATACTCCTTGGCCACTTTTTTTCCTTAAAGTCTTGGTTATTCTTATGCCGATGACAGAATAAATAAAACATCAAAGGTATGGGTGTTTCATTTCTTTCAGGACACAGAATCTGCTGCACAGTCTGGATTTCTGCATAAAAATTTGTTTTAGTCCATTCTAATCTAAGCATGCTAGCAAGCTATTTGCAATCACATTATTTGGTGAAAGCAACATCACCCTTCAAGCACCTTTAATGTATCACATCAGCTTTCAGTGAATATCAAAATTTAATTCTTTATCTACATTCAGGGGTTTGCTGTGGGTAGAGCTGGGCAACAAATACTCTATCAGACCAAGACTGGGTTTTCCCAGAGCTTACAGGAATGAAGAATTCATATTGACAGGTTACAGCAAGCAGGTACATATCTTGAAGAATATTACTCTTAATGCAGAACAAAGTTCACCAAATACATGAAGCATTGTTGGTCCTTAGCTAAGAAGAAAAATAATTAGTGAGAACAAAGTCTCTCAGGCTTTTACAAGAGGTTTTATAGAACTGGTGACCTTTGGCAATGGCTTTAGTTCAGCGGTTCTCAACTTGTGGGTCGCGACCCCTTTGGGGGTCGAACGACCATTTCACAGGGGTCGCCGCATGCGCTAGCCCATCTTGGTGCCACCGTCACGCAGGGGTGAAATGTTCCCGGTTCGGCCGTGCCTGCAGGTCGCTGGACAGCCGATAGTGACGGAAGCGGGAGACTTCGCCCACCCACCCGGATGCTGCCATTTGGGTTCTTTTACCCTCTGTGCATGCGCAGAATGCTTTGCACATGCGCAGAGGGTAAAAGAACCCAAATGGCGGTGTCCGGGCAGGTGGGCGAAGTCTCCCGCTTCTGTCGCTACCAGCTGTCCGGCGACCCGCAGGCACGGCCGAACCAGGAGCATTTCACCCCTTGTGCCATGCCCCCTTTGTCACCTCATCACATGTGGGAAGGGGGCGGGGAGGGGGTCACAGCGGCGGGACGGGGGTCACGGGGGGGTCGCGGCATTACAAAGGTTGAGAACCACTGCTTTAGTTGAAGATCGGAGGTGAGCTGTTTTTATAACCAATGCAGTAGTGGGTTCTGAATTAGTTTGCTACCGGTTCGTGCGCGCGCATGCACAGAAGTGTCCCAGGTGGGTGGGCAGAGCCTCCCGCCACCGCTACCGGTTCTAAGAACCGGTCCAAACCGGGAGTAACCCACCACTGAACCAATGGTATATGATTACATTATCTCTTGCATATTTGGAGAGGGCATCAAAAAAGCAGTCCATTATTCTGATAACTACCTGCTACAAGTCAAGGTGCCACCTTGGACTGCTTCTCTTCCCAGCATCTAATAACATCTGCAGTTTTTATATATTGCCTCAGCATTGAACCTGATCTATAGTAAAAGTAGTCCTTGACTTACAATCATTCATTTAATGACCATTCAATAGCAATAGCAATAGCACTTAGACTTATATACCGCTTCATAGTGCTTTACAGCCCTCTCTAAGCGGTTCACAGAGTCAGCATATTGCCCCCAACAATCTGGGTCCTCATTTTACCCACCTCAGAAGGATGGAAGGCTGAGTCAACCTTGAGCCGGTGAGATTTGAACCACCAAACTGCAGCTAGCAGTCAGCTGAAGTAGCCTGCAGTACTGCACTCTAACCACTGCGCCACCTCAAAGTTACAGCGGCATTAAAAATGGTGACTTATGACTGGTCCTTGCACTTTTGACTTCTACAGCATCCTCCCAGTCATGTGATAAAAATTCAGGTGCTTGGAAGCCGGCATGTATATGGTGGTTACAGCATCCTGGAGTCACATGATCCCCATTTGTGACCATCCCAGCTGGCTTCCAACAACTAAGTCAGTGGGAGAAGCTGGGTTCCCTTAATGACCATGTGATTCACTTTAACAACTTACAACCATTGCAAAAAGGTTGTAAAATTGGGCAGGACTCATCTAACAACTGCTTTGTTTAGTAACAGAAACTCTGGTCCCAATTGTGGCCATATGTCGAGGACTACCTGTATTATCCATCGACTATGTCTTTCTTTTTCTTTCTTTCTTTCTTTCTTTCTTTCTTTCTTTCTTTCTTTCTTTCTTTCTTTCTTTCTTTCTTTCTTTCTTTCTTTCTTTCTTTCTTTTTCTTTCATTTATTTGTTTGTTTGTTTGTTTATTTATTTATTTATAATAGAAAAGTCTCTATGTAAGGAATAAATTAATATGGAGTAGACATTAGCAAGCAAAAACGTTCGGAATCTATTGGGAAAACATATCTTTCTCCCAAGACAATCTGCATGAAACTATCATTCAGGAGACAGTATTTTTCAAAGAAGAACGGTAATTTGAGCACTTCAGATTTAACCATCACAATTAATTCTGATTTTATTCACAAAGGATCAGATTAACCCAGATTTTTTTCCCCTCCCACCAGATGTACGCAATAACCATGTTAGAGCAGGGGAAAATATCGTTGATTATTGCTGCTATACTACGTAGCAAATCTACACCGCTATAGAGAGACAGTTGTTGAGAAATGTCACAGGCTGTACCTCTTGCATTTCATGTCTCTGTTCTGTATCTGTGTGAGGGTATCTGCAATAGGATGGCATTTCATACATCTGATGTAATTTCAAACATTTCTAAGGAAGACTTTGGGGAAAGGCAAATAAAACGTGTATGCATTTATCATGATAGTCGCTCCATATATGACTTTTTCATTCCCTTTCTGTGGTAGAATATAGTCTGGATTCCCAGGAGGGAGGGACTGCATTTCAGAGGGAAAAGAGGCAACAAACCATGGAAGGTTTGGCTGGGAGAGAGAGAGTTAAGAGTGTTCCTCCCTAAAGATTCCCAGGGCATATCTACAGAATAGTGATGCAAATAGTTGCTTTAGTTTGGCAAGATTTCTGTCTATAGGTGAGGAACAAAAAGGGAAAGTGCTCAGAAGTAACTCAACAAGCCTTTCTTGGTTCTCAAGGTCGAACGCTTTTTCGGCTTAAAGAATGGTGTGCAGAATTCTACAACATCCCTCCCCCTCCCCATTGTTTCAGGGCATCCTCTGAGGTAGCAATGCAGCAAAAGCCACATCAGAGTGTCCCGGTATCAGCCCTACCTTCTTCGTACAAGTGTCATGGCTGCACACATGCATGAAAGGGGAAGAGCTTGCCCTGCAACACGGCCTGCAACATTCTGATGAAAGCCGCAAGCTCCTACAGATGCTGTTGCCTTATCTGTTACGTTATCTTTTGTTCTGACCACGGGGTCACATGGCTTCATGGGCAACTTGTCAGAACAATAAAGGGCAGCATAGCAGGAGTGGATTCCGGATTCTGCTACTGCCGGTTCGCTCAGGGACGCACCGCGCAGGCGGGCGCGCATTGTGCGCGCGCATGCACAGTACTAAAAAAACTTCTGCGCATGTGCAGAAGCAAAAAACAAGATGGCGGCTCCTACGGCGCCACCGAGAGAATCAGCTCGGGGGCGGGGCAGACCTGGGTCACTGCAGGTTCCAGTGACCCAGGCCGCCAACTTACTAACGGTTCTATAGAACCAGTCCGAACCGGTAGGAACCCACCTCTGCAGCATAGGACAGAGAGAAATAAGAGGTATAGATAAGTAGGGGTGTGCATAGGCTACCATATTCTCAAAGGTTATCTGCCAAACTGCACTAATAGAGGGCAACAGGCAAAAAACAGAGGGGTGGGGGGAAAGAAAAACTAATCTGAAAGAACAGGAGGCCAAGTCATTCTAGAGGCTGGCAGGACATTAATGACAGTCTGTCCTTTACCAGGCAGAATAGCTATTAAAGCTACTGAACTGGTGATGTTAAAGTAGGTCACAAAAGATGTTTAAACAAGGTTCTTTAGCAATAAGAGTCAATGATTATCAGTGATGGGCAGGGATATCGAGGCTATTTCTGCTTCAAAGAGTTAACATACCAGGAGCTTTGACAACTAAGCTTCTAAATGGGGAGAAGGGAAACTTGCTTTGCCCTGTTGTCCTACCCACTAATAGGCTGGAGAAATTCCATCAAGCACTAAGGAGGAATAAGACTTAATTGCATAAAGTTTTGCAATTAAGACATAGCGACAGTGAGCTTTAAGTAATGCCAAGGCAGTGACACTGATCACATTAAATCAGCATGCAATATGGAATAAAAATTCTCCCAGCTTCTGACGGCAGACAAGGTCATAACCCCAAATTGCACGATTTAGTTACTTTTTCAGAAAGACCTGTTAGAAAAGAAAACCTATTAACAGACCACGCTTCCGATTTCCAAGGCTGCAGCATGTATATATTTCCTAGCCTCCTATTCTTATAGCGATATTCATATTTTACACCAACAAATCTGTATCAGCAGCAGCCCAACATTGGGTTGGAAAATTTCTATAGGTAATTTAGTTTCTGCTCCCAGTCAATCCCTACAGGGTGCTGACATTTCCGTATCATGCTTAGTTTGGAAAGCCTATTTACAACTCATGGCTTTCTCGCTATTTGGTAGTTCTGTTAAACTATTTTTTGTTTTTGTGCAAGGGTTCCTTTTTATCCCATGCACTTCCTTCCATTTCTCTCTCTCAGTTATAGAACTCTGCTCTTTCTATGAATTGGGATCAGGCCCGTTCCTTGCTCTAGCTATGTAGCATGTTCTTGTTCTGACCCGGCTTCCTACTTGTGCACACAGCACAAGTAGCGTCTCACAAACCTCTTTTTATTGTTTACAGCTACTAATTGTTTCCATTAGCAGTCTTTGAGAGTTCAAATAAAATAAAATAAGTCTTTTCTTTTCAAATTAGTGTCATTTCAATTAGTGTCATTAGCAGTCCGCATAAGTCTGAGCCGAAATCAAACAAATCTGACTAAAAGTCTTTCATGTAACAGCAGATAACACACACACCTTGCTCTTCCTAGGCAAGCTGCCAAGGAACAGTTTGCAGGAGGCTTTGCCAAGTTCAAACAGGAACAGAAAACAGAGGCTTGAATTGCAAGACAAGATCTGGGAATGAACGGAGTTGTTTCCTGCAAATTCCTCAGTCATTTTCATCACTTAAATAGGCTATGGGAGTGGCCAATTAGCCCCAAGCCTTACTCCTGAGTAGTCCTCCTCAGGAGCCATTCCTGCCTTTTGGCAGCTCTGCGCATGTGCGCATTGAGAACAGGCTCTTCTTCCTCTTCTTCTTCTTCTTCACTCATGGCAGCCTCTGAAGGTTCTGAAGGCCCTGGCTGAATCCTTGCCTCTGGCACCGAGCCTTCTCCAGCCTCCTCGCTGTCCGACTCTGGTACCAGCTGCACAGGCTGCTGGCGAATCACAATACTAGCCTCCTCGCTGTCCGGCTCTGCCGCCAGCTGCACAGGCCGCTGGTGGACCACAACCATTCTAGCAGGTGGGATTCCTTTACCAGATCTTTGGGATCGTCTGATTCTGGGATTGGTTCTGTCAGCATTCTGAATCTGATGTTATTTCAGATTCTTGACTCATTTTCCGTAACCCCTTCTGACTGTTGAATGTCATTTTCATTACTGTATCTCTGTTGTTATGTGCTGCTTCTCTTTGAAAGTTTCCTGGGCAAATCCAGGTGCTACTGGTTGATGTATGCTATTATTTAAATATTGCAGCTCATCTGGAATCATCTTTCTTCTTCTTCAGTAAAACACTTCATGAGTTTATCTGTTTCAATTTTTAAGTCGCAATGCCTGTAGCCTTTGGTTCTTATTTGATAGGTCAGCACCAAAGGTGGGTTTCAGCAGGTTCTGACCAGTTCTGGAGAACCGGTAGCAGAAATTTTGAGTAGTTTGGAGAACCGGTAAATACCACCTCTGGCTGGCCCCGCCTCCATCTAATTCTCTGCCTCCCGAGTCCCAGCTGATTGGGAGGAAATGTGGATTTTGCAGTAACCTTCCCATTGAGTGGGGAGGGAATGGAGATTTTACAGTATCCTTCCCCTGGAGTGGGGAGGGAATGGAGATTTTACAGTATCCTTCCCCTGCTACGCCCACCAAGCCACACCCACCCAGCCACACCATGCCCACCAAGCCACGCCCACAAGAACCGGTAGTAAAAAAATTGAATCCCACCACTGGTCAGCACCATTCCTAATCAGGTTCTGTATTTTAATTTATTCCTTCTTCTTTAAGAATATTTGCATAAGCATTGCATTTGAACACCTTTATGTGTGTGTCAGATCCACCTTGCTCCTATTCCATAACTCATGTGTTGTCTTATCTGTACCTTTTGTTGGTAAATGGTCTTGCAAAAGTTCGCTAGATAAAACTTTTCTTCCCAGAAATCATCTGATAGCCTCATGCTTAGCAGGCCTTGATTCTCTCTCCCCCCCTAGCAATTCTGTTAAACCTCTTTTCCCTAATAATTTCAGATTTACAAATTTTCTGAATATGAATGTCCAATTGCAATTCCTGATCACGTCTCTCTTAACTTGTCCCAGATTTCATACCCTGAAGCATAGTTTTGAATCAACTTACAGTTTATTGAGTTCAGCCCTAGAATTATTTCAGGCATTAGTAATCTATTCTTTTTTATCCAAACTCTCCTCGCTTGGGCTTCCTCTGGACCCTGCATCTCCAAGGCCTTCAGAAAGGTTCAGTCTTTTCAAATAGTGCTTTCATCTTAATATTCCAGATGCTGTATTCTTTTCCTTAACCATGAGATTCTCCAATTCCAAAGTCACCACCATTTTCAGAAATGTTATGCTAGCTTTGAAGGTATGAAAAAAAAAATCTCCTAATTTATAATAAGCCCTTGATGAATAATCACAAATCATGGCTTCTGAATGCTTTTTCAGCTGTATGCTTGGCTAAGATCCTGGAAATAAACTGGGGTGTTTTGTGACTGGGATGCTTTGGGTGGTCAGATTTTAATTCTGGTTCCCTGCTGGATCCATAAATGTTTTGCTGGAAAACTGTGGGTAGTTTAGTTTGCACACAGCAAACTTTCAATCAATTCCCACATCCAGAACAAGCATGTGGGTCATTCAGTTCAAGCAATAGTTATAGCTTAATGTTATGGGACTTCAAGCAGGCAAAAGCAAGGAGAGAGATATGAATGAAAGGCAACAATTTACATTATTGGTACATCTCTAGCTTTATACCAAAAAGAACTTTCAGAACCACTGGAAACAATACTGTGGTAATTTACATGCACAGTGCCAAAGAGTGTTAGTTATTCCAGCCTCAGTCCTTTAATATCTCTCTCTCTCTCTCTCTCTCTCTCTCTCTCTCTCTCTCTCTCTCTCTCTCTCTCTCCCTCTCCCCCCCACCCCNTCTCTCACACACACACACACACACACACACACACACACACTGTCTCACACACACAAACAAAAACCCTCTCTGTTGTCATTACCATTAACTGGGTGGAATAGTGCATCATAGAGCAACAACTTTTGAACAAGATACCTCAAATCAGCTAACATACAGAAAGCATAAAAAATCTGAGACCCACGACCCAAGGGAATTAAATTTGAGGAAATTGCAGCTGTTTCAGCTGCTGCTGTGGTTGAGCCGCTCCTGAGGTCACATCATGATCATCTTAAATTTTCTGTGACAGTTTCCCAGCCAGTCTCACAATCCCTTACTCCCTCCCCCATCCAGCAGCAAGGAATTCACTCATCATATGGCTCTTAAAGAAGCAACAATTTTAAGGTGACTGAAGAAAGATCTGGATATTTTAATTACTTTGCCTGCCCCTTCACCGGGACCCAAACGTGCACATGTATCTATATCCCATCTTTGTTCAAGGCACATACTTAGTGTTCATTCAAGGCACATAGTTAGTGCTCATCCTCCTATATTTCTTCACAACCCTGTCAGATAGTTTAGGCCAGGAGTCGGCAACCCGCGGCTCCGGGGCTGCATGCAGCTCTTTGGGCCCTCTGCTGTGGCTCCCTGTCCCATCACTGGTTGGCCCCGCCCCTCGCTGCTTTTAGTTCTTTTTTGGATATTTTTGGAAATCCGGGCTGAGGAACGATTGCCAGCCGCGGCGGAGGCGTCCCTTTGGGCAATCCTCCTCCTCCCCCTCCTCCCCTCGTGACCCTCTGGATGGCTGTGGCTGAGCCGGGAGCGTGCGCAAGCACGGGGAGACCCTCCTCAAGCGAGCGCCAAAGCGCAGGAAAGGCGTGCGCAGGGTGGGCGGCCACTCGCTGAGGGAGGGTCTCCCCGCATGTGTGCACGCTCCCGGCTCAGCCACAGCTGGCCAGGGCATCACGAGAGGGGGAGGAGGAGGAGGAGGAGGAGGGTCACCGGAGAGTACCCTGTACCTGCCTTCACTGCATGTAAGGCAGCCTTCGCTTCCTGCTGCTTCGGGCTGGAGTTTGCGCCCTCCACGCTCGGCCGAAGAGCTGCTGGTTGGGGGATGACACAGCAAGGCGATGGCCGGAGCATTCGTGCAGGAGAGAAGCTGCCTCCTGTTAAGTGCAGCGCCTTGAGCGCCTTTCCCCACAAGGGGATCTCCTCAGCGCAGGGGAGAAGCTGCGGCCTGTTAAGTGCAGTGCCTTGAGCGCCTTTTCCCGCAAGGGGATCTCCTCAGCCCTGGCTTAACAGACATCGGGAGAGCAGGAAGAGGAGCGTGAGGGAAGCTGGATTCCCAATCCCCTTTCCTGCCTCCTCTCTAGGCGTAAAAGCATTGCGAGGTTCTAGGTTGCGAGAGGAGGAGGAGGTGGGGAGAACGGTCGGCCAAAGGGAAGCCGCAACCTCCCCCTCCTTCTCCTCTCGTGCGCACCCTCCCGGCCCCACCACAGCCGGTCAGGGGGGAGGGGAGGGATGCCTCCACCGCAGGTTGCGCTCATTGCTCCGCCAGCCCGGCTTTCCAAAAGGAAGGGGGGAAAAACAGCTGGTGAAAAGCCCGAAAGAGAGTAGGCAGGGCGGCAGGGCTTTCTGACAGGGAGAAGAGCCACAGAGGCAGGGAGCGAGAGAGAGCGACACACACACACACACACACACACACACATACACTCACAGACATAGACACAGAAAGAGAGAAGGGGAGAGAAAGAAAGAAAAAGACAGAGAAATGAGAGGGAGATAGAAAAAGAAAGACAAGAGAAAGATGAGGGTGCCCCCGCCCACCCAGGTTTTGTGGCTCCGGGTGTTTTGTTTTCTCTGGGAAACGGGCCTAAGTGGCTCTTTGAGTGTTTAAGGTTGCCGACCCCTGGTTTAGGCTGAAAGTGTGCTGCTGGGGCTACAGATGGAGTGGAAACTAAATTGCTCTGGTGTCACTCAAATACATTAGCCAGTATTCCTTAGCTCTTGCCCATACTGTTTCATTTTTCAACCACTTTCTAATCTAAAACTGAGTATAGACTGGCCCCCTTCTTCAGTCGCTGGAGATCAGGTAGGCCAGTCCCACCTTAGCCCTCAGGAGGTCACTGATCCTATTTTTAAACTGTCCATAACAGCTTCCTACACTTCACTAAAGAAGTCGGCAGGGATTCTAATTGGTTCTGCAGTGAGAGCTGCAATGTGCAATAGTGTGGTAAAAACAAATTAAAATAAAAATATCAGCAGCATCCTTATGCCATGTTTAAAGAGAGGGGGGATATCACGGTCTAGACATGACACCAAATGTCAGTGTGTGGCCAGGAGGAGAGAGGTGAAAAAACAGAGGATGAAAGGCCTGCACATCTCCAGAATCACAAGGAAAAATACAGAATGAGAAGAAGAGAAAAGATGGAGGAGGAAGCGGAAGATCGACTTTTTCTGCTGTATGAAGGGAAACATCAGATTAGGCAATATGCCACCTCCACCTAATGAATTCCTCAGTTCATATAGCAATGATGAATCAGTTGGAAACAAGGTCAGGAAGAACATCAGACAATGCAACTGCCTCTTCCCAATGAAATCCTTTGGTGCCAAAGAAGTCCTTCCAATGAGGAATGGATGAATTCCTTATGTGATTATTCAAGGACAAATCCATCATTACACCAGACATTTAATGCCAGACCCCAACCAGCAAGCCAAATGTATTCAAATGGATCCTCAAGATAGCATAGAATTGAGAATGAATATACTCCACAGTGATAGAATTCAACATGAAATTGTAGGTAGGCAGGTAGGTAGGTAGGTAGGTAGGTAGGAAGGAAGGAAGGAAGGAAGGAAGGAAGGAAGGAAGGAAGGAAGGAAGGAAGGAAGGAAGGAAGGAAGGAAGGAAGGAAGGAAGGTAGTTCCCGGAAGGAAACTCAGTAGAGAAGCTGGCAAGAGGTCAGAAGTTGTCCTGCTCCCACTGCTTTTTTGCCCACTCGTGTTCATTCTGTTTCTCTATTTAGATAAGGAAGTATCTCTGAATAACACAATATGGCACTGTAAATAATGACAACAGAATAGAAATGGAAAGGAGGGCAGCTCTTCTCTATACTGCACCATGAAAGATAGAAATTGGTGGACAAAGATGATATATCTCACAACTGGACCATCATACATTTCAAAGATACCTATAAACATCTTTTTTTTTACACGCTTACCTGGTGTAATTTACATTAGAGTCAGTTTGGTGTAGCAATTAAGGCACAAGACCAGGAGATGCTGGCTGGCCTTGGACCAGAATCTCTCTCTCAGTGCTAGGAAACAGGCAAGGGCAAACCACTTCTGAAGAACCTTGCCAAGAAAACTATAGGGACTTGTCCAGGCAGTCACTACAAATCAAAGGCACAACAATCAATCAATCAATCAATCAATCAATCAATCAAATCAAAGGCCACAGTTACGTTCTCATTTCAAAATCTGAGATACCCTCCTTCCTGCCCCTCTCCTGCCAACAAATGTATAGTACTTGAGGACTGGAAACTGGCTGTTCTTCTATCAAACATCACATTAAATTTTTTTTTTATCATGCAAGCCTGTCAAAAATGGCAATAAATTCTGTTCATTTCTGGCTGGGAAGAAGAGACTGGTTCCCCGGAAAGCCTCCAGACTCTCTAATTATCTTTAACTAAAGAGAGCAAATAGTAAGTCTAACTTGAAAAGTATCACAGTCGGGAAGCCACAATTAGCTGCAAAAATTTGGATCCGTTTATCAGCAGATGCCCCACAGGTGCCCTCTCTCCTTGTAGGAAAGAGATCCCAAGGATTGCTGTGACAAAGGTCTTGCATTTAAAAGGCATAATGCCCTATGAATGATTTTAAATTCATCAAGCCCGAGCAAATGAAGGGAAAAGGGGTAAAATAATAATAAAAAAACAACCCTCAGGCCTGGATTTTAATTAGCAATGCTTTGTATAGTGGAATTGCAACCTTTGCTGGAAAAGCTTTACAGAAGAGGTGGGGAAAAAAATCTCTTCGTTAACTCCATCATTACCAACCTTGGCAAGAATTTGGGGTGCAGAATATCCAAGAGAAGAATCTAACCCAACTTAACCTGCTGTCTTCCGGAATTTTTGTACTTTAGGCCCCATAAATTCCAATGGTATAACCAGTGGCTATGCTGCATGAAGATTATTAATTCATTCATCACATTTGTATAGCTGCCCATCCCGTGAAAATCCAACACATCTGGAATGCAATGCATAAAAATTAATTTTGGCTCAAATTCATTGTTCCAATTTTACATCAGATTCATTCCACCGAGGCTGACACAATTTCTCTGGCATGTAGCTAGAAAGGAGCCTCAGTTCTTTATATACCAACTTTGGGATGAGATACTAGCCTTCCTAAACCACATTTTCTTATTACATTTAAAATCAGTTTGATTCTAGCTCAAGACCCTTATTCAGAGCGCTGAGCTTAAGCCATGGTTCCTTCAAATATACCACAGGCAACAAGACTGCTACAGCAAGACTTTGATTAACTTCCAAGAACTGGCATGCAATAAGAGACAGTGAACAGAAAAGAGGAAATGTGTTGGCCCAATGACTATGATCAAAATCTCTGGTAACTGGGCATAGTTGGAGTAGAGAAACATAATCCAAGAGACATTTCTGTTTCTCTGACTCAACCCTAAAGATGATATTGTTTTGTTTGCAAAGCACACAGAATTCAAATTTATAATTATTCCTATAAATCTCATTATTCTTTATGAATGCCTTCTTTGTTTGTCCCACCTGGTGTAGGCTCTGCCTTTCTGCACTGTGTTTGGGGGTTCTTACAATAAAGCTATCAATGCACCATCATGCGTTTTTCAACCAGCTGGTTGTAGAATCTGATGCTGTTTTGGACTAAGAGAATGTGGCCTAAGGTGACCCAGCTACCTTCTGTACTCAAGGGAAGACTATTGCAAAACCTGGGTCTCCCTACTTCAGTAATGCAAAGTACATCCCTACATTAAACTGATTCTCATAATTATTCCTTATTAATTTATGCATTAAAATAGGTAAAGACTTTATCTATTTGAGTTCCTTCTTTAAGTGCCATTATATGATTAAGAAATAAAACACTTGATGTTAACATAATTATCAAAAGCTCATACTGGCACAACTGATAATACATATTTATGAGCCTCCTCATCATAAGAGTTTACAAATAAAACAGCTGTCCGAACCCCAGTGATGTCTATAGGACAAGTGCCATGTTCTTAAAATACCTTACTCTCCTTTTTTAATTTGCGTTGAATCATAACCAATGACTTTGACCTGTAATGTCTTTTACTCCTCCATCCTCCAAACCATCCAGCCTTTCCTCAAACAACTGTAATTCCTTGAAATGTCCTTCCTAGATCTAGAGCTGCAGAATATAAGCATCTTAACTAATAAATAATGGAACAGCAATAATACAAGTGAAGCTAACATGAAAAAATTAGTGTCACAGTAAATGTACCCCAGAAACTGAGATATAGTGTCTGATCAGCTGTGCTTGGCATCAAACATGGATAGGAAAAGCAAGGGTGGAAAAGTTGGATTTTTGTGAGGAAATACTGCATATTTAGTGTCAGGTAGTTCTCATTTCTGCAGAAGGCAAGGAAGGGTTATGCCTGATATCTGCTTGTAAAAGAGAGCTGCAAAGTGCTTCTTATTCATAATTTAACATTGTAAGTTTTTTTTTCTTTTTTAAGAGCTTTAAACTATCATAAGGGGAATGTGGAAAACTGAACGTTGAAGAAAATCAGATACCTGAAAGCCAACACATAATGGAGGCACTCACAAAAGGAGGATGAGTGAATCTATCAGGATTCATCCACATTTTGATTCACTCAGTAAGTAAAGACTGGTTTTCTTTGCTTCTTTGCAATGAAGGAATCTAAGAAGAAGCTTAAAGTCCTGTTCCTCAGAAGTGGTCTTTACTATACAGTATATTTAGGCCTAGCTACTATTTGGCTCCTCCTATTTCTGAACTTCTCCCCTGCACATCCTTTATGTAAGAGCTGATCTTGGTATTTCAGTTCTTATTTTCTCCTTGCCCTCTTTTTCTCTATTTTAAAATCAAGTCTATTAGCTCATAATTAATTTGGCTTGCCAATTGCCTTTGAATAGTCTGATGCCTGGCAGCATATGAATATAGCAATCAAAGAAAAAAAAAAAACTAAATTCCACTCACTCTCCAGAATGGTGAGCCCCACTGTGTAACTACGTAGCTCAAATACAACAGAAACCAAAAGGATTACTCCTGATAAGAGTGATACTCATTGGAAATATTGAGATTTCCCATCTACTACTTATCCTATTTTCTTTACCAAAAACACAAAAACTTTAATTTTCTATAAGTTGGTTGAAATCAGATTTAGGGTTATACTTAGTGGGGTCTCTGTCTCTGCCAGCAGAACTTATTCTTATTTCTCTCACTTTGGCAGAAAACCTAATCTGTTCTTGAAGATTAAGGGTTAGGGTCAGACCAATTTTGGAAGAAGGGAGAGCTACTTTGCAGATACAACTACTTAGAGCAGACACACTGAAACAGTGAGACAGACGAATCATTTCTGGCATAGTTTCACTGATTTCAAGGATTCTCATTTTAAGCATGACTGAATTTGGATCCAACCTGTAAGATTTTCAATCATTGCAACAGTCATCTTGGGGGGGGGTAAGGAATTAGGGATCAAATAATCAGAAGTGTACTATGTTACTAAAATAAACAATAAAAACAGAAATGGCAAAAATGTTGCCCTTCCCCCTTGAGAGTGGCACAGTTCCTTCTGATGCAGCCAATAACCCTTTTAAAAATGTTGGGACACCCTCCAAGAGATTTGCCTTGGGACTAAAAGAACTGTCCTTACAACCCTGAGTTCCTTCATATGTTTTGTTTCCCCAGTCAATTACAAGACGGATAATATATATGTGTCAATAAAAGTGATGATTTTACAGTGGCTTTTACAGTAAAACAATTACAGAAAGGTTCCAAAGAAGTAACCAAGATGACAGTTCTTAAGGAAAAAATACATACTATCTTCAAATTCAATTTTTAGATCTGTATTTAAATTAGGTGGAAACCCCCACCCCCGAATAGTTTCTACCAACCTTTCTGGTTGTGTTTCCCTTTTGTTTGCTGTATACTTTAGTTTTTATTACAACCTTTTCCTTTGATTGGATTTTTGCAGTTTTGTATCCCCGTGGAGTGTTTCTAGAAGCATCAATTTGCTTCTTTCTGAGACCCCCTGCTAGCAATGTTTTCCATTTTTATTACTTTAAATTCAATTCTGTTCAATAGATGATTACACACAGTCAAATAACACAATGTGTCATATTCCATAATGAACATAAAAAAACCTACCAGGCAATTTAGTATGAAATAGATGCCAATTGTCTGTTTTTCTTCTTAAGCATTCCTATATGTTGGCCTTGACATTAAGAAGCAATGGAACCTTTGAAGTTACATGGGTCCACGATTGAAGGCAAATACACGTGTCCCAGGATAATGTTGCAGGAACCAATCTGGGTCGGTCACCGGGACCACATTCTGGTGAGGGAGAAGTTCCCTGAGGATGGGCTGTAGCACGAAAGCTCGGAAGACTAAACCTCTAATCCTGGTGACCAACCCAGATTGGATCTTACATGGGTTCCTCAAATGTGATTCACCAGATATTATTAGGCTACAGTTCCTATAATCCACAGTCAGCATGGATTGGATGATAGGGGTTGTATAGTTTAAAACAATGGTTCCCCCCTCCCTTTCCAGCTTGGCCAACCAGCAAGTGGGGGACAGGGGATGGTTCCATGCACCTGCCACTCGTGCAAATGGAGCTGCATGCATGTGCACTCACCTGCTGCTTATACAAGTGGAACTTGTACGGTTCTAAATGGGCCACAGCCATGGTACTGGGCCATGGCCTGGGGGTTGGTGACCCTGGGTTTTAAGGATGGGAGAAACTGAATTAAGGACATCTTTATTTTTTTGAAAAAGAATTTTCATAAACCAAATAGAAAACCAGTGACATCTACAGAATGGGGTGCAGCAAGGGAAATCAGAGAGACTCAAGCAGTATTGCAGCATCCAGATACAAGGTCCACCCCAGTGGTGGGTTGCTACCGGTTCGCCCCAGATCAGGCGAACCAGTAGCGGCGGTGGTGGGAGGCTCCACCCAACCTCCCGGACATCATAAAAAACGCTCTGCGCATGCACAGAAGATTCTGCGCATGCGCAGAAGTGTTGCATGCGTGCAAAGCGCCCACGCGTGCTCCCGTTCCCGAACCGGTAGCAAAATAGCAATAGCAATAGCAGTTAGACTTATATACCGCTTCATAGAGCTTTACAGCCCTCTCTAAGCGGTTTACAGAGTTAGCATATTGCCCCCAACAATCTGGGTCCTCATTTTACCCACCTCAGAAGGATGGAAGGCTGAGTCAACCTTGAGCCTGGTGAGATTTGAACCGCTGAACTGCAGCTAGCAATCAGCTGAAGTAGCCTGCAGTACTGCACTCTAACCACTGCGCCACCTCGGCTCATAGTAAGTAAGTGAAACCCACCACTGGTCCACCCTTGCAGGAATGTTGCTTTGGTCCTTCTGAGGAAAGCAGGAAACTCCTGAGAAGGCTGCAGAATGGAATTTACAGCCTTGCAGGGATGGCATATACACAATATATTTTCCTTGTTCTATTCTCTGCCATCATATTGCCTCTAGGCCACTTTGGAGATTTCCCTGCCCCCACCCCTTTAAACTAGGCTCAAAGGAACAACTGAAAGAATATTTTTCTGAAAAGTTAATTTAAGAAGAAGCAGAAAAGATCTGAAAAGACAGCCACTTCCAGATCGCCGAAAAGAGGATAAAAATCAGCATGTTATATTGTATGCATGGATATAAAATTAAGGAAGAATTGCTATAATTTAATTAGAAAAATATCTATACATTTATACAAAGCTCACAGTGAAATTAGAATGATAGCTTTGGCCAAAGTCATATTTAATACCCCCCCCCCAAAAAAATCTAAAAAAACACCAAGTGTCAGCAGTGAGAAGACAAGACTCCTCTTGTCCCTACTCTAAATCTTGCAGAAACAGGGCAAGGAAGTAAGTCATCTTCTCTAGGGAGAGCATGTTTCAATGCAATATCTGCAATGTATTAATCCTAGATCAGTGGTTCTCAACCTTTCTAATGCCGCGACCCCCCTGCGACCCCCCCCCACTACCACCGCGACCCCCTCCCTACCCTCTCCCCACGCAGGATGAGGTGATAAAGGTGGAGACTTCGCCCACCCACCCGGACGCCGCCATTTGGGTTCTTTTACCCTCTGCGCATGCGCAAAGCATTCTGCGCATGCGCAGAGGATAGAAGAACTCAAATGGTGGCGTCCGGGCTACCAGCTGTCCGGCGACCCGCAGCACGGCCGAACCGGGACCTTTTCACCCCTGCAGTGACGGTGGCAGCAAGATGGCGGGCTAACGCGCGCGGCGACCCCTGTGAAATGGTCGTTCGACCCCCAAAGGGGTCGCGACCCACAGGTTGAGAACCGCTGTCCTAGATGACACTTGTTTCTTTCAGGGAAGAACCTGCCCTTAGGCAGAAATTTTTCAAATTATTATCTCTCGCAGCAAGATGGGCAGCAAACAAATTTAATCAATAAAATGAAAATAAATAAAAGATTATTTGCAAGTAACAAAATCGGGAAACAAAGTTTTTTTTCCCCTGCTGGGAGAAGAAATAGTTAATTTTTGCAAAGTTGCATTGAAAATTCTTGCAGAAGAACAAAAGCATTTTTCATAGGTTCATACAGTTTCCCAGGCTCTTCCCATACTAATGATCACATCAGACTGAATCAAATCAGAATGGAACAATCCAGTCACCTTGAGAAGGGGAACTTTACTCGTGTTATTTGAAACAATAAATGGCCAGGAGAATGCCCAAAAGCCAGAAGCCAGTTGACAACTATAAAAAGACAAGTTGCATATTGGCTCTTATTTTGCCCTGAACAGTGTCAGTTCATGACTCTGGATGGAAAGTGCTAATCCTTCCAAAATCCATAGAAGATGGATGCCAGAGAGTCAGATGTTACTGTAGGAAGTTAGTACCTACCCCTCTCCTAGAGGAAGGAAATATTTTAGGAAATATTAAAAAAGGCAGAATCTTATATGGATGAGAAAATGGAGAAACATGTTTTTAGGCAGGAAAAAGACTCACTCCTAGTAGCCCCCACCTTTGTCAATGTGCCATCAAGGCACATTGTGCCATCAAGGCCCAGCTCACTCATTCCCCCCACCTTTGTTAATAGCCTGGGCCAGTCTATTCTACATAACAAAGATCTACCCCCCTCAGGCAGACCCATCTAGCAAACAGAAACTCACCACATGGCACCTGGGAAGATTGCATCAGCCAGCAAGGCTCAAGCAAACTTGGACTCAGGACAGCCTACAGAGTTGCCCCTGCATGGCCCATGGGAGTCTGACAGCCAATCAGAGTGCATTTCTTGCACAGGAGCAGGAGGCCCCAGGGCGGGGCCCAAGAGAGGGCATAAAACCAAGGCACTCTCAGCATCTCACCCCTTCTCTCTCTTCTTCAACATTTTCGAGGCATAGGATCCCTCTTTTCCCCAGGACCTCAGACCATGTGGTCCTGCTGTCCACCATTAAACCATCTTTCCAAGCAGTCACCATGCTTCCAGTGTCTTTTTCCCCACTTGGAACCGAACCCAGAAGGATATTCCTTACAACATTACAGTTGTGGAATTGGCAAATGTCATCATTTAGGATCCTAAAAGAGATTTCATTGAACAGCTAGCTATCAACAAATGTAAAATTCGTTGTATATACAGATCTTAATTCCCTGGAAAACCTATGATTACAAATACAGTCTTCTAAGCTCCTCTAAAAATGGTTTATGAAGTGAAGCAGTTCTAGCACGAGATGTCCACATGACTTACAAGACCTCAGTAATTTTGCATGCATAATAGGCCCCCACCCAAGACGTCAGCCCTAACGAAGAAGCAGTTGGATTGAATTTTATGACCTGCCTGTAGTTGTTTTTATAAGTATACATTTACTCTGTTAGTGAAGCCTATATTTGTGGGGTGGGTGGCGGTCAGAATTGTGCAAAAAGGAGAAGGCAAGGTGTGTTGTGATATTGTTCTTCTCCAAATATGCATACACCAGAGATAAACTGTAATGCAAAATTCCACTTCCCATCTAATTTTTTCAGCTATTCCTAAAATTGCTAGACACAACATAAGGTAGAATTTCCTTTTAATAACACATGATCCTCTCTATAAACCAAAATTATTTCTATTCTGCAACTCTTATATCAGACCTGAAAAATCTTTGATTTCCCCAGATGTTCCAGAAATTGACTTCCAAGCATTTCTTTCCATGGACCACACTAGCCATGGTAGCTGAGACTGATAAATCAGCAAGATCTAGAGGGCCATAGATTTCCTATTAATCTTTCTCCAAAACTGTAGTTGTAATCATCTGGAGTGCTGACTTCATTTAATGATTTATGTCGTGTTTTTTTTTTTGCTCAACAAATGAAAAAACAAAACAGTGAAAACTGCAAGAAAGCCAGATACAGCTATATTCTGGTCTATGAACAGGTGAGAGAAAGACACATACATAGAGAGAGAGAGAGGGAGAGGGAGAGAGAATGGAGAAAATGAACTTACAAATGGAACACAAAGGCAATCAAATCTGATGTGGTTGGAACTATTCGTGTTAGTTACCATGAAACATTTGTGGGTTGTTTTTTTTGGGTTTTTTTACAATGTAGTTTCTGCACTAGGCTTCAAAAGTCCAGCAGCAAAAGTTAGCTTTCTTTACCCATCTAGTAGTCATCGGGATTTTTTTCAGACCATGTGCATTAGTTTCTTTTTTTCAGACCATATGCATTACTTTCTTTAAATGATAACTGTGTTTAGCAAATGGACTTTAAACATCCACTGATGTGCATTAAGTACTGGCAGATTTCAGAATAGACAGCTTGTAAACTGAAATAGAAACAACTGAGAATAGAAATAAGAGCATGCAACCAACCTCTTCTTGCAAGATCACCCAAAAAATTGACTTTTTTTAATTTGCAGAATTTTTGTTTAGCATTTAAGTTTGGTCTTCATGAAGATCTTTTCTTTTTGTCTTAAAGTTGTTATCTGCAAGCAGAGAAAAGGAATTCTAACAGATAACATGTTAGTCTAAGGGACCCACAGTGGAAAGAACAATCCTGATTGTGTTTAACATAAAATGTAAATAAATGGTCACCACTGCCTCTCATTTCTTGAAGCCCTTGTCTAGCAATCCCCACCTTTCACCAATAGGGAAAATCCTATAGGAATTCACTAGTTCAAAGAGACTTGTATTTCTTAAACATTCATCTTGCAATCAACACAGTCCTAATTTCATAGCCAGGAATATGGCAAGAGAGCACCGTATGGTAGAGAGTAAAGGGGTCATAAATCTACATTTAATCAAAAAAAAAAGGAGGTGGGGAGAGGAACAAGTAATAAACTCGATTAACAATATAATTAGAGCAATAAAATAGGGCAATCAAATAGTGAGCAACAGGCCAATAAAGGACCATAAAATTAGACTCATTAGTGATCTTTCAGTGCTTTATTATGAGATTTTTCACTAAAGCAAATGATAAACCACAACTCTAAGTCCCTATAAGGATGATTCAAGGATGGTAAATACCATACCCAAGCAGTGATCTTTTCCATGGTTACTCCAGCTAGGAAAGAGATACTAACTTTTATCACCCTCTGAAAATTCAATGCTACTGGGTACAGTACAGTATCCCCAAATCCCTGTCCAGATTCCCAGCATTAGGGAAAATGCTGGGATGATTGGATAGGCTGAAAGTCTCTTTTGTAAAGAGGTAACAAATGAGCCAAAGCAGGCTATTTATTACTTATAATAGCTATGGTGGCACAGTGGTAAGAATGCAGTTCTGCAGGCTACTTCTGCTGACTGCCGGCTGACTGCAGTTTGGAAGTTCGAGTCTCACAGGCTCAAGGTTGACTCAGCCTTCCATCCTTCCGAGGTCGGTAAAATGAGGACCCAGATTGTTGGGGCCAATATGCTGACTCTGTAAACCACTTAGAGAGGGCTGTAAAAGCACTGTGAAGCGGTATATAAGTCTAAGTCAGCGGTTCTCAACCTGTGGGTCGCGACCCCTTTGGGGGTCGAACGACCATTTCACAGGGGTCGCCGCGCACGTTAGCCCGCCACACCCTCGCTCTGCTCGCACATGCGCTCTTTTACCACCTGCGCATGCGCAGAACACTTTGCGCATGCGCAGAGGGAAAAAAGACCCCAAATGGCGGCGTCCGGGTGAAGTCTCCCGCTTCCCGCTCTCGCTATCAGCTGCCCGGCGACCCGCAGGCAAGCCCGAACCGGGAGCACTTCACCCCTGGTGTTATGCCCCCTTTGTCACCTCATCCCGCGCGGGGAGGGGGCTGGGGTCGCGGCGGCGGGGGGGGGTCGTGGCATTAGAAAGGTTGAGAACCACTGGTCTAAGTGCTATTGCTATTGCTCTTATCAGTATTGTACACATTTTCTCCCAATGTTGGAATAACAGTAGTTTAGTAGGGAACTTACAAAACACTATCAATGTATTTTACAACTTTAAAAAAATGCAACTCCACTTACTCGAAAAGATAACTTGCTTTGGTGGACTACTTAACTTTTACTAGCAAAACATATGTGAATGTGTTTGCTAATGTGAACTAAAGGTTTAGAGCTATATTGCACAGGGAAGATGATAACAGAAATGTTGGGCAGCAGGACCAACTTTTGGATTTACGTTTCAAACCTCTTGAAACATGGACATTTTGGGGTCAGGCATCCTGTGGGCCACCTCACCTCCCACAGCCTCCTTTTCTCAGAAGTTATCATTCTAGAATGACAGATGAAATTATAGCAATAAAAATACAGCTGAAAAGTCACCAGGGGGCCTTAGGAACCAGTGGCATTTTGCTTGAAAGTTGTTTCTTATACCCTCATGCTGAATAAACACTGTGCAGTAAGCAGAGGAGATTCTGACTCAGAGCTTCAAAAAAGCAAAGAGCACACACTACAAGGAACCAGCTACAAAAAAAACCCCAACCCAACATGCAGTCTGCTTAATTAGCAAGCTCCAAACCATAACATCAGGGGAGACTTCAACGGCTACTTAATATGGTGGGGGAATATATATTTCAGTTTCACAACAAAATCTGCCATACATCACAGTGTTTATGATAGCCTGGACCAACTGCTGCTCTGAATGCCATATTTGATTGTAACTCCTCCAGAAAATCATTTTTAAAGCAGCCTAAATACAGCTATAAGCAGAACTCAAAGGAAACCAAGGAAGATCTTCACTGCTTTGTTTTATCAGCAAACATGGGCTGTTGTTCCAGAAGAGCAACTCAAAGACAAAAGAGATGTCCAGTACACATGCAAAAGTCCGCCTTGACATTTTTCTTTTCTTTTCGGCTTACAAAAGAGAAGGCCAAAAGAATTCGCAATAGCAGTCTTCGAATACCTGGAGGAAAAGGACATTTCCATTCTTGAAACCAGGAGATTATGAGTTCTAGTCCTGTCTTAGGCACAAAGACAGCTGGGTGACTTTATGCCAGTCACTATATCCCAGCTTAGGAAGAAGGCAAGGGAAACCACTTCTGAAAAGTACAGGCAATCACCAGGTGTCAACATTGAAGCCTCTATCAAAACCACCACCCCAGGACTATCTGAAGAATGGGGTGTGGATTTATTCTCCATGGGGCTCAAGCATATGAAGGAGTCAATGGAAGATTTACAGAGGGACATCCAAACTTGAAATGAGAATTTCCTGATCATTAAAGCTACAAAGCAGTGGAACATCTTGCTTTATCGAATCCCTGGAGGTTTTTGAGGCAAGGTTGGATAGCCATTAGTATGGGATGGTCTCAGGATTCCTGCCCTGGCTGGGGGTTGGACTAGAAGACCTCCAAAGTCCCTTCCAACCCCATGATGCTATGATAAGCAATGACATAAATAGTCCATGTAGGGGTGGCAGCCTTGGAGTTTGCAGGCAGTGGGCATCTGCAGTTGGGCACTTTGCAGTTGGATCAGCGGTGGGTTGCTCCCGGTTTGGCCCGGTTCTGTGAACTGCTAGTGGCGGTGGTGGGAGGCTTCGCCCATCCGCCCGGAACGCTTCTGCGCATGTGCAGAAGCATTGCGCACACGCACGAGCGCGAACCGGTAGCAAAGGTTTTAGAACCTACTACTGAGTTGGACCTTCAGACTTTAACGAATCCTGGTTGTGACCTACCTTAGAACTTGCAGACACCAGGCAAAATAATGAGTGGAGGCAAGTTAAAGTAAGCTTATAGTGTCAGCATATACTGACTCGGGTGATTGCTAGATGGCAACAAAAAGGTACTGAAAATTCAAACTTTTGCAGCAAAAATCTGATTACCCTACTGACAGAGCCACCCCATAAGAGAGAACCAGGAAAGTGGTGGGTTGCTACCAGTTCGGGCGAACCAGTAGCGGCGGCGGTGGCGGGAGGCTCCGCCCACCCACCCGGACGTCATCAAAAATGCTCTGCACATGCGCAGAAGGTTCTGCGCATGTGCAGAAGCATTGCGTGCGCGCAAAGCGCCCCCGCGTGCTCCCGTTCCCGAACCGGTAGCAAAGGTAAGTGAAACCCACCACTGAACCAGGAGTTGCAAATGCTGATATCTTCTCTGAAAATACATTGTATTTTCAAATCATTAGCACAAAACACGTCTACTCTTTCAAGCTGATTCCCAGCATTTGGATGAAAGCCCCATTGGGTGGTTGTTTTGGGGGGGGGGGGGAAACATATGGTTGTGCAATGCAGGAAATCCAGAGTTTGAGATGCCTGCTAGTTATCCATTTCGACTTGAAGGCTCTGAAACGACACATATGGGGTCCAGGGGTGAAAAGGTTTATGCCAGCCTGCTGATAAGTAAGGATAAGAAATGTGGAGATGAAAATAGACAGTAGCTAGATTTTTCAAAGGCTAAGAGCTACCGTAGTTCCCAATTCGCTTAAGGAAAACAATAATGCAATACCAGCCACAAAACTATGCAAAATGTACCATTTCATTATCGATATTTTCATTTGCATAAAATTAGTTTATTTAAGAATATTGAAGCAAAGAGTTTGAAGTCTCAGGTTAGATTATTGCAAGGTCATTTTTTGCATCTTTCCACTACTTCTCTTCCCAAGTGGCAGCATGGGGCAGTCATCTTTTCCTGGGAGTTCAAGATGGGTTTCAACCTTGTAATGCATAATTATGTTCTCAATATGTGTACCAAATTTAATTTGGGAAATTTACATTATAGCATATAGGATTGAGGATGTACACGCTGAGGATGGGGGTGGGGGAGAAAATTGATTGTATCCCAGGTGTTTTATTTCTTCTCAAGAAATATTGTACATATTTTTTTTCTTTACCAGATAATTTAAAGTGATAAAAGGAAAGAACTGGCTAATTTCCTGCCAGGTTCAATGACTTACCTGTGCTGAACATTTGCTAATAGCCACTATCAGAAAACAGCACTGAGAAAGACAAATGAACCCATTTTACAGTTCTGTATTTGTGTTAGGGCCCAAGAAAATTGTCACCATACAACGAAGAGGCATATATAAAGAGAAATTCAGAAGACTCCCTGCTAATATAATATCATCTCAGGTTACTCTGAACAGTATAGAACAGTGATGGTGAACCTATGGCATGTGTGCCAGAGGTGACACGCAGAGCCCTCTCTGTGGGCACGTGCGCCCTCGCCAGCTGATCTTCGCGCATGCCGGAGCCCCGGAAATTCGAGGACCAATGTGTGCGCATGCACACCAGCCAGCTGGTCTTCGAGTTTCCAGGGCTTACGCACATGCACGTTCCAGTTTGGGCACTCGGTGCCGAAAAGGTTCGCCATCACTGGTATAGAACAAGAAGGAAGGAAACAATTACCATGTCCTACTTTTCTTTCTCAAGAAAACTTAAAGGTACAGAGAATAGGGAATGGATTGAGAAACATCTATGTTGAAAATGAGACATTCTGGGTCAGGTCAACAGAGAATGATCTTGGTTATGGTCAATAAGAATCAGATAAGCAAAGAGTATCCAATCATGGCAGTGGGGAAAAAGCAAACCCAGCCTCTTGCAGAATTGTTGCTTATTATATTGTGGAAGTCCCAGAATTTCATTGGAGTCAGGTAGCGCCTAAATTGAAAGCCATAAATAAATCCCAAAAAGTGCATTTTGCAAAGGTTGCTTGGTATAAATAAATCACAATGGTCATATATTCCTACAGGAACATTTAATTTCTGAAAGGTCTACACTGAAAAGAACATGCGTGTAAACGTTTCTAGTCCCAGATATATTAAGGCAGTTTTTCCCACTTGGTGCCCTTCAAAATTCATGCTGGTTGTTGAGTTCTGAAAGGTGCCTGGAGGGCCTGAGTTTGGAAAAAGCTGGTTTGAAATCTCTTATCATCAAAATTTTAATCAGCTCTCTGAACTTCCAATTATCTGCTATAGAAAGGATGATCATTTTGTCTTCTATTCTTTATCATTATCCATCTGGCTAAAATTGAAAGAACAACACCCTGATTTTGGGGTATTTCAGCTTCACTTTTCAGCTGCAATAAGAGAGGGGCAGAAGTTAGCAAATGTTTTTCCTCCTTTTTCTACCAACCTGAGGCCCTCTGGCAGAAGGCTATCCTCAGCATCTAGATCTGCAAAGGAGGTGAACATCTATTCCCTTGAGCTTCTCTCCTACAACTCAGGCCAATTATTTATGGCCCAGTGAACAACATCACACCAATGTATCATTGGGGGAAAAGTAAATAAATGAAGGTTAATATCCCTAGCAAACTCACTTGATACACTGCATTGGTAGTGATAGCAATGGAAAGAACGGACTTAATAAAGCATTTTCACACCACATAAACCGTGGTTTAGGCACGCTTGCCTCTTCATACCACCGAGACTAAGAGGCAGCAGCTCTCTGGGGTTTCCTGCAAAATGTCTCCATCAAAAAGGGGGGGAAAACAACCAAGAGTCAAGGCTGTTGTGTTATTTATTTTTTTTCTCCTGCACTGTCAGACTGTCCAACTGCAGAAGGAAATAAAAAAACTGCAGAAACCTGCTAAAAATTGATAATTGCAATGCCTCACCCCAGAAGCTCCCTTGCTTATCAGAAAGGACATCAGCTATTGTGCATTCAGTGTCCTTTCTTTTATATCTGAAATAGATGGATCCATTATGTTTTCCTTACAATGATGGCTTACAGTAGTAAAAATGATAATAACTAGGCTTCTAAAACAATGAGGCAGGTTTTCTTAATAAAAAGTAGGCATTTAAACAATATTAATTTCTCTTCTCCACTAAACTTGGTTAATCCTTAAAACTGTGTGAGCAAAATTTTTCCTTATTTAGCAGCTCCGATTATATGCCAGATGTAGAGCTCTTTCTACACCAGTGCTTCTCAGCTCAGCTCAGCTTTAAAATGTGTGGACTTCAATTCCCAATATTCACTGGGTTGGCTGGGGAATTCTGGGAACTGGAGTCTACACATCTTAAACTTGCTGAGAAACATTGTTCTACACCATATTTGTTCATGATTTGGGAGTAAGGAAGAGATTTTTCTAGGAATTTAAGTGCCCTGCTCTTGTTTTCCCTTTAGGACAAAAGAAAGACTCATCCATATGCACCTTGACTTACACATAGAAAATATTGCACAGTTGTCCCTACCGGTATTTGGGGGAACCAATGTTGAAAAACCACAAGGCTCCATAAAAATAACCCTGAGAGAGATGGGCTAGAGCACCATTCCCTCTGACACATTTACTATTGACTTCTTAACAGAGCTAGTTATTAAGACTGCATATATTTTAAACATGCCATTAACATGATATAAACAGAAACAACAACAACAATAACACATTGGGCCAAGGGCCTAAATAAAATCACTGCCCCTAATAATAGAAAATAGCCCTAAGCAACTCATCATAGATTCCAAACTAAAACAATGGTCTCTGTGGGGCAGAGGGGTTGCAATAGTCCACTGGGATATTGGGGGGCCCGCTACCTATATTCAAGCATGAACAGAGACAGAGCAGAATCTAATTGTTCCAAGCAAAAAGATCAACTTACCAACCTAGTTTAGGCCACTTTGCAATTGGCTTCACCTTGCAGGCCTTAAAAGCAAACATCCTGAAGAAACATTGAAGATCAGAAAAGAATACATCTTTCTCTTTTATTTTCAAAGTAGCCAGAATACTGTATATCCCAGTGTAGGTGTAAACTGTAGCATTTTCCTTATTGACATTGCAACAAAGAGAGTTGTACTTGATCTCCTCTAACACTACAAATTACTCAGGATGGGTTATATTAGAAAAATAGCACAGGTGGAACAGAGGTGGGTTCCTCCCGGTTCAGACCGGTTCGCCCGAACTGGTAGCGACCTGCTGGTGACGTCACGATGATGTCACGGAGCCAATTTGGTCGATGCCGGTCTGTGGACGCTGCCATCGTTTTTTTGGATATTTTTTTTTTGGACTTTTTTTTTTTTTGGATTTTTTTCCCGGGTTTTTTTTTTTTTTTGGTTTCGCAGAAGCCCAGTTTCCAGCACTGCGCATGCGTCACCATCTTATTTTTGGCTATTTTTGGGGAGAGATTTAAAAAAAAATTTGGTGGGAGGTTTGTTTTTTGGGCTTTTTTTTTTTTTGGATTTTTTTCCCGGGTTTTTTTTTCTTCTGCGCATGCGCAGAAGCCGACTTTCCGGCACTGCGCATGCGTAGCTATCTTGTTTTTGGCTTTTTCGGGGGGGGGGATTTTTAATTTTTTTTTGCACTGCGCATGTGCGCACGCTTTGCATGCGCACGCCCACGAGGCGTGGGAGGAAGCGAACCAGCAGTGAGGTAAGTTAGAACCCACCCCTGAGGTGGAAGTGTTTGTTTTGTTTTAAAATCCCTTGTACCAATCAGTTCAGTATGTCATTTTCACTGCTGTTAAAATAAACAGAAATGAGAGAATTTGTAATAAATCTCCAGTGTCTCACATAGTTGAGCCCAAAGAAAATTATGAAATTTGGAAAGCACAAAGGTTTAAGTTTCAGTTTGATCTTTTATTACTTATCAAATAGAATAGAAAGAGTTTTCATATTTACCTGTTAAGGTTCTGAACAAGGCCAAATATTATTGTGTCTACGTTTTAGAAGAGCATATTCTCAGTTTTTTATTGGCAATATTTGAGTAATATTTTATTCAAGGGTTTGCATATTTAATTTATTACTGTAGTTATTACCCATCCATTCTGGTATGTTTGGGAAAGGCAATACATGTCAGTTGTGTCATTAGCACAGCATGGATAAGAGCAGATGTTTGATGACAAATTCTCTTGGCATTCAGAACAGCAACCTTGTGAGTAATACTTGTAATGTACTTTGCATTGCTCCAATTTTATACCACACTATTGGTTACTTTGATGATCAACGAAATCGTTCTTGTGACTTGGGCAACTATTACAAGCTTTCTAAGTATGGGGAGATAGGGAGGACAAACATGGAGTAGTCGTGTTCAACATTACTTTTTATTGGATCCATCTGCGCAATTAGCCTTTTACTCTTCATACCATTACAAAAGTAATGGGAGAGCAAGAACTTTTCCTGATGACCCAGCAAGTACATAGTCGGGTCTTTGTGGGTCCAGCTCTAGCACTTCATCTGCATTTAATTATAGCAACAGTTAAGTGATTAAGATTTACACATTTCCTCCTACAGAGAAAATGCTTCAACTTTCCAGCTCCTTATCCAAAACACTGAAACTCAAAAGGCTGACAAAACTACAGCTCCCAAAAACTGAAATCTATTTGCCTCCTTTATCCTCTGCTGTATGCTCGGGTCCTCTTGGTTCATATTTTTAGTGTATGAAAAACAGTCCCCCATGTGTTAGGACAGCAAAATGATGTATGGCTAATGTAGGCCATAAAGGTTAGAAGGATAATTACCTCCGCATCTTGATGGCTGGCAGACATCAAATACTTTTCCAGACATTTAGCAGAGCTACCAATTAATCTGAGTCCTTGCCACCTCCTGGAACCTCAGCAGCTTCACCCACAAAGACCCGACAGAATGAGTGTCAGAAGTCTGGCACTTTCTTTCCAGGGGCAGAAGGCTCTTCTCCCTTCCTCTCCGCTTCGCAGGAAGGGAGCCCATTTCTGTCAACATAATAAAAATAATGAAGATGTGTATAGGACCAATTTCTTTTCTGCAACACAGGAACTGCAGAAGCAACTCTGCTGTCAAAATGAAGTGAGAAGATTGCAAAGAGCCATTACAGGTAGTTCCTGGGTTACGAGCATTCCCTTAGCGAATGTTTGCACTTACGCGGTAAGCACCCCCTACCGTTTGCGAACAAGGCCCAAAACCACGAATCTTGCAGCACCACGGCAGTTGTTCGCCCTTACGAACAACCACAGAGGATCTGCAACATTCGACCTGCACATTTTCGGCTGAAATGGAGCTTCTGAGAGGCAGATCCACCTCTCAGAAGCCCCATTCGGGCATCCAGAGGCCTCACCTGGCAGGTTTCCAGCTGAAAGGGAGCTTCCGAGGGCCGGATCTGGCCATCCGATGCTCCATTCCGCCCTCCGTGGGCCTCCCCTGGCCCGTTGCAGGTCAAAATGGAGCCTCAGGGGGCTGGAGGAGGCCCGCGGATGGCCGAATGGAGCATTGGAGGGCCAGATCCAGCCCCCAGAGGCTCCATTTCAGCCTGCAATGGGCCGGGGGAGACCCAGAGAGGGCCAAACGGAGTGTTGGAGGGCTAGATTCGCCCCTTAGAAACTCCATTTTGGCCTGCAACATGCCGGGGGAGGCCTGCGGAGGCCCAAACGGAGCTGCAGAGAAGCGCATGCGGCTGAGAGGCTGGAGAGGAGACTGCTTGCTAGATCTTTGCACGGTAAGTGACCCGGTGCGGCAGGTTGGGTGGCGGGGAAAAGCAATTGTGGGGAGCATGAGATATTTCAGTGGGTCGGGAGGCCTTGGGTGGTCTTAGGCAGGTAGCCTGTTCCATCACTAGGGCCCCCATGGCCTTCCCCACCCTGAAGTACCTCCTGTGTACTTAACGAGCCTCGCATTCGATTAGCGAATGTGTGGGCGAAAAGAGGATGTGATCCCGTTCAAGGTACGAGATTCACTCCCATGAATCCCTGGGTTACGAATGAAATGGGCAGGCTCCATTACATTCGAGGACTATCTGTAACATTAAATACTTCTATTGATAAATAAAAATGACCGTATCTCTCTTTATAAGTAAACTGGACAAACATGGCAATAAAAAAATAATTTAAAAAAAGCTAGGGGCAACACAACTAAGCCACACGAGATGTTTTATTTGTAGCTTGGCAATGGTATGTCCACATAGGGAAAAAGCTCAACAGCCAACTGTACTTGGCTTAGTCATTGTGCTGAGGGTCATCCAACCTCTTACTTCTGGACATCCTTCCACTCCCCTTAATGGCTGCTTTCTTTCCCTTAACAGAAAACCTACAGACTGGCCCAGCTGGGTCCATTTCTCTGACCAGGAAGCTGCTTGTGAGAGGCCTTGGATGGTCTTAGGCAGGTGGCCTGTTCCATCAGTAGGCCCCCCCATGACTTTCCCCACCCTGAAATACCTCATGTGCACTTAACGAGCCTCACATTCGATTAGCGAATGTGGGCGAAAGGAGGGAGCGATCCCGTTCAAGGTACGAGATTCACTCCCACGAATCCTCAAGTTACAAATGGAATGGGCAGGCTCCATTACATTCGTAACTCGAGGACTATCTGTATTCTTAGCACTGAGAAGTTCTACAGTGTAGGATTAGCTAGTACAGTTGAATGGTGCTCACAACTGTCCTGCCAGGTTGGAGCAACACTGCAGAAACACCCATGCTAAAGGATGATAGGAATTCAATATGTGGTTCCCAAATTCGTATTATAATGCCTTGCTTTTTGCTCTCCTATATTCATAATAAGATATTATCTAACAACGTTGTCCAAACATACCAGATTCTCCCATTTTAACTCAAGGACCTCAGTCAATAGCCCAAGTCTTTCCTTTATGCACGAATATCTTTCCATGCCTATATAGGCCATAGTTTTAAGGAACCACAGCATTTGGATTGAGAGATGTGACACAAAATAAGCAGGGACTATTTTCCTCTTGAAGGATTACATTTTTTTCCCTATCCTGTGTTCCATTCAATATGAATGTATGGTCCTGAAATAATATATCTCCTAAATTGGGAGATGGGGGGGGCTTGTTTGTTTTTTTGTTTGTATTATTCTTATTGATGTCACGAAACAATCAATGCAGTCCCTCCAAAAATACTCGATCTTGATTTTGCATTAAGCAAATAACAAGATCTAAAATTTAATGCAATTCATGAAACACCTCTGATTCAAATATGAGGTTCCTGTTTAGACTGCAGATTGCAGATTTTCCACCATACTGCAGGATTTTCCATGATATGCATTCAATCTCAAATTATAGTTAAAGCAAATTCTTTACCATGCTGTACTTCTAGTTTCTTCCAGTCCGAAATTCAGAGTAACCTAATACGCATCTCTCCCTCTCTTTTTCTCTCCAAAGCCACTAAAAAAAGCAGACAGAATTCTATTCATTAGAAACTTAGGACAATGTGAAAAAATTAAAACTTAATTTAAAGCGAGCAATTTAAAAACAAAAATCAGAAAAATAAAATGGTTTGCACTTATAATCAGAGTGGGTGTCAGGCAGGCCTTGCAGGAAGGCTAAATGAATATAGATATCATTTGTACCTTGGTTTGATTTTGAACTTCTAATTCAGAGTGTACTTATTTTGTTTTGTATTCTTCGTTACAGAAAAGATCCAGTGATTATGTTTTTCAGATGCATATAAACAGGTTTTTCAGAGTTTTATTTTCCTAGTAAACCTGCTGAAGATGGTCAGCTCCTTTAGGCCAGGGATAAGCAACCTTGGCCCTTTTACGACCTGTGGACTTCAAATGCCACAAATCCTGAGCCAGCCAGAAACTCTGTTTTTTGTCTGCTAATGCTGGCTCAGGAATTCTGGGAATTGAAGTCCACAGGTCATCAATGGCCATAATTGCCCACCCCTGCTCTAGGCTCTGCGGGACCATGAAGGAAACACACCTTCCCTTCTTCACTCTGTCCAGAGTTACAATTCTATCAACTAATCTGTACAGCATTAAAGAGCTTTAGGGGAGAAAGGAGGCTGCATAATTTATATGCACTTTCTATTCATTGCAATGAAAGAGCGTACGTGTTCTGGTTCTTGATAATCAGTTAGGAGACAAAAAACAGACATCCTCAGATATATAATCCTACCACATAACAAATTGCTTACAGAATATTCTAAAAATCATTGACAATGATTATTATGTCATCAATTCACAAAACAAAGCAACACCATACTAAGCAAGAAATAGTATAAATACCTTAAGTAGTAGCATAAATACCTTAAGAGCTTTCTAACTGATCTCAATGCACAGAACTGCTCAGATATATCAAATGCAATGTCCAGCATAACCCTATACTCTTCCCCATACCTAGTACAAACCAAATTAAGGCAAATAGCAACTTAATTTATATTCAGAGTAGAAATCAGCTTCTCCTGGCACCTAACCTTCTCTTTTGTTAAAGTGATTGGGTATATTCACATAATATGCTTAATCCTCAAGAGATGTAAATGGTTCTCTCATACACCTTCTCACTCATCTAATAATTGCCTGGAGATGCCTGACTTGTTAACTTAGCAGTGAGGTGTTTGCTGTTTAATACTTGTTCTGTGCCAGCAATTACAAATGCAAGAGGTCACGTGTGTGTATAAAAGGTCTTTATGGCAGCTATAAATCTCACTGCAGTGCAGGAGTGCAATTACTACTTCAGAAGGTGAAGTTCTGGGCAGACAAATTCAAAAACCAGGAATCAGAGGTGAGCGTTGTCTTGTAGCTAGCCAGAGGTCAGACAGGGAATCAGAAGCAGCACCAATTCAGGAAATCATGTCCCTGATTGAAAAATGTACGGTATTTGCCAACAGATATATAACTACCAAGCCTTTCTTTTATAGCATCAATTCAGACATACCTCCTTCTTTCAAGAAGCCTCAAAGTTTTTGTTCTATTCACTTGATCTTTCTGTGTGCGGGGAGACAGAGGATATTTTCCTGACCAGGTTCCAGGTCAGATGATCTGTCTGCTGTTGTGCTTCTGCAATAAGGAGCAGATTACCTGAGAGATCCAATTTGGAGTCTGACTCATTAGATATCACAATATTACTGGAGTGCTGTGCATATTTTGAAAATGTGCTTCTGATTATGTGCAACTACAGCATCTCTCCGCTATAAATTAAAAGAGCACAACCTTTTAGATATTATTGTATGACCTTGAAAAGGATGCTGCTGGTTTAAGATTCACATTGACCTGAATGAGTAGATTCTTTAAAACAGTGCTATTTTTTTTCCAGGATTCCTTTTTTAATAAATAGACAAAAGGAGGTGCGCTCAAACTACATGCAACCTTATCATTTAATTATTTTATACTTAAGTGTGTTTGGTCAGTACTGCCACTGAGTATTTACGCTATTGTCCTGCTTCTGATTCCAATTAAACATTCACACAGTTGCTATTGGAAATTAGCAGTGTACTCAAGGCCAAAAGATAACAGCAGACAAGGAATGCAAGCCAAAACAGAATCTCTGAAAGAAGCTTGCCTGACTGGATTGTCTTTAATAGGAGCACACAAAAGAATAGTCCAAGTCCAGTCCAAAGTTCCAAGATCCAGGTCAGTGTTGTCAGCCAGTCCAGAATTTCACAAGCAGAATCTATACCGTGTTTTCCCGAAAATAAGACCCTGTCTTATATTTTTTTGAACCCTGAAATAAGCGCTTGGCCTTATTGCCATGCACTCAAAAGCCCAATTGAGCTTATTATCAGGGGATGTCTTATTTTGGGGAAAACAGGGTATATGAGTATCACTCCAGAGCCAGAGATCAGATGGTTAATTCCAACAAGGGATGGTGTATCAGGGCTACCTCTTAAATCATGCTGCAGCCAGCTGCCCCTAAGATATTTACTTCTTTGTTTGGCAAAGAACCTTATAGAAAGTCTTTGCTCTGCTCTCCTCTCCCCTTGGCAGGTGTGGGGGCTGGGAAGCCTTATGTCGTCCTCATCTAACTTTTCCAACTGCACAGGTAGTGTCTGTGTTTGATCAGCTCCATGTGATTGAGTCTCTTAAGTCTGACATTCCACAGGACACTGAAGCAGCTTCTTTACATTCAGAGTTGTCTTCTCATGACAGCTATGGGAAATAAGTTTTAATATCCCATATTTTATGCAAACACAATTGTACAATAGTTACTGAAGATCCTAGGACTTATGCATTCACAGAACATTCACTTTCTCCTCAGGTTTGCATTTCTGGGAATAGTGGTACCTTGGTACTTGACTGGTTTACAACTCATTGAATTTGGGGTTCAACCCATTTTGATGTGAAAATATCCGGGGTACTCGTAGCTTCTTTGGTATTCGGTGCACTGCAAAAGGAAGAAGAGGACAGCCCCAGAGGGCAGACAGGAAGTCGGACATGCTGGGAAGGTTGCTGAAGTAGGAAAAAGGACAGACAGAAGGTACTTCGTGGCCAAAACAAAGGGTCACATACCAGTAGTAAGTCACTTGGTTTGTTTGGCCTTTGTAGTTTTTAGTTCACAATGTGCCTCCTGAAACCAATTAACATCAAGTACCAAGGTACCACTGTAACAATATATCCAAAGATCAACTCATCGTAGTTTTATGGCTAAAGGCATTCTGGCACGTATACAGAATGCAATGCCCAAGGTTTTTTGGCAGAATTTCCCACAACAGTTTTTCCAACCTGTTACAATACATCTGGAGATCACTAGTTGGGTGAAGGGACAAGTAAACTTTTGATCTAAAAATATTAATGGCTTCCAATTAACACCACCTAATTCTTATGATAATTCCATAGGGAATGCTCCTTGCACCTCTATGATAATTATCTGGGATGTTGCAAATTCAAACACATTTGGGGGTGAAAACTAGATGAAATGTATTAACTTCTTCAAACACATTTGATTTATTTAAGTATTAATTTCACATATTTAAATAGCACAGTTCCAACAATAATCTAAAAATAATGAACAATAAAACAATAATGATCTTTTAAAACAATAAATATAATATAATAAAAACAGAGGCAAACTTCCCATAAGCTGACATCATTAAACAAACAAAAAACAGATGAAAAACACTGCCACTATTGAAAAAAGATTAAAGAATATTTTTAAAATGCCACAGAAGAAGACTATTTTAAAATTGATTTGGTTAATATGATTCTCTGAGCCATATTTTTCTCCAATGCTCGAAGCCAAGACTAATCATAATTAAAAAATAATAATTCAGAGTTTCCTGCCATTTTGATGTGGGAAACATATGAATGTTGTCTGCAATCATGATCATAAACTTAATGGAATCCTAAAAAGCAAAAAAACGCTAATAATCCTCTAGTTTCCAATTAAATTCCACCACACTCCCAACTCTGGTCTTATCTACATTACATCAAAAATTAAACATAATCCTGAATTAAAGGATGCCATGGCCTGTCCAGAACTTTCCTTCCAGTCAAAGGAAATATTCCCAACAGCTAGAATCATTAGCTAACTAGTCTAGCTAATTTGGTTGTATATAATAGAGAAGTAAATCTGGGTCCAGTAGTTAAGGCACCAGGCTAGAAAGCAGGAGATGGTGAGTTCATCTCCTGCCTTAGCCATGAAAGCCAACTGGGTGACTTTGGGCCAGTCATTCTCATCTGACAGGGTGGTTGTTTTGGGAAAAATAGGAGGAGGAAGGGGGGTTGGATATGTTTGCCACCAGGGGTGAAATCCTCCCGGTTCGGGCGAGTAGGTAACGACTGCAGCAGCTGGTTCGGAGAACCGGGATGGCAGTGTGAAGCTCCACCCACCTGCTCCCACATCATCACTTCCTGGTTTTTGTTTTTGTTTTAACTTTTTAAAGCCTATTTTCCCTGCTGGTTCCCCTGAAAGAAAGAAAGAAAGAGAGAGGGAGGGAGGGAGGGAGGGAGGGGGAAGGGAAGGGAAGGGAAGGGAAGGGAGAAAGAAGGAAGGGGGGTTGGATATGTTTGCCACCAGGGGTGAAATCCTCCCGGTTCGGGCGAGTAGGTAACGACTGCAGCAGCTGGTTCGGAGAACCGGGATGGCAGTGTGAAGCTCCACCCACCTGCTCCCACATCATCACTTCCTGGTTTTTGTTTTTGTTTTAACTTTTTAAAGCCTATTTCCCCTGCTGGTTCCCCTGAAAGAAAGAAAGAAAGAGAGAGGGAGGGAGGGAGGGAGGGAGGGGGAAGGGAAGGGAAGGGAAGGGAAGGGAGAAAGAA
>QLTV01003957.1:1015004-1042718 GCA_003457575.1 Thermophis baileyi | reverse complement strand
AGGTGGACATAGCGGCAGAAGGAGGCAGGAAGATGTCTGCCTGGCTGGTTGAAAGTGCTGAAGAAGCTAGTCACAGTTCTCCTGGCCCAAGCCCTCGTCGCCACTGTTAGATTGTGGGTAGAGATGACAGGAGACAGACTTCCAAAGCAGCTCTTTATTTCAGCTCTTGTGTAAGCAACCAGCAAAGAGCAGTCTGACAGCTTGCCCTTTTAGGCAGGCAGATGTCTGCCTGGCTGGTTGAAAGTGCTGAAGAAGCTAGTCACAGTTCTCCTGGCCCAAGCCCTCGTCGCCACTGTTAGATAGTGGGTAGAGATGACAGGAGACAGACTTCCAAAGCAGCTCTTTATTTCAGCTCTTGTGTAAGCAACCAGCGAAGAGCAGTCTGACAGCTTGCCCTTTTATAGGGAGCTGTCAGACAGACCAGCCAATAGCGTTTGAGCTTTTTCCCGCTCAAACGCTGGACCTGGTTGGAACCATGCAACACAGTTGAAACAATTAGAACATAACAATCATTTTCATGACACAGTTTAGGGCATTAGGAGTAATTGCAGCCTAATGCAACCAGAATTTTCATTGTCAAATCACTAAAGGATGGTGCATAAGGACCATGAAGGAGTATTTTCTATCAAAACCTCTTCCCCCTTTAAGATGGCTAATGTCACAGTTGATTACCACAGTACTAAGTTTCCACAATATGTATTGTTCATAATGGNAGAACATAACAATCATTTTCATGACACAGTTTAGGGCATTAGGAGTAATTGCAGCCTAATGCAACCAGAATTTTCATTGTCAAATCACTAAAGGATGGTGCATAAGGACCATGAAGGAGTATTTTCTATCAAAACCTCTTCCCCCTTTAAGATGGCTAATGTCACAGTTGATTACCACAGTACTAAGTTTCCACAATATGTATTGTTCATAATGGCCTGTGCTGAATAAATGAAATTCAAATGTGGAATTGGCAAATGTTGTATCTTCACAAGGAAGTCTTCCTCTTCAGCTGTCACCTAAATCTGGGCTTTAATGTAAAGAATGGGGAGTGCAGAGCACTGTATTTTGTATCCCCCACCCCCTTCCCCAAATACTTCCAGATGTATGGGGTTTATATGCCTTAGAAGTACAACATTTAGCTAATGAAAACAGCATTCCTTTTTTTTTTTTTAGCTTATCCCTAAAGCTTATTCCATTCTTTCATCACATCATATGACAGGGAGGGGAAAACAAAAATAATGGCATGTATAGGCAGACTTTTACCCATCCACAGCTAAGGCAAAGCACCATTCAACTTTTTTCTCTTCCCTTAATCTCCTATTCTTTTCTCTAATCAAATCAATCCATTGGGATCCAGCTTGAATTCCTACTGCCTAATGAACCTGGAAAGAGTTCCCAAGAGGCGTACCTACAGCAGTGCTAACACAACCTTACTAATAAGGCAGGACTGGTGTTAATGATGACCAGGCTGGTTAAAATTGTAGTGTGTGCCCACCCACAAAGAAGGCAGCATTTCTCAGTCTAAGAAATTAAAGTGCCTTTAAAAGTATTTGGGGAAAAATCCTGACCATTAATAAATTTATCAATTTACTTCAATTTATAAACTGACTTGCAAGTATATTGCAGCTATATATAGGTAGTTGACTTACAACAGTTCATTTAGTGACTGTTCCAAGTTATAATGGCACTGAAAAAAGTGACTTATGACCATTTTTCACACTAATGACCTTTGTAGCATCCCCATGATCATGTGATCAAAGTTCAAATGCTTGGCAACTGGTTCATACTTATGACCGTTGCTATGTCCCAAGGTCATGTGATCACCTTTTTTTGCAACCTTTTGACAGGCAAAATCCATGGGGAAGCCAGATTCACTTAACAACTATGTTACTAACTTAACTACAGTGATTCACTTAACAAGTGTGGCAAGAAAGATCATAAAATGAGGCAAAACTCACTTAACAAATGTCTCACTTAACAACAGAAATGTTGGACTCAATTGTGGTCCTAAGTTGAAGACTACCTGTAATACTTATTTGACATTCTCAATTATCATAGCCTGCTTCTCTCCCAGGATGTATTTTGATGTTGTTTTGTTTTAGTTACAAAAAGTGTCCAATTGCAGCTGGTTGGTGAGGAGTTTGCCTTCTTGTGATTACTTCTCTTTGGTGTGTAACTTCAGGTATTCAAATTATATGGCAACTTCAAACCTGAAATCAGCTGAGATTCCTGGTGGTAAACTAAGTTCGCAAATAACAATATAAATAAAAACTGCAACTTTCCCTTCCTCACTCCAAATTCTTTAAATTACAAAATAATTTTTTAGAAAGTGGGAAGTCAAAAAGGATGATAGAAGAACACAAGCCCCACTAATGCATGAGATAATGCTAAAACACTCAGAGAAGCCATAGTAAAAACAAACATGTCAATTTAAAGTACCACCAATAAATTCAATATTGAAAGTGATCAAGGTTAAAGGCAGTCCTTATTACAGGGGGGAAAATATTCTATCTAATTTACATAAAATGCTTCCTTAACTTAAAAAAAATTAGCATTATTTTCTTGCCTACGTATTCTATGACCATATTGGAAGGCCATGATAAAACCAGACTTATTAAGTCCAAAGGTCAAAATGATAAGTTTAAGAGTTCTCATGTGATATTATATTCTATCAGTTCTTTTTCTAAAGCATAGTATTCTTGAGCAGGGATTGTAGCAGGGTTGCGTTTCTCTTACCTTCCCTACCGGTTTGGAAGTGCGTGCATCGCGTCGGATACTGACCCTCTGCGCATGCGCAGAAGCCTTTGCGAATGCGCAGAGGGTTATTTTTCAGCTGCTTTCAAGCAGCAGCAACCGGGGAACCGGTTTGGGGGCGTGGCAAGCCGGCCATCACTACCGGTTCGGCGAACGGGGGCAAATTTCCGCCACCGGCTCACGTGAACCGGTCCAAACTGGTAGCAACCCACCACTGGATTGTAGTAGACAGGATTTACACTGTCTCTCAAAAATTCAAGAGATCCCAGTTATTTATAAACATTTAAGACTAACACTGTACATTGTTCAGGACTAACATTTGTATAGGTTATAAATTATTTTTGTTTAGAAGCATAGCAACAAAAGATCATCCTTAATTATGAAATGATAATTTGCTGTTTCACAAAACCCATCTACCATTCTTTTTTTTATTATTATTATATGTACTGACTCTTTTCCTTTCCCTTCTTTTTACTTTGCCAACTGCATCACTCCTATTACTTGCTTTTTCTTAGCTGTCTGCATGGACTTCCTTAAGAGGAAGTGCCCAGTTTACTCTTTATTTGCATAGTACAGTATTAATGAAGCAATCTATACTTTTTCTTCTATGTAACATTGGGTTTTATGTCATGTAAATGGATCTTTCTCTTCATGCAAATGATTTGGAGCCCACAAATTTTGTAACTTAAGAGAAATATGAAAACATCTAGGACAATAAAAGGCTGAGCCTAAATATTCAAATATGTGCTGAGTATTCAAGAGATTTTTGAGAAAGCAAAAAAAAGGGGGGGACTTCATTTAATTACTTCTGAAGATGCTAGAGAACTCTTACCAAGAATAGAAAATATAGTATAGTTATCCCTCACCAAGTTGAAAAAGTCTTCTCCAACTTATCTGAATGTATAGACAAGCTGAAGAAAGAAATAGATTTTGACTCATGCTGATGCCTGGACAAGAGGTTACTCGCTCTTGATTGGCTTGCAAAGTTAAAATTAAATTATAGCGTTCATTAAAGTTATAGTCAGCTTCTGGTCACAAGATGTAGCAATGGATTTAGTAATGAATGACACACTTCATGGAAGATTTTGCTTTTGAAAAAGTTGTTCACCATTGGTGGGATTCTCAGGGGGACGTAAGTGACTGTTACCATATATATAAAATTAGTTTAAATTGGCCTCCACTTATCTGGCAGTCTCCAGGTGTCTTGAACATTTTCCTCCTATAGGTTTTTTTTTTAAAATAAAAACCTTCCAATGCTGTAAATCTGAATGAGGAATGGTCAGTGCCTCATAATGATAGAAATCAGTAACACAGTTATCCCCTCACTTAGTTTCTATGTATCAATTTTACTGGCAAGTCCTAGGGATCTGTGAAGCATAATAGTGGTGTAATATAGGTGATCCTTGAATTAATGGCCACAATTGAGACCAGAATTTCTGTCGTAAGTTGTGGTTGTATAATAATATTGACATGATGGCCCAAACCCCCAAAAAATATGGCCATGAGAAGTCACTGCTTCTATCCAGATTTCCCCACTTCCTGCACCTCTCTCTCAGTCTCACTGCTCATTCTGTGCTTAGAGATCAAACTCGAAGCCTCTACAGCACAGCAATCTGTGCCTTAGAAATCTAATTTTCAGTTGCCTGCCTGAAAGCATTTCAGGAAGTAGCAGAGACAAGAAATGAGGGCAATTTTGGCTCCCTACTGTTGCAAGTGAGAACAAGTAAGCCATAAACTAAAAGACACGTTAAAAGGATGACAAGGGCTTATATATTACTGCAACTTTAGCCCTACAAATTAGGGGTTGGAACTTCTCCAAAACTGCAAGGGAGTAGTCTCTATATACTATTATCAAGCTTGAAAGCTGCTAGTCAACATACATAGAAATGGAATGAAGAAAAGCTTGAAGAAATAAGAACAACAAAGAATAAAAGTATACTCAATGCCTAGTATGGAAAGTACAGAATTCTGATTCAGGTTTTAAATGTGTTTCTTTTATGGTCCACTTAGTTTACTGGGCAAATCTATTCTAAAGGGAGAATTAAAGGGAAAATAACAAACAAAGCACTGTATTCATGCAAGAGATTGAATCATAATGTATTGGATGGACTAAAACTGATTGGCCTGTAGAACATGCTAAGCTGCAAATCAGCATTAAGTCACAATGATTGGCTTACATACCATGCTAAGCAAACCCCAAAGATCCACATTATAGCTTAGTATGATGTCAGGTCAAGGAGCTTTGCCCAAAAGTTCCACTCCATTAAAATGTAAATAGTAAAGATATTGGTAATTGGCTGTTCTCTAAAGAGAAAGACTGACCATGAAGCAGGACAGGAATATTTAAATACCAAGAGACTATTATAGAATGTAAAATGTAGAAAGCAAAGTTTGCCTACATGCCAGATTGGACTCGGGGCATACCAAAGGCAAAGAACTGCAGACAGTATGATTCTTGTTGCTTGCATCTACCCTGTTCCCCCCAAAATAAGACATCCCCTGATAATAAGCCCAGTTGGGCTTTTGATTGCATGGCAATAAGGCCAAGCACTTATTTCAGGGTTCAAAAAAATATAAGACAGAGTCTTATTTTCGGGGAAGCACGGTACAAGTTGCCATGTCTCAGAAGTTAATTTAGTGGGAGGTTCAGAGAAATATTGTTTAATCCACCTCTAACCTATTGGTGCAAAGAGTGTTATTTGCTACAATTCCACCTGGAGTACCATGCTACTGCACAAGTTAAAATACTGCCCTACATTTTTCAGGTCACTGCTTTGAAATCCATTCCAGACTCAACCTAAGAAGCAAACTTCCATCAACTCTACGATGATCATTGCCCCCAACTCTGCATATTTTCAAGAACAAAAGAAAAGGCACACAGATTACTTTACAAATAGTTCTGTGCTTATTTTCATTTCTAAATTATCAGCCATCTACTTTGACTGAAGCAGAAGAAACCTTCTCAGTTGCTCTTCAGGCATGGCCTTTCAGGGATGCTCCTGATTTGAAAGTCCCTCTGTAAGGGTATCTTCAGTACTTTATTGTGAGAAAAAGGCATCATCCATACATTCGATTGCTACTTTTATTTACTTGCTGCACAGGTTGCTATCTCACTCCATGCTACTAATCCCTCAGCCAAAATATACAAATGGAGAAAAGTGCATCATCTAAGAAGAGCTGCTGCTGTTTGTGATCTGTGTCTACATCAGATAAAGAAGTGCCCTTATTTGCCACCAATAGCACTCCTGCAGAATGTCTGTGGGCACTTTGCATTCAGGTAGCAATATAGAAATTGTAGACAAGACCTCCAGATGTTGACATATTCTTCAACCTTCACCATGTTAGCTGTTGCTGCCAGGAACTGCAGCTCAAGAATTGCTCGAAAGCCACAAATCCCGGCCTTCCTCCCTCCAAAGAAGGAAAGGACAGGCAGGGAGTCTGGTGACACAAGCTTATAGATGTGTGGCCTCAGCCTTAAATAAATGTCCTTACTTGTGTTGAATATGTGTGCTTTTAAGCAAGTCATTTTTTTTAATTACGGTCACAGACCAGCATTACAAATAAATAGCATTAAAAAAAACCAAAATGGAATAAAATAAAATAAGACAAGATAATATTTAACAATCGGTGGGGGATTGTCAGTGGGCAGTCAAAATCTGCTTTATTTTGCAGACATTATGACAAAACTTAGCTGCCTTTGAAGAGACTACATTGGACTGATTCAATAGCAATTGTACATAAAAGATATTGGAGTTTTTCGGGTATTTTATCAGGTGAGGTCTTATGAGATGGGTTCTTGAGTCCTTATAGAACAGGGGTGTCAAACTCGTGTCGTCACGTCTTTACGTGACGTATCGCGACTTTCCCCCCCTTTGCTAAACGGGTGGGCATGGCCAGTGCATGATGCCTCCCGCCCACGGGCCACGAGTTTGACACCCCTGTTATAGAAGGTGCAGTATAGTAGGATGTGAGCTGTAGTTTTGATAGTCCCTTGTCCACAGGGCCACAGTCTCAGGTCATATCAGATTTTTTAAATATCAGCCCTCCAAGACTGATGTGGGAAATGCATTGCTGCATGCTAAAGGGACAGTTATAGAGTGTAAATATCTTGCTGCTTTGAAAAAAGGGGGGATTTGACTGCCCAAGGAAATGTTCTTAGGAAGAGCACACTGATCTTGTTGGGCTTTCCAAATCTTTGATAGTGTACTTGTATCAGCGGTGGGTTGCTCCCGGTTCGGCCCGGTTCTTAGAACCAGTAGCGGTGGCAGACTCTGCCCACCCACCCGGGACGCTTCTGTGCATGCGCAGAAGCGTCGCGCGCGCAAGCACGCGCGTGAACCAGTAGCAAACTAATTGTCAGGGAGCCGATGGAACAAAAGCTTGAACACAACGGTTTGTACACCAATACTTTTAATCCCCGAACTCCTGGCACTCACCAACAATCATTCACGGAATGAAAACTTTGTCAGCAGCAAACACCCGGTGTTCCCGCTACCTTTTTAAAGTTTCGTGCGTGCCCCACCTCGCGACTCCACCCCCCTCCCGATGTCGCTCAAAGCAAACCACGATCGCTCAGTCTCTTAGCACTCTGCGCATGCATCCGACGACGCCCACAAGCCAGCTGGGCATCGCTAACACCATCGGCGAGCTTCGCTGGCATCTCCGGTCTTTGCCCGTAATAAGTCCGAAGGCTGGGCGAACGCTGAGAGGCTCCCCCCTGCCCAATTGTCAGCGACGTGAGGCTCCCCCTGCCCGAATGGCAGCCCCGAGAGGTTGGAGCTGACATGCGGCCCCTAATTTAGAACCCACTACTGACTTGTATGTATTCTCTTAATGTCCCTGCACATTATTTTGTCTGTTCAGCTACAATGAAACCAATAAATCTGCTATTTATACATAGGAGAATGGAAATAAATGCCTATGCGATATGCTTATCTGTTCTACGTTAAAAAGAAGTGGCTGTAAGTGCTTTTATTTGTTTGTATATTTTGTTAGTTCACTTGAACATCTAATATCAATATTAGAATAGCTTGATATAAATGCTATTCTGAAGGCATCTAATTTTATTACTTGACTAACATAAATAAACATAGACAAAGACACTATCTGCTACTTCTTAAATTCTCTCAGATGCAATTACAGAATTAATTGATCAATTAATTCAATCAAACATAGGTGTTTGGGGGGAAATGGTACTAACCCCTAAGAGCTTCCAGTGTGTATTTACATAGTTTTAAAAATATATTATTTATCTATAATTAGTATTAATATTTTCTATCCTAATTTTCCTATGTGAATGTCTGATGCCCGACCAGAGGATGTTTCTCAGGGATGTAATAATGAAAGAGGACATTGCTTAACAAACTCATAGTAGCATTAATGAACCTATTGAGCATTATTCCATAATCTCACAATGTCTCAGGCACAAAAATACACAGGACTACTGTTCTCTCATACAGATCCAGACTCTAATTGGTTTGACAGCAGCTTTTGGGCATGATGAAAGCAGAAAGCATATTTGCTACTCATTTTTCATATATGGTTCCTATTTTAGCCAAGCCCCTTCATCATCCAAACCTTTCAACTCTTTTATTCCCTTCAAATCTTGTCTTGCAGCTTTTACCAACTCTTACTGTCAGCTGAGGAGCTAATGGAGGTCAGATATCCAAGAGCAAAAGGGCTAGCTAAGCCATGAACCCATTGCAAAGCTGACATATTTCTCAAGAGTGCTGATAGAAAAAGACTGACAGGGAAGTGCTTGCAAACCACAGCACACCACAGATAATTTATCCAGCAAAGTTATCCAGATATGGTAGAAAATCCAGAAATCAAGTTCCAAGAGTTCTCCTTACTACTGACTTTCTAAACCCTAGGATTGATATTTGTTCTACTGTAATGTTTGATATTACAGTAGGGAAGATGTGATTTCCACATTAAGAAAATGCTTCTTCCTTCTGTATCATTTATGTTTAGGAATTGCTATTCAACAACTACTTCCATGTAATCTAAGGGACTGAAAGCAGGTTTGATCTTCTCCAAATTCAGGAAATAGCCAGATCATTTTTAAGAAAGAAATTCTAGAACTTGACATGTTGCATACAGAATTTTGAAAAAGATATCTCAGAGATCATAGCAAATGCACTTCAGGGGTGGGTTCCTCTCCTGAACCGGTAGCGGCCCGCTGGTGACGTCACGATGACGTCACTGAACCGGATCGGTCGGTGCCGGTCTATGGGGGCCGCCATCTTTTTTGAATTTTTTTGATTTTTTTTTTCCTTCTGAGCATGCCCAGAAGCCGACTTCTGGCACTGTGCATGCGGTCGCCATCTTTTTTTTGGCTTTGTTTTTTTTTCCCCACCATTGTTTTTCATTTTTTTTTTGAATTTTTTTATTTATTTTTTTCCTTCTGAGCATGCCCAGAAGCCGACTTCCAGCACTGTGCATGTGGTCGCCATCTTTTTTGGGGGGCTTTGTTTTTGTTTTTTTGAATTTTTTCAGATTTTTTGTTAAAGCGCGCACACGCCCACGTGGCGCAGGAGGGAGCGAACTGGCAGCAAGGTAAGTTGGAACCCACCCCTGATGCACTTCCTATTTATTGTACTTAAAGCATTGCATGTGATGCAAATTATTTTATGTTTTTAAACCTATATACACCTGGAAAATACATATTCCTGATTGCTTATTTGTACCCTATGACCATCATTAGGTGTTGTACCTTATGATTCTTGATGAATGTATCTTGTCTTTTTATGTACACTGAGAGCATATGCACCAAAGACAAATTCCTTGTGTGTCCAATTACACTTGACCAATAAAGAATTCTATTCTATTCTATTCTATTTAAGAAATCAAATCTTAAATCATGTTGAATTCTCATTCACTCTCCACAAATAATCATAATAAGAATTCAGAGCAATTCAGAGATTCTCAGAAGAAAGTAGCTTCTTACTTAAACTGAGTCTTTCTTTCTTTCTTTCTTAATGTTTACATACAACAGAGAGACACACAAAACCTAAAGAGAAAAGTCTGATATTTCTGGACAGAAAAGAATCCAAGAGAAGAGCGTGTGTGATGTTTAATTCCAGTGGACCTGGGATGGCTAGGACAAGAAAACAACTTATCAAAAATATTTTTCTTCTGCTATTTTATCTGCTGTTTCTGAAATTGCTATCATTATGGCACAGCATCACCTCATCATACCACCCAACAGTTTCTCTGGATTATATAAAAATGTCTTCTTTTCTGCAGTTGAAAAACCTCCCACTTAGATAGAATGATGAGATGTCATAGGGAGAGTGGGTAAGTGATACAAAATCACTGAGATCCTGTGGCATAATAGGGCTGGTATTTCAGATATGGTGGAGAATGCTTTGATCCATGGCAGAAAAACTAAAATGCTAGGTTCAAGCACCGTTGTCAGGGAATACAAATACAGAACTCAGGGCAGAGTTTTATAAAATGCAGCTCATGCGTATTCCATCCTCCAGCTGTCGGTGAATAGCATGTTGTTATCCCCATGTAACACAGGGGAAGAGGCAGCGGAGTTGAGCAAAACATAGGAATACAAAGTAGCTACGGATCATCACATTTGCAAGTGGTGAAGGGCTGCGTTTATGTGCTGTCTCCACAGTGCTCTGCTAATATGTGTGAGTAGAAGAAAGCAGGAGACTGTGCTGGGATGCCCCTGAGCAAATGTTAGCAGAGCAGCTGCTCAGGGCATTTCAGGTAATAGTTTGCATTTTGCCTTTCCTTATGCAAAACATTAATAACAAGCCACCAGACAGACAAGCTGGCTGCAGAATTCATAAATCTACAAAAGTGCCCTTGCAGATTGTACTTCAACGTTAGCCATATCATTTAGGATTCTAACTTTTGCCTTCCCTGAAATACTATGCAAGATTTTTTTATATTGACAATGGCACTAGCTTTCCTTATAATTATGTAGCCAACAATATATTTTTCCCCTAGAATAAGTGTATATGCAAATGACATGTAAATCCTTATTTCTGTTTGAAAATCAGAATGTGTTGTAGTGCAATAATGGGAAGCTTACAGATAACTGAGTTGAAATGCAAATATCAGTTTCATGTAACCTGTTTCAGATAAGCTATTCCTTCAAATGTTGGTTTTCTTAAAATAAAAATTCTTCTTTTCTCGATTACTCTAGTGTTAGGTTGTAAGCTAGCACCACACACACACATTAAAACCATCTGAGCCTAATAACTCTGGAATAATTTCTTTAAAATAGTCCTTTTAGGGAAGGATAATTTATTGTTGTGTCCCATCCAGGTTCAGGTAGTGAGGGCTTCTTCCCCATTCAAGAACAGATGGTGCCACGTGGTTTATCTGCCCAGATACCCTGGAACTTAGATAATTTGTAGGAAGTTGTGGCTGTCATTTGAGTGTTTTAAGGCTCTGAATTATTTATTACAGATTTATCAGGGCTTCCTTTGGACTATAGTTTCTGTATCAGATGAACTGCCTTATAGCATCTTCATAGCATCATCCATCCATTGTGGATGTGATATGAAGCCTTCCCTCATTACTGTTATTTTGATCCAATAAAAGTAGGCTCTTTCTAGAAGAGCTGTATGTCACTGGTAGGGTAGTGACCACAAAAAAAGAAAAACTGTAGGAGTTGAAGAAATACCTCCATCATCTACCACCAACCTGCTGTAATGTAGACCAGTGGTCACCAACTGGTGGTCCGTGGACCACTGGTGGTCCTCGAGAAAATTTTGGTGGTCCGCAGAAAAATTATTTGCATTTTTTATATTGCACTAAATACTATTTATCTTTTTAAAAAATTCATATTAGTGGTCCGCGGGATTTAAAATTATGAATTTGGTGGTCCCTTAGGTCCGAAAGGTTGGTGACCCCTGATGTAGACTGTATAGATAGACTTCAACTTACAACCATCCCTTTAGTGACCATTCAAACATAGGACCACACTGAAAAAAGTGACCTCTGACTAGTACTTGCAACTATTGCAACATCCCCATGGTCACTTGAACAAAATTCAGGTGCCTGGCAACAAACACATATTTATGATGGCTGCAGTATTTGTGGGGTCATGTTGGCTGTGAGGGCTCCCTTGGGCGCCAGCTCGGATGACAAGGAACCGCTGGCTCCAGGTGCATCTGAGAGGGATTAGGGGGAGCACCAGGGAGACATAGAAGGCTCTGTGGCAGAATCAGATGGTTAAGGCAAAACTGTGCTGGGAACATTAGGGGAATCCGAGAGAGAGCAGCCAGACAAACAGCTAGATGTGCAGGCCGGAAAAGAGGCTCAGCTGCAGCCAGTCAGCACTGAAGAGGAAGAGTTTTTGCCCCCACCCAATGCCAGGTTGCACAGAGCTGAGTGGAGGAAGGCACAACGAGGTCAATGAGGCTACTCACAAGGAGCATCCTTACCCTTCCTTATGAGGTGTATTGGTCTGAACCTATTTACCTCTTGGTTTGGAACCTAGTGATGGTTGGAGACAACAGTTCGTAATCCATTGATTTGTGGATGCTATTGCCTTGAACTCGTTAAGACAAGTTGCTGTTGCCATGCCTTGCACCTATTGAAGCCAAGTTGCCTTCATTATGTAGCTGCTGGAGTTGTGTTGCCTTCGTTGTGCAGTCTTCATCGTGCCTTGAAGCCGAGAGCATCATGGCAGCTGTTGTCCTGCTGGTATTGTTCCTGGACTGCTGGCACAGAAAAGACTGTGGTGCATTTTGCTCCCATTGCCTTCATTCTGTCCAGGTTGCTTGGATCAGATTTTAAAAGACTGCACACATGGAGTTGGAACTTGGGGAAGGGTTTGTTGTGTGAAATAAACACACTTACTCCACTTGTGCTGTGTGTGTGTGTGTGTGTGTACTGGGACAGGACAGCGACCTTTCCAGCCAGCTTTCAACAAACAAAGTCAGTTGGAAAAGCTGGATTTCCTTAACAACCACATGATTCCCTTAACAACTGCAGTGGGATGCTTAACAACCGTGGTTAAAAAAAAGTCATAAAATCAGGTGTGACCTACTTAAACACCACCTTGCTTAGCAATGGAAATTCTGGTCCCAATTGTAAGTCGAGAAATACCTATTCTCAGGTGTTAAGAGTGCAGCCACTTTATATGCTTTCATTTTTTAACAATCTTGATCTATAATCCCTTTAAATAAAGTCCTAGAACTTGATTTCTTTTCTGTTCTTTGGCTTTTTCTCACAAGATTCTTCAAAACTTTAACAAGCTTCCTTTGTAAATCCAATATAGGAAAAGTTATCCAGGCTGCTGTTTTTATACATCGCTTTTAAACTATTAGCTCCTCATTTGCATATCCTGTAGAACATATTTTTCCATATCATTCTTTTAGCCTGTAATTTTTAAATCCACTTTCAGATTACTCTCAATCTTGTCCATTAAATCTTGTCCTCTTTCATAACATCTTTTAAACAGAGTTTACCTATAATGACAGACACTCTTAAAATTAACTTCTGGGTCCATTGTTCACAAATATCCTTCAGTATGTCCAATGTTAAAGTATTTTGTTCCATTCTGTATTAATAAGTCAAATTTAAGTGTCTCCTTTAATTGCAATCTTTAGTTTCTTCTGGTTGTCAAGAGGAGAGGAGAGGAGAGGAGAGGAGAGGAGAGGAGAGGAGAGGAGAGGAGAGGAGAAGAGAAGAGAAGAGAAGAGAAGAGAAGAGAAGAGAAGAGAAGAGAAGAGAAGAGAAGAGAAGAGAAGAGAAGAGAAGAGAAGACTTTATTTGGCCAAGTGTGATTAGACACTCAAGGAATTTGTCTCCAGTGACATAAGACAATACTGTGAGAATTAAGTGTTCAGTAGAGTGATGGCACGAGGGGGGAAAAACTGTCCTGGTTTCTAGTTGTTTTGGCAGGCAATACCGTGTAGTAGCATCCTGAGGGGAGGAGTTGAAACAGTTTATGTGACAGGATGTGAGAGGTCTGTACATATTTTCTCAGCCCTCCTTCTGACCTGCGCAATATACAGGTCTTTTATGGAAGGTAGGCTGGTTGCAGTTGTTTGAGTATCTAGTGTCCAACCTTCAAAGTCCCACCTTATGCTTTTTTTAAAAAAAGAATTCAAAATAAAAGATTTTTCCCACAGGAAGAAGAATCTTTTAATTAATTTCATAGTCCATTTGTAACTTTCCAAAATCAACATTCTAATCAACCTTTTTCTACTTATTAAAAAAAAAAATCCAGTGAGGAATGGTGAACTAATGTCCCACATTTTTTCCACTCCATGGATCATGGGAGCGGAGAGGAATTAGGGACGAAAGGAAGTTGGATGCTAGATCCAGACTGACAAAATTCTTTCTAGAACAAAAAGTGATCTTGAGATTACCCATATGTATTTGAGACAGCTTTTTTTTAGTAGAACGCAGAAACTGACATTTTTGCAGCTGTTTGTGATGAGTTTGGAGTTGGAGTTCCATCATGCTCTGAGCCATTATTAATGCAGCCTTTCTTGGAGTCAAGGTTTGATGAAATCTCATCCTTTTATCACTTTGGAGCTTTATTTTTAATTGTTTAAGATTTATTTATTTATTTATTTATTTATTTATTTTGTCAAACACGTATTAGATAGTACATATAAGTATAAACATGATTTGAATCCATGAAATGAATATGAATAAAAATAAAGGCTACATTAGGACAGGGATGGTAGGCACGCTGGTGTGCTTATGCATGCTCCTTACAGACCTCTTAGGAATGGGGTGAGGTCAACAGTAGACAGTCTAAGGTTAAAATTTTGGGGGTTTGGGGATGAAACCACAGAGTCGGGTAGTGCATTCCAGGCATTGACCACTCTGTTGCTGAAGTCGTATTTTCTGCAATCGAGTTTGGAGCGGTTAACTTTAAGTTTGTATCTATTGTGTGCTCGTGTATTGTTGTGGTTGAAGCTGAAGTAGTCATTGACAAGTAGGACATTGTAGCAGATAATTTTATGAACTACGCTTAGGTCATACCGAAGGCGGCGTAGTTCTAATTGTCTAAGCCCAGAATTTCAAGTCTGGTGGCATAAGGTATTCTGTTGCGAGCAGAGGAGTGGAGGACTCTTCTTGTGAAATATCTCTGGACATGTTCAATTGTATTAATGTCCGATATGCAGTGCAGGTTCCAGACAGATGAGCTGTATTCGAGAATTGGTCTAGCAAATGTTTTGTATGCTCTGGTTAGTAGTGTAATAGTACCGGAGAAGAAGCTACGCAAGATTAGGTTTACAACTCTTAATGCCTTTTTGGCGATGTTGTTACAGTGGGCTTTGGCACTTAGATCAGAGGTGGGTTCCTCCCGGTTCTATAGAACTGGTAGTAAACCGGTGGTGAAGTCACGGAGCCGGTTCTGTCGGTGCCGGACTGTGGAGCCGCCATCTTTTTTGCGGCGCCATTTTATTTTTTGCTTCTGTGCATGCGCAGAAGCTGAGTTTTTGGCACTGTGCATGCGCACGCGTGTGCAATGCGTGCACGCGCCCACACGGCACACCCACACGGCACGCAATGCGCGCACAGCCACGCAGCGGGGGAGGAAGCGAACTGGCGGCGAGGTAAGTTAGAACCCACCTCTGACTTAGATCCTTAGATATGAGTACTCCAAGTAATCCAAGATTGAAAAAACCTTTGGAACCAGAAGTTTAATAGTGCCTGGGTGAATTACTTTTCAATTCATTTAAAAAGAAAAAAAATGTGTTCCAAGTTTTGTAAGATCTTTATTTTTTGCAATATACAACAAAAGGACAATTATAGTGTTATTTTTGGAAAAATTTTAAACACTAAGGGTTTGGATAAAATTGATTTAAAGGACTTTGAAGTTAATTAGAAAGATCCTTTTGCATGGAAATCTGTCTTATTTACATTTCAAACTGATAACAAGACTTTGAAGGTTGATCACTTGAGGGCACCAGATGGCTATTTTAAAAGCAATGTTTGATCTGTGGGTCCAAGAAGTGCTTGCGCTTTTTAATTCCACTGGAACCAAAAGTTGCTATGGAAGAGGAACAAGTCCTTTTGAAAAGAACTGAAATGAACTTAAGGTAAACTTAAAAAGTATAATCTATAAGAGATAGAAATATTGGATTTGCAAATAGAGCTGGACGATCATTTTAAAAAAATTAAAAATTTATAAATAATGTAACAATAGAGCAATGTGGAGGAGGCTTTTAAATTGAAATATAAGAAATTACAAAAGAAACTTTATTTATGGAACTTAAGAATGGCTGGGAGGAAGAAGAAAAAAATACAAAATTGAGTTATTTGATTATGGTTAAATAATGAGTTGCTACTGTATCTCTGGTGATGTTTTAATGGTTATCTTAACTGGTTAATGTTTTTGGGAAATGTTCAACTAAGTGTAAAGGATTCATTTGCAATTTCTACATTATTATTTTTGATACATAAATAAGGGATTACCATTCCTAATAATGTTTAATAGTTTTTAATTTTTTTGTAATCTTTAATTGTTAATTGGGATTAGATTTTGATCATTAAAGAGAGGAATGAAGAAGATTTAGATTAAATGGAAAGGGGAATTATATATTTAGGTATTTTTAATTTTCACAACATCTTTGCTGATTAATGAGAACTGAAGATTTAGAGATGAGTTTAGAGAAAATGAGGTGAGATATGGAAAAATACGGTTGTATTTTAAGAGAGTGATAATTTGTTAATGTTGAACATGCTTGCTGGGGGAAAAAGAGAAAGTTTCTTTTTCTTATTGTTCTCCCTTTTTCCCATCTTCTTTGAAGCGGATTTTTTTTTCTATAATTTTTTAATATTTCTTTTTCCTTTTGAAATAATATTTTTATATTAGGTTCTTGTATTCGTTTTATTTGCTTAACATAATTATTGGTAAAATTTCTTTTTTTTAAAAAAAGGTTTTTTTAGTCCTTAAACCTATATTTATTTATTTTTCCCCCAAAAGATGGGAAGAGACTCAGCTGGCTGTTGCGCATGCGCACGACGGAACCCGGAACAGAGCAGCTGGCCGTCGTGCATGTGCATGATGGAACCCGGAAGTGCAGCTGGCCGCCGCACGCATGTGCACCGGCCAGCTGCTCTCTTCTGGGTTCCGGCATGCACGCGCGCACGCGTTCCAGTTTCGACACTCGGTGCCGAAAAGGTTAACCATCACTGCTCTACAATATCAAACTAAGCTGGGTGTTTCATTTATGGTTTTTTTTCTTTAGAGTGACTCCATAAAGTCACACAAGGACACTTTAGCTCTATGTTTGTAGTTGTCAGTAGGCAATGTGAGGAACCTTTTTTAAATTAAAGCACTACTACTATCTCCACTTTTGAATATTGGGAGGAAAAAGAAAATTTATCATACAATCTTCTTTCTGATTCCTCAAATGTTTTGTATTGTTAACTGAGCTAGATAGAGAGACAGACAGACAGACACACATAGATTAGTAAGACTCAATGGATTTCATAAGCACATCATCAATAGGCAAGAAGCTGGTCTAAACAAAGGTAAAGTAATTTCTGGAGATTTACAAAATATCTAGGTTTTATTCAAGCAAAGTAGTCTTAGCCACTTCATATACACTCAGTCTGCAAACCATGCAGCTTGCACTTCCTATACATCGTAACCATAGTTTACTCACTGATACTTGTATTTTAAGACAACCAGATTCCATCCAGAGGACAAAAGATCTATCGTAAGCCACCTCCTTAAAATCATATATATGATTTTAAGGAGATGATCAACAGTCAGTTCCACCTCTATTCCTTCTAAAAAATTGGGAAAAAAGTTATTAGCTTTTGGTAAATTATAGTACACTCTGAAAGCATACCCCTCTTCACCCCAAACTGAAAAAATATGTTCTAGAGAATCCCACTGTAGCAACACCTTCATCAGTTGAACAACAACACAGGCACAATTAGTCACAGATACACAGTCAGTCACTTGTCCAGTGAAAGTAGACACCGATTTATAAAACTGACAATCTCTCCTTAGCTCTAGTTAAGGACAGTAGAGTGGGTGGCAGAGGAACTATAAAGAAAATGATGCCAATTTCCACTTCTAAAAGGTATTTAACATAATGGGAAGCTCCCTTAGCAATTATAAATAAATACAGATACAGAAAATCCTGGGGAGGATCTTATCCCATATCTTTCATTGCTTTATCTTTACCATTGTGGAAATTCTCTGTAATTTGGAGGGCAATTATACTTTTGTATTGTTAGTTGAGTTATCCTCACTTGAGGTACAGATGACCAGTTTCAAATTATCATACATTTTGGAAATATTACGCAAAGACCCAGCTTCTGGAGAAGTCTATAGGGGGAAGATGGAAGGAAAGAGAAGAAGAGCACTACCAGCAACAAGATGAATGGACTCAATTACAGCACATCATTGGAAGTGAACCATTGGAAGACCTGAAGGACTAAGTGGGGAAAATCTCTCAATGTTGCTGCTAAGAGTAAAGATGATGGCATGTAATAATAATTGTTATTTGATTATAGCCAATAAAAATCCCACACAAGTGGTACACAATGATTGCTTGTGGGGTATTCTTGCATTAATAATTAATCAACACCACCCAGAGCACTTGTCTAGGATGGGCAGCTATAGAAATGGAATAAATAAATAAAATAATACTGTAGGATAAAAGAAACTATAGGAAAGAATGCAAGTCCTCAGCCTGTTTCCTACTCTGAATCAATCTTAGAGCATATTATGTCACCTATAACTTAGACCTAACCTCACTCTATTTACCTGCTTTCCAACAAATGCTTCTCAAAACACCTTTCCTTATACAGCTACATCTCTCTTCCTAAATCCATATTCCTTTTTCCCACTGTTGATTTCCAGGCCATTAATATTCTGCAAGTGAATCTGTTAAAGCTGCTGTTTACAGCTCAGTGCAAATAAAATCTATCTTCTGTTTGACTCCTTCAATGACCTAAAGTGTTAAATCATTCCCTTCAGTGAGGCACATGCCAGGGAAATCTCCAGCCAGTAAAGTATTGGCAACCACCATTAAGGATCATTTCATGGGTGGGGGAATTTTTTTTACCTGACCCTTACTAGAGTCCCCACTTCATTGACTTGATTTCAGGGGTGAAATGCTACCGGTTCAGGAGAACCGTTAGCAGACATGTGGCCTGGTTCGCCGAACCGGTAGCGACGACTGGCTGGCTGGCCATGCCCCCAAACTGGTCCCCTGGTCGCCACTCACTCACCCTGCCCTGCCCAGTCTCTGCTCTGCAGCTTGCCTGCCTGAAGCGCTGCGCCCCTGATCTGCCTGCCAGGAAAGCCTGCGAAGTCGCGGCCTATGTAGCTGCCCCTGCCCCCCCACCATCCCAGCCTGCCTTCCCTACTCCATTCCCCGTGGCCAGCAGCCCGAACATGCTTGCCTGCCTTCCACACGGCCTTCCCGGCATCTCCGTGGCCAGCTTGCGAAGGCAGGCAAGCGGAAGACCACGTGGAAGGGAGCTAGCAGCCTACTCCCTTCTCCGCAGCCCTGCCATGCTTGCCTGCCTTCCACGTGGGTTTCCCGGCGGTCCGCCACGCCCACTTGCCTTCCGAGGTCAGCATCCAGCCTGGCCTGGCCAGTGGGTGGAAACGCAGATGCTGAGATGGGTGGCGGCAGCGGTGCTCTGGGAGGGCAAGCGGACGTCCCAGGGCTGCTGCACATGCGCCCGCCCCATTCCTGCAAAGGCAGAGCCCCCCCCTGCAGGGCGATCCAAAGAGGGGAGGGGGATGCTGCAGAAAAGGCTGTCTTCCACCCGGGCCCGCGTGCCTCCCAGTCTGGCTCCGCAGGGCTTGGGCTCCGAAGCAGCCCACTGGCTTCCCACCTGGCTACCTGCCTGCTCTCTTTGTGGATCAGCCTGGCCGACCATCGGTGCCACTCTGGGAACTTGGCCTGCAGAGTCGCTTCCCGCCGGCGAAGAAGCGGAGCGAGAGGCGCAGAAGCCAGCAGCGGCCACCCGGGCGGCAGCCCCCTGTGCGGGGAGAGGGCCAAGCCCGGCTGCGCCACTGTGGAGCTTTCCCTTTGGCTTGGGCGGCGGTGCTTACCCGGGCGGGCCAGTGCGGGTAACCCTTCATCTTGGCGAAGACCCACTTGTAGTTGCGCAGCCGGCCGGAGCGGGACATGGCACAGGCGGAGAGGCCAATGCAGCCCCCTCTGAGGCCGCCCTGGCCGAGCAATCGCCATGCCTCCCCAGCAACAGACACACCAGGGCCGCCTTCGCCCGCCTTCGCCGCCTCTGTGTGCTGCATGTGGAAGGGGCCGCCGCCGCCGCCACTCTCGCCACCCTCCCTCCCCGCCTGGCTGCAGATGTCCGCCTGCCCAAAGCAACCTCCCGAAGCAACCCTGCTGCTGTTCATTTTAGTTTCGCGGCGGGAGAAGAAAGAAAGCGAATGGCTAAAGCGAACGGTGATGGCGCAGCAGTGCTCAGGGAGGGCAGGCGGGCCACGGACATCCCAGGGCTGCTGCACATTCGCACGTGCATGTGCTGCGCCACCGCCGTTCACTTTCTTCCTTCTCCCGCCATGAAATGAAAGCGAACGGCGGCGGGGTTGCTTCGGGAGGTTGCTTCGGGCAGGCGGACGTCTGCCCGAAGCGGCCTCAGCGGGGGCTGCATTGGCCTCTCCGCCTGCACCATGTTCCGCTCCGGCTGGCCATGTGACTACAACTGTGGTGACCTGGTGAAGATGAAGGGCTATCCGCACTGGCCTGCCCGGGTAAGCACCGCCGCCCAGGCCGAAGGGAAAGTTCCATGGTGGCACGGCTGGGCCTGGCCCTCTCCGCGTGTGGGGGGCTTCCGCCCCTCTCGCTCCGCTTCTTCGCTGGTGGGAAGCAGTGCCACGGCTGAGCCTCCTTCCCCTGGAGTGCCAGACTCCGCAAGCCGAGTTCCCGGAGTGGCGCCGGCAGTCAAAGAGAGCAGGCAGGTGGCCTGGTGGGAAGCCAGTGGGCTGCTTCGCAGCCCCAAGCCCCACAGAGCCGGCACAGGAGGCACGGGTGGAAGGCGGCCTTTTCTACAGCATTCCCCTCCCCTCTTTGGCTCACCCTGCGGGGGAGGGCTCTGCCTTTGCAGAAACGGGGCAGGCGGTTTGTACGGAGGATTGGTGGGGTGGGATGCGTGGCCCTCAGGGATGGAGAGCGGGGCAAGAGAAGGCTCCGAGTTTCACTTGGGCAGTCAAGCCAGATGGCGGAGGGAAACTCAAAGCATTGGGGGCTTCAGAAGGGCAGAATGTGCTTCAGAATGTGCAGCTCCTGGCTCTAACAGTGAGTGACGTGACATCAAGTTGGCCATGCCCACCAAGTCACATGACCACCAAGCCACGCCCACCAAGCCACGGCCACAGAACTGGTAGGGAAAATTTTTAGATTTCACCGCTGCTTGATATGCTTTGCGACCTGGAGAGCATGGTAACGGTCTCATTATTTCAGCTGAGGAATCTCTGTGTTAAATTAGGCAGAGAAAAGTAATTATCTACTTGTAAGAGATAAGAAAAAGGTTTATTTTATCAGGAACATAATCCCCTTATAATCAGGATTCAGATTTATAAATGTTACAATGCAAGAGCCTGGCATATCCTCTTTATGCATTGTGTAGTGGAAATGTGCACATCTAGTCATCTTGATGCACAACTAGCCTGCCAAAAGCTTAATCTGGGACTTTAAAATTAAAAAGTGCTAGAACTCTATTAAATCTCCCAGTCTAGCTTTTCAGGCAGGATCTTATTTACCAACTATCACAATCATTTTGCATGTCAGAATTTCCAAAATAATTTTATTGACAGCAGGAAAAACAACATGTGCCAAACACTCTGCACATATAAAGTGCTTCTGCTTAGAATTGGCCAATTTAACAAGTAATTAACCTTTCTGTACATTCTCCACTTGGTTGATTTGAGATCAGCAAAATGAGCCATTACTGTACTAGGGAAGACATTGGACTGTGCTTCTTTTGCAACAGAAGCTCATCAGTCATATAAGGAATGTGAGAATATGCATCCCACACTGTGGAGTCCTTGGCACGGCCTGAGCTTGCTTGTTTGCTTTTATAAACATTTTGTTGCCAGATTAGGTAACATCTTCAGTGCTAGAAGGCAGTGGGACTTGCTCTCTATTTATATACAATAACTTGCCCAGTCAGTATTGTTGGGGGTGTTGTTTTCTCCTTGGTAGTTCCTTTATTAGGCTGTTGTTTACTGTTTTATTTTTGTCTGAGTTGCTATTTCCTTGATTAGGGTATTGTTTACTGTTTGGCTGTTTGGTATTAATCCTGGCGTTAATCCCTGTTTATCTAAGTGCCGATTGCTGATGAAGTGTTGTTCTGGACGTTTTGTTCCTTTCTTAGTTTTTTAGTTATTTTTCTTTTGAATGGTGTTTAAATGTTGTTCATCTCTATGTGCCTGTTGATGGTTGATTTGTCTGAGTGCCAGGCTTCTAGGAATGTCCTAGCATTATTGGGCGAGTAGTGGGCCTGTAATTTGCCACGGGGTGAATTTGTGCTTCAACTGCTCTGATTTAACTAGAATTTGTGCTTCACCTCCTGAGGCTTCCTCCCTTCTTCCAGTTGAGTGATGTCATTGCCCTTTGCCACCATCCCTTATCCACCACAGCAGTGTTTTTCAACCTTGGCAACTTTAAGATGTGTGCACTTCAAATGCTAGACTGGCATGGGAACTCTGGGAGTTGGAGCCTACACATCTTAAAGCTGTCAAGGTTGAAAAACACTGCTCCACAATCACATCATCCAGCAGTTTTACTGTTTCCCAGACAGTGGCCAGTCAGAGTTTTTAAGTGAGTTTTCCCTCACTAAAAAACAATGGTGTGGGGGAAACAAGAAAGGCGGTAAGGCACTAAGGCAGTGATGGCGAACCTATGGCACGCGTGCCACAGGTGGCACGCGGAGCCATATCTGAGGGCACACGAGGCGTTGCCCTATGTCAGCTCCAGCGGGCATGTGCGCACTGGCCAGCTGATTTTCGGCATTCTTTTTGGCCATTTTCGCTCTCCCCAGGCTTCAGGAAAGCCTCCTGAAGCCTGGGGATGGCGAAAAATGGCCAAACAGGCCAACCGGAAGTTTGGAAATGAACTTCCAGTTGGCCTGTTGGCCCATTTTTCGCTGTCCCCAGACTTCAGGGAACCCTGGGGATGACGAAAAACAGCCAAACGGCCCAACCGGAAGTTTGGAAATGAACTTCCGGTTGGCCCGTTGGCCCGTTTTTCGCTGTCCCCAGGCTTCAGGAGGCTTCCCTGAACCCTGGGGATGGCGAAAAATGGCCAAATGGGCCAACTGGAAGTTTGGAAATGAACTTCCAGTTGGCCCGTTTGGCTGTTTTTCGCTGTCCCCAGGCTTCAGGAGTTCGGAGGCTTCAGTGAGTGCACAGGGGGGCAGCGCGGGTGGATGGGTTGTGTACATGCACGGGGGTGGCAGCACGGAGGTTGTGCGCATGCGCGGGGGTAGGACATGGGTGTGGGCATGTGCACACATGCGCTAGCGCACACACGCACACCCTTTTGGCACATGAGCCAAAAAAGGTTCACCATCACTGCACTAAGGCCAACCCCATTGGCCAGATAGAAGAAATTCTGCCTGGCTCAAGATGGGATTGGTGAGGAAGAGATGAGAGTGGGTGGGATGATGTGGAAGGACTCAGAGACATGACTTGAAGGCAAGAGATCTTTCCTAGACTCTTTTCAAGATTCAAGGACTTACATTGGACAGGCAAAGAGTACACTTCAGAATTGGCATACGAAATCGTAATTCTTAGGCCAAAGTAACTTCTGTTTCTCCCCAGTTTCAGAGGATTTTTCAGTATGAATTCCTAATATCAAAAAACAACTTTTTTACCTCAGAGAAATAACTTTCAGATGCTACAGTATGTTATCCAACTTTAATGCTACAGTTAGAAAAATCAGAAAATCAGAAAAATCATGAACTAATCAGGATCAATATGTTTCTAGCCCTTATGAATATGGCGAAAATCCTGTCTGGTCGGTTATACTCAGGGGTGAAATTCAGCAGGTTCCGACAGGTTCTGCAAAGGCAGAGCCCTCCCCCGCAGGATGAGCCAAAGAGGGGAGGGGGATGCTGTAGAAAAGGCTGCCTTCCACCCGTGCCGGCTCTGCGGGGCTTGGGGCTCCGAAGCAGCCCACTGGCTTCCCACCCTTTATTTAAGAAAGCTCTTCAAACAATATGGCCTAACTAATATAATGTTCTTTTTCTAGGCACAGTCCACAAATGGCTGATGTATGAACATGAAGAATACAGGTGAACCAGTGTCTCAGGGTAATTTTGTGGATACTTCATGTAATTCTATTGGCAGCAGTACAAAAATGGTTTGTCATGAATTTCCTCCAGGATGTTCAATGAACAAAAAAAGTTTACCCTGTAACCTGTACACAAAGATAATTTCAATATTTTTAAATCAAACCAGACACGAAATATATTTCTCTTCTGAATCTTTAGCTTCTACTGTTCAGAGATAGCACTTGCAATTTATCTCCCATTTTCCCTCCTGCCGCATTCTACCCAACCATCAAATATCCCCCATTTCATCATTCCTCAATTCCCTGAAAAAGAAAAAAAAGTTCCCAACATCTGTGCTCATGTTTTTTCAATGAGCAATATGGAAGATTAGATTTGTATTGCCATGCAGATATTTTTTCTGGAAAAATGGTTTACAAAGTAAGCTTTTTAGGACCTGGACTCTTGGGAACGCACCATACTAATTTTCAGAAACAGAAATATGATTCAGTAGTGACACAAGTGTGCATAATGGATGGAGAAGGGATACTGTATTTAGAAAAAAACTGAATATAACAGTTTATCAGTCAGAGTAGTTATTCTGTAGCCCGGAAAAGCAAGAAAGGTTTTAACATACTATCTTCATATTTTCTCTCCGTTCTTCATCACCTCCTTCCAGTCAATTAAACAGATGTCGGATTTAAATATCTCCCCCTCTGTTACTCCAGTTAGCTGATAACTGATTTCCCTGCCAACCACAACTGTGCAACTAAGCTACCCAGTTGCTGCAGCAGATGGTCATCAGCATCTTCTTCTACAACTGGAGGTCAGAGGAAGGTTAGCCTTCCATCATTTGGCATCAGCACAAGGTCAGCTTGAAACAAACAGGAACAACAATTCAGGGGCGCGCTTGTGATTTCTTAGCATTTGAAAGACTCTTGCCTCACAATCAGGAGGGTGTGAGTTCGATCCTAGGTAGAGGCAGATGTAGGGTCTCCTGCTTGGGCAGGGGGTTGGACTAGATGACCTGCAAGGTCCCTTCCAACTCTGTTAATCTGTAATCTGTAGTCAAGAGTTAACTCTCTGGGGAAGGCTCACATGCTGGGAAAGGTGGAAGAAAAGTAAAGAAGAGGATGAGTAGCATAGTAAATGGACTGAATTACAACAGCAAGGGGTGCACTACTGGGAGACCAGGTTGGGGACAGATTATCCTGGAAAAGATACATGGGGTCGGTAAGAGTTGATACTAACAATCAATCAATCAATCAATCAATCAATTAATCCTCCAAAACTGTTTCACTCACACCAAAAGTAGATTTAGATAATCTAGCATTGTTCAGATGCTTTGGACATCAACTCCCAACTTGTTGAGATGGGTGGCTATAGAAATCAAATAAACAAACAAATAAACTTGCACCCACCCCAAGGAGAAAGCTAGTAGCAACGAATTGCAACCCAAAACAACTGGGAGGCATCATATTGTCTAGCAATGACTCAGGAGAAGTTGCTTTCTCTTGGTTCATTTGTCTTCTCTCATCCTGAACCCCTCCTCCCATACCATCTGGCATTACCTGGCAATAGCAGCTCTTGTTCAGCACCACTTCTGGGGGGGGGAATCATAGTGATGCACCTTAATCTCCCCATCTGGTGACTGGAGTGTGATACTGCACCTCCTCTAGCAGGCAAGGCAACACAACACAACGCTGTGCTAACTATGTATTACGTTTATGTCTCATTTTTGGCATGAAACAAAACTATGTATATAAACAATGTCCAAATGCTGCATTGCAGTACTCCTGCCAGGTAGGACTAGAATGTCTGCAAACTTCAATGATATTTTTCAGTAAAAAAAAAAAAAGATAAATCTAATGAACAAAGAAATAAACACATTTTGTTCAACAGCTGATGAATCTGATTTTAATATACTGGGTGGGCTCAGACTATACTGCCCACTAGAGTACTGATTACACAAAGAAAGGAAACAGTTTATATCAGGAGTGGACAATTTTGGCCTCTTTACGACCTGTGGACTTCAACTCCCAGAATTCTGTTTGGCTCAGGAATCTGGGAATTGAAGTCCACAGGTTGTAAAGGGGCCATAGTTGCCCACTATGTCTTTATGTCTTCATAACCCACTGTTGACTATCTGTTACTTAACCCAGGCAATTGAAATATAATCCATAATTAATTATTTTAGTTTCATTTTATCTTAGCATGACTGTTATCAAAAGAGAAAGAAATGACTTAAACTATCTTCTTTCTCTTCCCACCAGGTAGAAATATACATCTGTACAGCAGTGTTTGTTTTCCTCTTATTCTACAATTAAATCCAGCTTCTGTGGTTTGTTAACCATGGTTTCTAACTTGGTATGGCATGTAAACCTAGATCATTGTGGCTTGCTCAACAAATCACAGTTAATCTACAAAAAGCTATTTCTTTATTTATATGCTGCCGTTGTTATTTTTATAAATAACACAAGGAGGCAAACTTACCTAATACTCCTTCCTCTTCTTATTATTCCTACAACAACAACCCTGCGAGGTGGGTTGGATTGAGAGAGTGACTGGTCCAAGGTCACCCACCCGGCTTTCGTGCCTAAGGTGGAACTAGAACTCACCATCTCCTTGTTTCTTCCCTGGTGCCTTAACCACAGACCACAATGGAACTTTGTGAGATCCTCAGATTGCCCTCTTCAAACTGTAATTGAGTCAATTTTGGGAGCAGATTTCAAACTTGACTCAATCATAAAATTCAATCTGTTAAGGAACAAGTTTCAGGATTCAAACATTTTTAAATGTTATTCTCCTCCTTTCATTAATTTAATCTTCAGCTTGTACAGAACAATTGTTTAGATAGAAGGAGAGCATAAGCTGAGTGACAATACCTCTCCATCCAAGCGAGCTATAACAGATGCTGTTCTGGCTCTGCCTACAGAATAATTGGACAATGCTACAGATATTTTTATTTCTATAAATCACAATTTCAAGAGGATCTTTTTATTTACATCTCTGACTTTGTTATTGATTTTTCCTTATCTTTTTTTCCTTATTTTAACCCATTTATATACCGGTACATTTCATTCTCAGCCTCATCTTTTCCTTCTGTCTATGAATCTTTGGTTTCATTCCAACACAGATGAAACCATTTCGCTTGAAAATAATCTTATACAGGCATAATCCTAATTCCACCTGCACTCTTCTTTTTTAAAAAAAAAATCCTGAGTCTTAGTGAAAAACAGAATTCTCCTGCATTGAATTTCAAATCTTGAAGTGCCCATATTTTTATTGAAGGTGCAGCAATCATTTAAGACACAAACTGAAAAATGGAAGGAAGTAAAATATCCCCAAATATCCATTGCCCATTTCAACAGAAGAACTCATTTTCTTACTTCAGACCTGCTCCATCAATTTAACAAGAGGAACCTAATTTGTTTCTTCTTGCATGCTTGCTTATTTATTTATTTATTTATTTATTTATTTAATTTATTTAATTTATTTAATTTATTTTATTTATTTTATTTATTTTATTTATTTTATTTATTTTATTTATTTTATATTTTTATTATTTATTTATTTATTTATTTATTTATTTATTTATTATTTATTTATTTATTTATTTATTTATTTATTTATTTATTTATTTATTTATTTATTTATTTATTTTTTTTTTATTTATTTATTTTTTTTTTTATTCACATTGTCAGCAAGAGATGATATTTTTTCCCTCAGTTAATGGAGCAGAAAAAATTGACT
>QLTV01003957.1:993699-1012787 GCA_003457575.1 Thermophis baileyi | reverse complement strand
ATGACAGCAAATTGAATTCCCCCAGCACCATAAGCCTGGGGAACTCCACCGCCAGCCTGGCTACCACCTCTAGTAGCGCAGGCAGGGCTGTTGTAACGCAGCTGGGAGGCAGGTACGCTAACAACAAGCCCAACTGAACCCCTGAGTCCAGCCTCAAGGGGAGAGACTCACACCCAACAATCTCCGGGGCAGGGATCCTATGAGGACAAAGCCTTTTTCGGAAAATGACTGCCACTCCACCACCCCTTCCTTGGAGTCACGGCTGATGCAAAACCTGAAACCCGTCCAGGCAAATCTCTGAGAGGGGAACACCCTCCTCTTGGCCCAGCCAGGTCTCAGTTATGCATGCCAGGTCAGCCTCCCCCTTCAGAATTAAATTTTGGAAAAAGGGGGGCTTTGTTAACAACAGACCTGGCATTAAGCAGCAGCAGCCTGAGGCCAGGGCCCTGACATCCCAAGTCGCCAGGTATATGAGAGGGGCCGGAACAAGTAATCGCTCTGACACAACGAGTCCTAGTTCCCCGAGAGTGGCCTACCCCTTGCTCGCCATATCTACCTCTCCCAGTTACAACCGTAATACTCCAGCTCTCAAACACCCTAGAGATCCCCCCCCCACATCTACGGCCCTCCTCCTTCCCATGACTGGTATGCAAGGCTCCCCAGTCATACCAAGCCGGGGGTTATATCTGGGCCCCCATCTGCTTCTGTAGCATACAGAAGAACTCTGTGCTTTCTATTGAAATCAAAACTTATACTGATTGATTGATATCTCCATGGTGACTTCCCCTACACACAGTTTTGAAGAAAGTAAACATGTGGCTTATGGAAAAGTAGACCTCTGCTAGGTCTGAATGATTTCAGAGAGAGTGCAATGTTATCAAGAGAAAGAAATCTTGTCTTTCTTTTCCCATCAGGCAGAAATATATTTCAGTTTAGTTCAGTTTAGGTTCAGCCTTTGCCTAAGCTGAATGAGGCAGATGATAAAAAGAAGGACTCCAAACCAATTTCTAGAGTGTTGTTTAATTATTGTTAGCAATAATTAACATAGGTTAGTTGGTCTGGCATAGGACTGCCAAATCTGCAAAAATTCAAATAACACGTAGATGGCATCAGGGAGTTATTTCTTCTCTATTCCTTGACTGCCATCTAATGGCTGTAGGGCAATGCAGGCATTTTTGTAGCCTAGAGGTGGTAGTTATAAATTTATATTAATAGGAGAGAGAAAAAAATCAGTATTGCCTCACAATACAAATTCCAGAATAGCCATTTCTGTAAAAGTTGCAGCAAACACGAATATTGTAACATCTTAAATGCTTTAAAATTAATATTATTTAAGGTTTTGTGCAAATACAGTTCATATCAACAGATACAAGAAGTATGTTGTGCGCACACGCACACACACACACACACACACACACACAGTTAAATGGGGGAGAATTAGAAGAGTGAAACAAAATGTAGGGAGGATAGATTTTTGAAAATTGCTATAGAGAATGGCCACTGGCAAACCAACTATTGGACCTAACAGATAATAAAAAGTTATGGCAGGCAAAACCTATTATTCTAATCTGGAAATGTTCAATATCACTCCATTTAATTTCCTCACTTTTTATCAGTTGTCCTACACAATGCTGCCAATAGACTTCAATTTTCTTCGACTCTGAAACTTATTGACCTACAATATGGAAGCCATTTTTTTTATAAAAAATTTGTTATTCCGCTGTTCTGTCTTTGCTTTTTCTGTGTATTTTCTTTCTTTTTTTAAAGTCCTTAACTGTCATACTTCTGTTTCTACACAACCTTGTGTCAACCTTCCTACAGATCTGAGAGACCTGAGGAGAAAGTCAGTGCTTTGCCTTTACATTGTTCTCAGTTATGTTCCCATTTTCCTTTTAGCCACTGAAACCATATAAATCTCCTAATTCAAATCTTCCTCTCAACACAAAAATAGCATTCCGCAGTCAAGAGTTTTATTTTAAGAAACAAAGATCCTTTTATATCTTCTTTATTACTCTTTCTTCACAATGTTGTTTCTTACAAGCTCAGGTAAGCATATGTGACACTTTCAGATGATCAAATCTGGACACACCTGTGTTGTATTTACCTACACGTAACTCCTTTCCTGGCATTTTCTCCCTCCACATAAATGATAGAACAAGCTAGAAAGCCACATTTAATTATAGCTTTCTGTTACATCCTAACCAGGATCTGTGATTATTTTTGAACAAAGCATAAGGGCAATCAGCAGATAACAGACTGATCAAGCTAATGATTTCCCTATTGGGGGGAAAATGTGGCATTGGGCAAACGTGTGATTAACAGCCACCCCTTCAGTTCTTGATTTGATAATATTATGAATTCAGCCTTAAAAATATTATCTCTGTTATATCACTGCACACAAATTTACCCTGTTGAACTTACTAGAGAATTTTTTTTTTGCATCCTTTGACAACCAAAAATCTTAAAATTCTTAAGAGCTTAGTCTTCACACTATGAATGACAATTGTTCTGAAGAGTACAGAGTAATTACTTAAACCAGCAGCCCATTACTATTTTGTTCTTTTCTAAGTAACAAACTTCATTTAACCTGTCTTTTCTTCCAACAGTTTAATCACTCCTAGCACTTACAGCCTCATTTCTGTTTAGTGTAAGACAGTTGGAGAAAATGTGGCATTTACGGTGATTCAGTTCTTCTAAGTTGAGATATTGGACTTTTTTTTTACCTTTCAGTAACATTCTGTATTTGTCTTTTAATATTTTGTTTCAGCTCTAAACTGCTTCTCCACCCCTCATAAAATGTTTACATACTCTCTTAAGTCTGTGTTTTGTAAATTTGATCAGTGAGTATTCCAGATATATCACAGATCTCCAAGGATGAACTTCTGCAAAACTGCATTATTACATTAACTTCGAAGCACAATGATGTTAATTCACCAAGCCTCAGAAGTGGAAGCATGATATTGCAACTATGTATAGTTCTGAAATCATTATTCGTTATTTGCATTGTCATTTGGAGGCAGGTATCACCATGAGTAAAAATGGATGACAGTTGCTCTACTTACTAACACTCTGTTATAAAAACACCATCAGTGGTTTTCTCTGAATACTTGCAGGCAGAAGAAGAGGGTATAATGGGTGTATGTGCAACCAGGAGAATTTGATTATCTGCAACATCTTCTTAAAAATCAGCCTATATAGTTAATAACCAACCTACAATGACAGCTAGTGGTTTCAATAGCTTAAGCCTTCAGAGAACATTCTGATTTATCCTCCGACAGACGTGTGGTTTTTGTAGCATAGGGTTCTGTAAAATTCCTGTAATACATTTGTATTTCCTCCACCTACTCATTCGTAAGAGCTGACACAGCTCAAAGCTAAGTTTGAGGTGGCAAAATCAAAATTTTACTTCCTGATGGGCCATGCTTTAACTATAGGTTTCTGAATAAAATATTTGAGTTTAGATAGGCCATGACAATGGCTGCTTGTACACATTACACTAAGTGCAAAGTGAGCCAAAGTCTGGGTTCATGTGAATGAACCCAGACTTCAGTGTGATGTGAATCCAGAGTTCTACTTTCATCAACAACCAAATGCACAGGTATGATTCATGCGACTGAATCATAAAAGCGATTGAGGAATTTTTAAATAAAAGTTAATGGCTGGGTTTCACATTGTGCTAAGTCATAAGTCATAATTTACAAACCTCATACTAAACCACAACTGAATAAGGCACATCATGGCTTGGTCTGAATTGGTCTGAAACCCAGCCAACGCGTGGAGATGTAAAAGCAGTATCTGAATTGCAATGTTTCAAAGGGGAATATGGATATGGAAGAACTTTAGTCACTAGCCTCCCAGCAGCCAAAGTGATACAGCCCAGGCAGGTCCTTCATTTTGATGAGGATGATGTTTTAGTAGCACTAGCAACAATCTGAAGAATTATTTCCCAAAAATATTGGGAGAAGATGGGAAGATGCAGTACAAAAAAATATCAACTTTTATTGTTCCAAACCAATGTTTAATCTGAAGTGCACATCTTCCTCGTGTTTTCAATTTCCTCTTGAAGCTAAACACAACTGTTTTCACACAACTCATGGAGTTCCCAGATATCTGTGGGAAATGGAAAAAGCACCAGATGGGGAAGGCTGCTTTAGACCCTGTTCTTAAATTACTCGTCCTAAGAGAAGAAAACAGATATATAAGGCAACAAGCTGTAACAAAATCTTCAAAATAGATCAAGCTGATATATTTACTCAAGTTGCATGCTATTCTGAGCAGTCATTTACACTTGTTCCAAAAGCCACTAGTAAGAAGATACTTCATCCACCAAAGTGGAAAAATGTGCCCTTGATGTTTTATAAAAAGGTTTTCTTTCTTTTATTTTCTACTCTCTACTGCCACCTTACACCCTCCTATCTGTCTCCACATACTGAGCAGTAGAAGTAGTTTCACAATGTTGCTATATCCAGTTACCAGGTTTATCAAAGCAGAAAATATTTTTTTTAGGAAAATAAAATATCCAATTTTACCTTGCTTGTAAACCATCATCTTACTGCACCTCTGAACATGAGCATAAATGCCACCAGAATATACAGTTTTTAAAATTATGTGATTTTGATAAAGTTTCATTGAAGAGTCTACATTGATGGTAGTTTTGTCAAAAGTCATTTTAACAGGATTCCCCCCCCCCCCTTCATGAATATCTGAAGCATTTTAGTATGCAACAAAATGACTAAATTCTCTGTGTGGCTATAGCAGCCCAAGATTACTTAGAAACAGAATATAAAGCTAATGCAAATATTACGTTTCATAGTGTTGGCATGAATGTTGTACTCTATTCAAGTTACTATACTGATGATGCAACAGAAGTCAATGTTATGATACTACTGCTTAAGGTTTTTCATTTTAAAGTCCTTTTTAGAAGAATGCCTTCTCAAATTATTTACATATTAGAAAAGACATTGATAAATTATTGACCCAAGTAACAATTTCATCATACAAAACTGATTTGAAGAAGAAGGTCTTCAGGTACCATTTAAATGCCAAAACTAAAGCATCAGCTGATTGGAACAGATTTACAGCCTTTGCTAAGAAGTTCTAGTTCTCTAAAAGTTATCTAGCATATTGATCTGAAGGAAGCCCTTCAGCTAACCTTTAAATTCTTACTAATTTCAGTCCAGCAGTTTGAACTGGACCTAGAAAGGGCTAGAGTTTTTTTTAAAGGTAATAAAGGGCAGACAGGTGAAATAAATATATTTTGGGGGAAAAGGAAGGATTGGGTCTGCAGACTTTCTGGGCAATATTAGCATTCATCCAGATACATTTTGTTCAAGCTTCCAGGCTATCTTCAGAGGCAGTTCCACTCCAAAAATCAGTGGCAGCTATCAATTCTTGAGATAAAGCACTGATATCTCATCTTATATATTAATTAAAATCCAAGATTTTGAGTAAGGAGGATCTTGTTAAAACCACTTCGGGATGCTGCTGCCAACTGTACTTCTCAAACTGCAATGAATACAAGGTTACCCCAAGCTTTGCACCTGGTTCTTCATGGAAAGAACATCCCATCCAGAACTGCTTGTATCATATTCTCCAGATCAGCCAGGTTCCCAACCCACAAAACCTCTATGTTTAAGTTTCAACTGTTCATTCCCATTCTGGAACTGAATTCAGATACCTGTGAGTCAACAGCACCTCAATATAAAAATCCAATTCTTTAGCTGGCCAATAGTTTCATATAAATGAGAAATAATGAGCCTGTGATTGAGAATGCAGCTCCCACCATTCCTCATCAATGGTTAAGTTGGCTGAGAATTCTAGTTCAACAATATCTAGATGGTCACACTCCTTAATTTTAAAAGTACTAGGAATAAGATAGAACCCAGCAGACTCCAAAAGACAAAGAAGAAGGGACAGAACAAAAGTCAATCATTATTACTTTCTTAAACTGATCAGTTAGGAAAAACTGCAACCAATAACTATTGGGCCTTCTAAACCTAAGCTGGTGGCTAATGGGAGCAAAAGTTAATGCTGATTTCACACAACCAAAAAGGTTGTGTCCATTACAATAAAAGTTATTCTCCAGACTGGCCAAAGCTATTTGCATACCATGCCCAAGTGCAATAAAAGCCTCCACAAAGCTATCCAAAGCACAGTACCATTAAAAAAATTGCATAAATCAAGTAATTATAATAGTATTAATACTGGTGAGCTCCAGAGTCATATACATTTGTCCTCTTATTTCCTGATGTAGTTCTTTGTGCACTAAAATTGAGACTCAGTTTGAGAGGTGTAGTGGTTCAGGTAGTATGCTAGAAACCAGGAGATAAGAGTTCTAGTCCCACCTTAGGCACAAAGCCAATAGAGTGACCTTGGGGCAATCACTTTCTCTCAGCCCTAGGAAGGAGGCAATGGAAACCACTTCTGAAAAACCTTGCCAAGAAAAGGCAAGCAGGGACTTGTCCAGGCAATCTCTGAGAATCAGACATGATTAAATGGAAAAAAAGAAATGTGCATTTTGATATGCGCATGTAAATGATTAAGATTTTTAAATAATTCCTAATGGTTAATCATTATTTTTTTTAAAAAAATATCCACAATACACATACACTTATTCAGTAAGGTTTGATCAACAAACAATAAAAGATTACTGAGAATTCCAGCAATCCTCCTCCCCATTTTTTATATCAAATATAGGCTCGATATTTAAACCTTTTACCATAAAACACAGGCTTTGTTTGCAATATAAAGAAAAACAGTCCTGTAAAATAATCTTGTATCATCAGTTCATCTGAAGATAGAGATTAAAGTTCAGTTCTGAATGTTTAACTTCAGATGTAATTCCCCCTTGATTATTAAGACCAAGCAGCTTTATGATAATCATAGATTCTGCAAAAGTATTAAAAAAAAACAGAAGTATCAGAATTTGACACATTATACACCAGGTAGACTAAAAGTGTTTAAGCCAAAAATAACAGAGTTATATTATGGCTTCCAACTATGTGCCTACAGAGCACAGGCCCATTAGAAGCCATTCGATCAAGTTTCTTAACTGGACATATTTCAGGAGCTACAATGGATCTCAAGTACAATTCTTTAGGGAAAGACTGGATTGACTGGATTAATAAAACTTGAGTGCACATAGCACTTGCACACGTTAGCTCTGGCTTACATTAATTTTCAAATTAGTTTGATCCTGCAAGTTAAATTTCAATATTCTTGGTGGAAATCACTTTGGTCCTCCTTAAGGTGGTAGGAATTCTTTCCTAATACACTGATCTCTTTGGGTTTTGAACTAGCTAAATCATTCTTTAAGCAATAATCCAGAGATGCTGATCTGCAAAATTATTGCAGCCAAGCTCCATCTTACTTCATCCCAGCGGCATACTTGAAGTGTTGCTTCTATCCATTACTTGTTTAAGATTGCACCTCAAAATACCACAAGAGCATTTACATTGCCCTTCTATCTGCTTTTCGGGAGGGCAGATTTTACAATGCTCCTAAAGAGCACCTTCTCCGCCCATGTGATGAAAGGAAGAATAAAACCATCCATTATGTCTTGCTACACTGCCTCTTATATAGAGACAATTGAGCTATGTGTATTTCCACATTTATAACACAATACCTAGGCAGGACCAAAGCTGACACTTCAACCTTCTATGGCAGAGGTCTTCAAACTTGGCAACTTTAAGACTTGTGGACTTCAACTCCCAGAATTCTCCAGCCAGCTATGCTGGCTGGGGAATTCTGGGAGTTGAAGTCCACAAGTCTTAAAGTTGTCAAGTTTGGGGACCCCTGTTCTATGGGGTGGATCAGGACACGGATGTCAGGTAGCAGAGCAGATATAGCACATGGCTGTGATGGAAAGTAGAAGACTGCTTCAAGTGGGATGAGTCTGATTAAAGTCAAGTTAAAATATTTAGTATACTGTTTTAGGCACATCATGCATTGTTGTTTTGATGTGTCTATTTTACAATTATCTTACTTTTTTTAATTGTTCTGGTCTGTGGCCATAATAAGCTAAATATGTTTTTGGGATCACTGTGGTGTAAACCAAGTTACTTCAAACTATGCTTCTATTTCCTGAAGCAGAACTTAAATAAAATAAAAAGCAACTCATTATTTTAAAAAATGCAGCTGAATAGAAGAACAAGTAAGAACTTATGCTGAAGTCCCAAAATCTTCTTAAATCTATTTTCATCGTCCTCTATAGTAGTACAGTATACAGTCAATGTTGTAACATCTAAGATTTAGATGTCAGAAGAAGGTCCACTGACACGTTCTGTTTTTCTGTTGCAAAAAGGACTCCAAACTAAATTCCAGCTAAGTTGTAACAAATGCCCTGTGATTAAAAGAGACAATGCAGAGCTTGTAAATTACAGATACAGTAGTAGTTTCACACATCACAGTAAACCATGGCTTAATCATAATGTGCTGAATAAATCACAATTGGCTGCAATTGCATTATCTGACAACCACACATTATGGCTTAGCAAATGAGCAAAGTCAGTCATTGTAGTTTAAGGCATCTTCCATAGACTCAGTGAAATTCACAAACTTTCATTTTCATTTTAAAAATTAAATTGATTATAAGGCCATTCCAAAAAAATCTACTTCCTCTAGCCAATCAGCAGCCAGAAGTTTTAAAACATTTTTAAAAAATTAAACATAGGAAGTAATCAGAAGGGTTTTCCCTAACCCACTTCATTATTTTTTGTCCTCTTGACATTTCTCCCATTTCTCCTTGACCATTAAGGAATGATATGGTTCAGCAAATAACCAGCCCAGGAGGACATGCCCCTACCTTACCTCCTTAATCTGTATGAGATCAAAGCCCTCCTTTGTTACCCCTGAAATTCAAATGGCATAAAGAAGACATTATGGCTATGGCTTCTCTTTTCTCAGCCCCGTGTGTGAGTTCAGCAACTGACTCAAATAGAAAAAGCTAGATTTTCCATGCGCTTAGGAATTCCTTTCCCCCCCAAGATATACAGTAGAGCTCTGTGTGCTGGATTCAGAAATCATTATTCAGTCCAGCTCTAAAGAAATATTGAGCTGCTGTTACAAACATTTCGCCACGAAGACTAAAGACCTGGAGGATTTTAGACAGCTTGTTGGAAATTGTAGCCAAGTGCCTGACCTCAGTTCTGGAACCAGTTAAGTGCACAGAAGCTCTTCTGTGGGCTCCTCCGAACTCAGTTGGGGAAATGAAACCTGCAAACCTAGCTACACTCATGTAGGAGAAAATCCAATTGAACACTTTGGAGGATTCAGAATAAACCTGCGTAGGGTTGGGCTGCAGAGTTTACAAGAGTTTTCCTGTTATTAAAAAAGAGAGATTCCAGCAACTGGGAGAATGTCCCCTTAGCAGACCAAGGTTGATAGAAATAAAAATCTGACAGCTGCCCTTGAACTAAGATCAATTCAAGCCCTTGAACTAAGATCAATTCAGGTAATTGCAGGTCATTGCTATGAAATACCACCAATTATTGACATACATACACACATATTTTGGGCTTAGACAACTTAGAACTACGTCGCCTTAGAACCGATCTAAATGTAGTTCATAAAATTATCTGCCACAATGTCCTACCTGTCAATGACTACTTCAGCTTCAACCACAACAATACACGAGCACACAATAGATACAAACTTAATGTAAACCGCTCCAAACTCGACTGCAGAAAATACGACTTCAGCAACAGAGTGATCAATGCCTGGAATTCACTACCTGACTCTGTGGTTTCTTCCCCAAACCCAAAAAACTTTAACCTTAGACTGTCTACTGTCGACCTCACCCCATTCCTAAGAGGTCTGTAAGGGGCGTGCATAAGCGCACCAGCGTGCCTACCGTCCCTGTCCTACTGTCCTATTGTCCTCATCTATCTGTATTCACTTTGATTATGTTTATGTTTATACCTATACCTGCTATCTTGTACATGTTTGACAAACAAATAAATAAAATAAAAAAATATCTTCTTAAGTTTTTCAAAAAGGGCATCTTACAATCATGCAAGCATTAAAAAAAAAATACCTAGTGGTTTTAAGGCTTCCTCAACAAAACCAACTGACTTCATCATTTCTCAAATTATGTTTCCCACCTATGAGTTTTGGTCTCTCAAATCAACCCTGGTGACCACATGGTTTTCCTGGCAATATTCCTGGCAATAAAAAAGTGGTTTTGCTAGTACCTTCTTCCTAGCATTGAGAGAGAATGACTGGCCCAAAGTGACCCAGCTGGTATTATTGCTTCAGAGATGACAATAATTCAATCTCACAGCTCCCAGTCCAGTGCCTTTAACTATTACACCAAACTGTCTTCTCAAATATGCCAGATGATTCTAAACAGGTGATTCACTGCCTTATCCTGCAAATGAGACTGTATAAATAATAATGCAGCCTCAGAAGTTAGATGCTCAGCATTCCTGGATAACAAGCAGGTACGAAGCCTATTTAGGATGCTCTGAATATCCCTTTCTAAGGTATTAAAGATACCGATTTATTAAATGGATCAAAGGGAAAAGATAGAAAAGGAAAGATTAGAAAAATATGCAAAACACAAAGATGAGCCACCTCGAGAAGGCTGCTGATAATTCAGAAGGCTTATTTGCTACCCTTGAATCCATTTACCACCCTAACATGACAGCACTCCCTTCCTTGCTTTGCAAATATCCCTGCCCTATTGCTTTTAGATGAGAGTTGGTGTTATTCCAGATTAATCACTCTAGACAGGATGAGCACGATTTTGTGCAACTCTTCTACAGATGGCTCAATATTTAAATTCAAAAGAGACGCCGAGAAGGGAAGCAAAGGAGAGCGCGGGGATTGGAGAGTTGGGGAAATTGCAAGCAAGCAAGCAAGCAAGCAAGCAAGCAAGCAAGCAAGCAAGCAAGCAAGCAAGCAAGCAAGCAAGCAAGCAAGCAAGGTGGGGTGCCGGCTCCCCGACAGCCTTGGGAAAAAAAGCAAAGGCATCGAAAGTGGGGGGGGGAGGTGAAGGGGACCGCCCACTTGCTTACCCCGGCCGTAGGCGAAGTGCAAGCGCAGCGCCTTGCCTTGGCGCACCAGGTTGATGTGCAGGTAGGTGAACCAGACGGCGAAGGTGAGCAGCACCAGCAGCAGCAGCAACTTGAATTGCTTCCGGATCTTCTTCACCGGGAACCACAGCATCCTCCAGGCAGCATGCCCGGGGGGGGTCTATCTACCCCCGGGGGGTGAGCTGGGGCGCTCGAGCCGTCCTTCCCGCGGGAGGATGAATGGGAGAGGAAGGGCGGCGACAGACGCGAGGGGTCAGTCAGCCCCTAACCCGGCCTCCGCGTCGCCCCCTCGCAGCTCATCTTGCCCCGAAGGCAAGGACTACGCTTTCTCCCAGCCGGCCGCCGGCTGTGTTGTCGGGTTACCTGCAGCGGCGACGCCAGCAACTTTGGTGTCTCCGGACTGGCGCGCAAACTTCGTTTCGGCGCTGTCCAGCCGAAAGGGCTGCCGATCGGAGGAGGAGGAAAAGGAGGAGGAGGAGGAGGAGGAGGAGGATGCTACCGAGAGCTGCCCCCAGAGGATGCGGGAATGGGTGGGGGATCTTAATGCTCTCCCCCCCGAAAAGCTCGGCCGCCTCCAACCAACTCCTGGCGGGAAGGGACAAAGGCATCCAGGCAGCAGGAGACTCCCTCCGACCGCGAGCGATCGAGCGGCGCGGGAATGTACAGCTCGCTCCCTCGCCGACACCTCCGTTTACCTGAGGCTCTGTGCATGGAAAAGCAGCCCGGAATCCCCGCCCCACAACCAGGCTAATAGAATTCGTCCTCGGCAGGCAATGAATGGAGGGAGAGAAGCTGCCCAGAGAGTTTCTCCCCAGTCCCGGCTTTGGGCTCTTTCTCGAATTATTGCGGCTCCTCGGCCTTGCACTTTAGAGGATTTTCGTGACGGATGCAAAGCCGGAGCTGCCGCGTTTCCTACTGCCGTCTTGCGCGCGCGGGTTGTAGCGATGCCCTGGCGGCATCATCGCCTCTTCGCCGTCGCTGCTCTGGCTTTTGGCTCGAAAGAGAGCAGCATCCGCACGCTGTGATGCAACCGAGCCTGAAACGGGGCAGCCAGATGGGCAGCCCTACGGGACCCAATGGCAACCCCGTTTTTTTCGATCCGCCCAATCCTCTCGCTCAGGAGGCGGGTTAAAGGCGATGTTCGGCTGTGAGCGGCGTTCATCTCCACGCCAACGTGCAAACATCCACCTGGGGAGCGGATTCCGTGCCTGCCTAGGCAAAGGAGGGGAATGATATATTTGGGGGGGGGAGGGAGGGGGCTGCCATCATTCTCTTGCAAACCTCCCAGGCCTTCCGTCTACATCCTGAAAGAGAAATGTGGCTGCTCTAGCTTCAGAGAGAAAAATCTTCCCGTTTTCTATGTATTGTTCGTTTGAGATGCCACTTACAACCCTACTAGGGCGTCCCCTTCGTGAGGGATGGTATCTTCCCAGCAGATGCAAGCTGGTACTCTATGAGAAGGGAGCAAGATTTTTCCCAGATGGTAAAAGGCTGAGGATGCAGGCAGCCTTCTTTGAGATGGCTGCAGGTGAAACTGTGCGGTTGGCTTCCTTGTGGCAGAATGCCAGAAACGGATATATCCCAACAGTAAAGAGTTCTGCAGTGGAGCTCAGCCATTGCTTCTCCTGGATATGGGCAAGTCAAACTCTCGGAAACCTGGGAGGTTTCAAGTATGCCCATCGGAGCTTCAATCAATGCTAGACCTGCTTCTGAAAATCCTTCTGAATCATCAAGGAAATTGCTTTGCTAGTGCTCTTCAGAAATTAATTTGCGATAATTGACTTCAATTATTGTTGGTTATTGCATGATGTAAAAAGTGGAATAGGCAAGAGTTGTTCTGAAATGTCCAGTTTAGATCGCCCTCCCCATTCTGATTTCATAAATGCCAAGTACAATCGGGGTCAGCTGAAAATGGTTGTAGTCAAGGTGTTCTCAAGAGGACCCCAGTAAATATTTTATGGTTTCTCCTCTGTCGTTGACATTGTCCTGCCTGTTTTGTAAGCAGCCACGGCTTTCTCTGTCAACATCTGTTGATTTGACAATGGAGTTTAGCAAAGAATACATTAGAAGGGAATAACAAGAAATGAAAGCGCAGGAGCTGTGACTACCTATGTTAAAGCAAGAAGGGTTTCTTCAGTTGCAAAAGAAAGTCAAAAGAGGCATTGGGATTGCTCTTCATTCTAGATGGAGGAATCTTCACAGATGGCCAACAGAAGCAAAGGAACTCAATTCCTATTTTCATCCCCACAAAAAATGATGATTTGAATATCTTAGACTAAGAATGAACACAACAGATAAGGAAGAAAGTCAGAAATTATAGTGTAAACACTCTTCTAGCTAATTTGAATGGCCATAACAGTGGTGGGTTGCTACCGGTTCGGACCGGTTCATGCGAACTGGTGGCAGAAATTTGGCCACAGTCACCAAACCAGTAGTGAAGGCTGGCTTGCCACGCCCCCAAACCAGTTCCCCGGTCGTCGCTGCTGCTTAAAAGCGGCTGGCAAATAACCCTCTGCGCATGCGCAAAGGCTTCTGCGCATGCGCAGAGGGTCGGTACCGACCCAACACGCGCACTTCCAAAACGGTAGGGAAGGTAAGAGAAACCCACCCCTGGGCCATACCCCTATGCCCTGATGAAATGCACAATAGAATATGGAAGGGACTGGTGGAAGAGCTCTAATGAGCTCTGTTCATTATCTTTGAGGAGATCTGGAGAATAAGGGAGATACCAGAGCACCACAGAAGAACAAATTTGGTCCCCTTCTTCTAGAAATGAAGAAAGAGGATCCCAGTAATTACCTATCAGTGAGCTAACAATACCTGAGAAGGTGTTAAAGCAGATAATAGGGCAGACTGTATGGAATTTGAAGACTTGCTATTTGTCATGTAAGACAAATCCTTCTCTGACAAGGTAACTCATTATTGGCAGGGGAATATACTGTAGATGTAATCTACCTTGATCTCAGCAAAGTTTTTGACAAGGTTTCATGTGACATCCTCTTTGATGAACTGTGAACTGTGATAGTGTGGTTTGCATTGGCACTACAATAAGATAGGTCCACATCTGGTTGGCTAACCATGTTCAGAAAAAGCACTGCTAGCTTTACATCAAGATGGACAATCACAACCAATGGGTCTCGCCATGTCTTGGGGCCAGAATTCTTCAACATTGTTATCAATGATCTGGATTACAAGATTGATTGGTGGATGCCTATCAGATTTTTGGATGACAGGGGTGTTTGGCTAATACTTAGGAAGAGTGGCAAGACTATAATATAATTTGAACAGTTTGGAAGATTGGATTGAGAGAACAAAATTTCAGGGAGAATTTTAAGATATTATATTCGGGGGGAAATATAGAGCACACATATAGACCTTCATGGGTTGGAAACAGTACATTAAAGAAGGACTTGGGTGATAAGCTGACCATGAAACAGCAGTGTGAGACAGCTTCTAGAAGGGCTGTCGCAGTCATAAACAGCATCAGAAGAAATGCTGTGCAAAAAAATTAATAGTCTTTATTTTCTCTTCTGCATTACTGAGACGATATCTGGACTTTTGTGGACAATTCTGGCATCACTTTTTGAGAAGGGACGGTTTAGATCAGGTTCAGAGGAGGATGACAGGTTTAATACAGGGACTTGAGAACACAAGGACAGGCTGAAGTGACTTAGGATCTTCAATCTGGAAAACATAAAACAAGGGGAGTCGTGATACAAGGGAAGTTTTAATGTACGTTCAAGTACATTAAAAGGTACCATAGGGAAGAGGGTCAAGAATTATTTTCCATTGCCATAGAAACAAGGACCAGAAATAATGGGAATAAGTTGCACCTACCTACATTTCATTTAAAAATAATGAACATCTTTATGATAAGATCTGAGCATCAGGGAGATACGGTAGTTTGTCTATGGAAACTGTGGGTTCTCTAGCCCTGGATGTTTTTATGAGCTGACCTTTTGGACTTTATCCTCAGACCTGATAGACTAAGACAGGTAATATGGACTGGGGTTCGGGGTGGGTTCTGGCTTACCTCGCTGCCGGTTCGCTTCCTCATGTGCCGCGCGGGCGTGCGCACATGCGCAGTGCTAAAAACCCAGCTTCTGCGCAGAAGCAAAAAACAGCTTCTGCATGTGCGCAGAAGCAAAAAACAAGATGGCGGCGCCTATGGCGCCACTGAGAGAGCCGGTTCGGGGGCATGTCCAGCCGGCCATCGCTGCCGGTTCGGCGAGTAGGGGGAAATTCCCGCTACCAGTTCTATAGAACTGGTCCGAACCAGCAGGAACCCACCTCTGCTGGGGTTGGTTTTGTTTTGGTAAAAGTGTTTTCTTGGCAAGAGCTGACGGCCATCAAACCTCTCCCTGGATGAGAGCTAGAGAAGAATATTGGTAGGGGGGAGAGGGCACCTTGTTGATATTGGTGGGGGGAGTGGGCACCCCTGGCAGACTGATGAAAAGGGGTTGGTTTGAAGTGTCTGATGGGAGGTAGATACTGGTTGTAGAAGTTGCTGTAAGGGACAGTTGGAAGCACAAAGTATATAGGCAAAAACACCGCCAGAACCAAGATGACCCCAAGGGAGATAGGTTTTTTTGCTTGGATATGGTGGGACACTTAGACTTAGGGGAAGAACAGTATGAGTTATTTGTGTTATATGATCACAGATGAGAGGGTTGACTTGATGTGTATTATCAAAATCTAGCTGGACACGGAAGGAGGTATTTTCTTGGAGATGGGCTTACCTGGGTTTCTGCTGTGGTGTGAACCAAGAAATCAGGACAGAGGTGGGGGGGAGTGGCTATGGTTATCCAAAATTCCAGGGGCTTTCAGGGGCCCTGGTCTGAAGATTAATGGATGTGAGACCCTGCTTGTTAGGTTGGGCTCTAGGGTTTAGCAGACACTGTTGCTATTATGCTTGTTTCTCTGCTGCATATCAACCTACCTACCTTACCATCTCAATTCTGTGGCCAGGCTGTTGGTGGTGTTCCCCAGGATGATCCTGGGAGACTTCAGTTTGGCTTCTTTGGGGACAGAGTCTGAGACAGCTTGAGAGTTCATAGTCAATATGGCAGACATGCAGGGGTGGGTTCTAACTTACCTTGCTGCCGGTTCGCTTCCTCCCACGCCGTGTGGCCGCACCACGTGGCCGCACACACGCTTTGCGCACCCATGCGCAGTGCCGAAAAATCTGAAAAAAAATTCCCCCCCAAAAAAAAGCCAAAACAAGATGGTGACGCATGTGCAGTGTCAGAAACTCGTCTTCTGCGCATGCGCAGAAGAAAAAAACCCAGAAAAAAAATCCCCCCCCCAAAAGAAAAAGTTGGCGGTGCCCATGGACCGGCACCGACAGAACCGGTTCCGTGACATCATCGTGACGTCACCAGCGGGTCGCTACCGGTTCGGCCGAACCGGTCCGAACTGGGACGAACCCACATCTGCAGCCATGGGCCTTTCACAGGTCATTGAAGATCTGACACACAACAGTCACACACCTTATTTGGTTTCCCTGTCTCAGTAGTGGCAACATACAGTTGGGCAAGACTTCTATTGCTCCCCTGACAAGGTCAGATCACTCTCTGGTAGTTCTGGAGTTCTTTGATGCAGGAGGCTGGACCTATTAGATCAGTCCACCTCTGGCAAATGATGAACCCTACTAGGTTCCAGAGGGAGGTTGGGATTGTTCTTGAAAGTGTGCTCATGTCCCACCTGAAGCCCTGCTTGCTGCTTGGAATGAGAGGATACTGGGGTTTTGTATCATGCAGCCTCTGTCCTCCCGTGGACAGAGGCTACATGATACAAACTGAAACTCCTAGTTTACAGAGCAGCTGAGGGAGTTGAAACAGATGAAAAGACTTCTAGATCCCTCAGGCTGTGGCCTATTCAGAATTGGGCTATGTGAGGGGCTGGCCGGAGTGCGCAGGTAGGTGCAGCTCAACTTGTGTAAGTTGCGGGCCAGCGGGCCCTTGCATGCACACCAGCCTGCCGCTCGTGCAAGTTGAGCTGTGCGCCAGCTCGCACAGCCCAGTTCCCCTCTTCCCCCCCCATCCTAGCCGGGCCGCTGTCCTAGATTGCTGCTGGAGAATGACAAGGACTGAACCCAACCAAGCATGAAATAGACATGCTATTACAGGGGTGTCAAACTCGCGACGACAGGTTGTCATCAAGTGACGCATCACAACTTTTTTCCCCTTCGCTAAAGTGGGGGTAGGCGTGGCCAGCGCATGACGCATCCAGCCCGCAGGCCGCGAGTTTAACTGCCCTATGCTATTACCTCATGGCAGTGAAGGTGGCGAAACACCTGGGCAGAAAGGGCTCAGAGGGTTATCTACATGGTCACTGTGAGGAACATGCTAGGCCTATGTCAGATAAAGTCTCATGGATTCACTCCAAGTTGGGCTCTAGCCTTGAGGCAAGTTCTATGAAGGTGACAGGCTCATTCTGGTTCATTCTGCTTTGATTATCTAGGACAGTGGTTCTTAACCTTCCTTTTTTTTTTTAAATTTCTTTATTATTTTTTCACCAACTCTACATAGACATCTATACAGTATATATATACCGTAAATCATATCAAAACATACATAATTATACATTTCTATCCAATATGCCATAAACAAATATCCTAGTTTTGCACCTTTTATACTTTTATCTCCCCTCTGTTTTCCCTCTATATTTCATACTACTCCCCTCCCTCTATCTCCCTCTCTTCCCTCTACCTTCTTTCTCCCTCTCTCCCTCTTCCCTACTTCCCTCCTCCCTCTCTCCCCTTCCTTTCTACTTCCTCTTCCTCCCTCTTGTCCTTCCCTGAGTACATCTAATAATCCATTTTATGGTTAACAGACGAGCAACTCATATCCCTAACTTCATTCCAGCATCGGTGCTACTCTTGAACTTGTATCCTTTCCTTTATCCATATTTATATATATATATTATATTCTTTTTGGTATATTTACTGTTATTCATGCTGCCTCTTTGCCTCTTTGTTTTTGTCGCCTGGGTCTACCACCTTTAATTTTCAATTTTCTTCCAAATTAATCACTATAGCTTATCTCCACACATATTCATTGTCTCTTGTACCTCTTTTCTTATTTATCCTTCAAGTCCATCCTATTTATATTTTAAATTTTAGGCCATACTCCTCCCTTTCCTCAATTTATATCTTTACTCATTTTATTTTTATTCTATCATTTCTAACTGCCCAAGTTTCTAATCTCAAATCCCCCTTATTACTCGATTTTTCTTATTTTAGTTCATCCTCTATATTTAAACATAATCTAATCTTGCAGTTGTACATCCATCCATTGGCTGATAACATTACCAACTTCCCAATATACTATAACCCACTAAACATCAAAAATCTCTTCAACATGAAACAAATTTATGAATTACATAGTCTTATACAAAAACCTTTACAATTAGTAATTATACAAATTTTATTACTTTCCAACAATTAATTCATCCTCAGGATTTAGCTTTCAATTTCTATAATATATATCATCCTTTAGCAGTCTTATATAAAAACCTTATATCATAATTAATTGTACACAACTAATAATATTAATACAATTAAATGTAAAATAATAGTTCTAAAATTTTTAACATTCCATCACCCATCTTGTATTAAAACTCTATACCCTACTAAATCTATAATATAATTTATTTCTCTTTATCCTTTCTAAGTTCATCATCAAGATTTAATTTTCACTTTTTATACTATGTATCATTATACAATAAAAAATTACAATCTTATAAGAAAACCTTATACCATATTAATTATACCCAATTAATAACCTAAGTTTCAATAAGTCTATTACCACCTATCCTATTACCCCTCTTCCTTTCTGTTAACCTTCCCCTCTTCATCCATTCTCTATTAGTCTCTCAAAAATGCCAATTCTTGTGGGTTTTTCCCTTCCAACCCCATCTCTTGATTTTTTCTTTTTCTTTCTTTTATTTTTATACCAATAACTTCTTTGTCCTTTAGAGAAAAAAAAAAGAAAAATAAAAAAAGAAAAAAAAATAAAAAAAATAAAAAAAGACTATTTTATTCTTAATTGCTAT
>QLTV01003957.1:947586-977528 GCA_003457575.1 Thermophis baileyi | reverse complement strand
ATGATGATGATGATGATGTCACCCTTTAGTTGTGCAAGGCCCTGCTCTCTTCCAGATCCTCAATTGTGCGACTATTGTTTGCTGAGAACATACAGTTCTCACAGGTACCGTATGGGATGATATTGGTAGATGCAATATGATGGTGATCACAGGTAGGACAATTCTCTTGGCTTTGCCTGCCCCATAGGTGATGAATGAACCTTTCCCCTCCATGCCACTTTATTATTCTTGGACTGAAATTTTATACACAAGTCTTTTCCACTCTAATGTCTGAATTGGATACATTCTGTCAGAAGATCATACGATTTACTACTCAGGACAGGGGTGAAATGCTCCCGGTTCAGGCGTGCCTGCCTGCCGGTGGTCGGAGAATCGGAAGTGACGGCAGCATGAGGCTTCGCCCGCCCGGACGCCGCCATTTGGGTTTTTTTACCCTCTGCGCATGCACAAAGCATTCTGCACATGCGTAGAGGGTAAAAAAACCCAAATGGTGGCGTCGCACTGCTGTCGCTTCCGATTCTCCGACCATGCCTGAACCAGGAGCATTTCACCCCTGACTCAGGACATGAAAAACAAGGAATAGTGAGGCTTCTATAATCAGAAAATAAATAGCAAATATTATATTTGCGTACCAGGCAGCCGTAGGTTGCTCCCGGTTCGGCCCGGTTCTAAGAACTGGTAGCGCCAGTGGTGGGAGGCTCCGCCCACCCACCCGGGATGCTCCACCCACCTGCCTGGGACGTGCGTGAGCACGTGCGCGAATCGGTAGCAAAGGGTTTTAGAACCCACTACTGGTACCAGGTACTCAATAACCAAATAATATTCATTAGACTTGTGGCATATTGTATCTTTTAATATGATGACTATCCAAATTTATGCTCTAGTCACTCATTTTAAAAAAGGGAATTGAAGAGTACTGTGGTCAAATTCAATCTGAAATTGACAACTTATTCAAGCAAGGCGTGCTGCTTGTGATTGGGAATGGAATGATAAAATTGGAAATAGCAAAGAAAATATAGTTGGACTGTACACCTTGGAAACAAGTGAAGTGAGAGAATGATTTATCAGTTTCTGCCAATCCAATTACTTCTTCATTACTAACAGTCTTCAAACAACCAAAACAATGCCTACATACATGTATATCATCAGATAAAGTGCACAGAAATGAAATTGACTATTAATACTGGCACAAGAAGGTGAAAGAGGTTAGTTATAACATCAGAGATGTGACTGGAGGCTGACTGTATAACATATTACAAACTGCTCAAGGTGCAATTTCAAGTCAAGCTAAAGTGGATAAGAAAACCAATCAGTTTCTACAATATAATCTTGAACATATACCCACATTGTCAAGGAGAACATCAAGAATCACTTTGAAGTTCTGAATCTCATTGATGGAAACCCAGAGGAACTGTGGAATGAAGTCAAAAAGGTTGTTAAGAATTAATGTGAAAATAAATTTCCAAAGACTAAAAAACAGAAGAAAGCAAACTGGATCTGAACAGACAGTGGATAATTGCCAAGAAGCATACAGAAGCCAAAGCCAAGAAAAGCAAAGATCTCAGGAATAAATTTAACAAAGCATTTAGTGAAGTCATGAAGATATACACCATCTAAAGCAGTGGGGCATTTTCATGCCTTGATTAATGGGACATAAGGATGAGCCTTTAGAGGAGAGAATGGTTTCTCAGTTGGTTGTTCCATTATCATTATTTATTTATTTATTAGATTTGTATGCAACCCATCTCACTGAACAAAGCAACTCTGGGCAGCGTACAATAGAATAAAGTCATAAATATAAAAACGTGTTCTGTTTCAACTGGACTAAAATTAATGCTATGGAATCTTAGACATCATTTGTGCAGTCATATAAGCAATAGGAAAACTTTGGCTAGACCGTAAATTACCCATTTTTACTACTGCCTGTCATATGGTGAGGATGCTGAGCAGTAGAAGTTAGTCTGCACCAAGCTTGAGCTTCTAAAAACCAATGGCAAAAGCATCTATGGAGATTCTCAGTCATCCAAGTCATGGTTATCCCAAAGGTGCTTTTTTAAGAGGCAACTGGACTTTCTGGTTTTTCTTTGAAGACATTTCCCTTCTCATCCAAGAAGCTTCTTCAGCTCTCAAGAGAATGATGAGCTGAAATGATGAGAAGTAAAACGTCTTCAAGAAAAAACAGAAAGTAAGTTGCATCTTGAAAAAGGCAACTTTGGGACAATGGCAGAAGCAATCTAAAGTTGTTCCACAGTAAATACAGAAAAGAACCTGAACAGTCTTTATATTCAGTTATTCTAGATCAGCGGTTCTCAACCTGTGGGTCGCGACCCCTTTGGGGGTCAAATGACCCTTTCACAGGGGTCGCTGCACGCGCTAGCCTGCCATCTTGGTGCCACCGTCAGCAGGGGTGAAATGCTCCCGGTTCGGGCGTGCCTGCGGGTCGCCGGACAGCCGGTAGCGATGGAAGTGGGAGACTTCGCCCGGACGCCGCCATTTGGGTTCTTTTACCCTCTGCACATGCGCAGAATGCTTTGTGCATGCGCAGAGGGTAAAAGAACCCAAATGGCATCTGGGCGGGTGGGCGAAGTCTCCCTCTTCCGTCGCTACCAGCTGTCCGGTGACCTGCAGGCACGCCCGAACTGGGAGCATTTCACCCCTGGTGCCACGCCCCCTTTGTCACCTCATCGTGCGTGGGGAGGGGACGGGGAGGGGGTCACGGCAGCGGAGCGGGGGTCGTGGGGGGGATTAGGAAGGTTGAGAACCACTGTTCTAGATATACATTGACACTTGAAATATTGATTTTTAGGAGAGAGTTCAGAAACTGACAAGAAGCAGTCTAAGAGGATTTCCCCTCTATCATTACATTTTGGGTTTCTTCTGCCTGAATTGTATTGGCATATACTCAGCATTGATTTGCCCCCTTAATATTAAAGAATTAATGCCATTGCTGTAAGATCCAATTGCTGACATAGCCACAACTTTCTGGAGATGGTTTCACCCATAATGTAACAAAAAATATGAGTTTTCCACTTGGGAGAAAGCTGTAGTAGATGTGATATGCAAGAGTCTGATTCAGGTTTTTTTTGATCAATTCATCCTTTTCAGTGGAATAATTGAATTTCCAGATCACTTAGTTGAGGTGAATTATATCAGGTGACTTTGAACAGATCTGAAAATTTGATGGACTTTTGTATGTATCTATATGGTATTTTATCAAATCGAATATTTAAATCAAATCAAATCAATTGGACATGACTCTTTTAACAAACCTGGTGTTTTTGTATGCTATCTAGTAAGTGGAGCTTATTCTGAGAAATCTAAGTATATGATGATGATGATGAAGAAGAAGAAGAAGAAGAAGAAGAAGAAGAAGAAGAAGAAGAAGAAGAAGAAGAAGAAGAAGAAGAAGAAGAAGAAGAAGAAGAAGAAGAAGAAGAAGAAGAAGAAGAAAATGTGTATACCATCCGATTCACAAGGACTCTGGGTAGTTCATATGTAAAAACACAGAATAAAAACAATACTACAGTGGAAAACAAGGCACAAAAGATGGCAAAAACTGGGCATTAACATGAAACAGACCTATACTACATATAGTTAGTCCTTGATGTATGACTGGTCGCTTAGCAATCATTCAAGGTTACCCCCTCCCAAAAGCTATTTATGACCCGGTTCCGAAGATATGCCTGCTACAGAAAGAACTTCGTGAAAATCCTTTCGAAAATTGAAATGCAGCTCTGTTGGTACTTTCAAATAACTAAAAGTTAGTAAGAACAAGACTGATCTCAGTGGAAGCCACAGTGATCCTTCAACCCCCAAAATGTAAATGCTTGCTACTTTTATCTTTAATAGTGTTTTGCAACAGAAAACAAGGAGATTAATCTCCATATAATTTTCTGGGTTCTCCTAGAGATCCCTTTCTAAATATTGATTTAACCCAGGAATACATGTTTTCTTGGAACATGTTTTGTTGAAACAAATAAATTTATCAGTGAAAAAGAGTGAATGAGGCATCAGGCATCATTGGACATAAAAGATGCAATTGGAAAGTGAACATACTAAGAATAGTGCCATATTATAAGAAAAACTTTTGATAGAGCCAGTTTGGTGTGGGAGTTAAGTCATCAGGCTAGAAACTGAGAGCCCCTGAGTTCTACTCCTGCCTAAGGCACAAAGCCATCAGGATGACCTTGGGCCAGTCACTTTCTCTCAGCTATAGAAAGGAGACAATGGCAAACACGTCTGAAAAACCTTGCCAAGAAAACTGCAAGGATTTCTCCAGGCAGTTTCTGAGAATCAGACAAGAAAAAAAATAGGAAACACAAAAAGAAAGATGTAAATGTGCCTTATTCCCAATGACAAGTTTATGAAATTGTTAGAATTGTAACTGTCAGGTGCAAGCAGGGGTGGGTTCTAACTTACCTCGCTGCCAGTTCGCTTCCTCCCGCGCTGTGTGGCTGTGCCTCATGGCCGCGTGCGTGCAGTGGCAAAAAAACCAAAAAAATCCCCCCCAAAAAGCCAAAAACAAGATGGTGACGCATGCGCAGTGCCGGAAATTCGGCTTCTGTGCATGCGCAGAAGAAAAAAACCTGGAAAAAAAATCTGGAAAAAAAAATCCGGAAAAAAAATCTGAAAAAAATCAAAAAAAAAAAAAAAAAAAAAAAAAAAAAAAAAAAAAATAAAAAAAAAAAAAAAAAAAAAAAAAAAAAAAAAAAAAAAAAGATGGACTGGCACCGACCGAACCGGTTCTGTGACATCACCAGCAGGTTGCTACCGGTTTGAGCGATCCTGTCCGAACCGGGAGGAACCCACCTCTGGGTGCAAGCAACCAGGTCTACACATGAAGGTTCAAATCTACTGATTTATTGCTCAAGCCTATACTAATGAATTGCACCTGGGTAAAACTAAGTAAGGATCAACGGCATTCAAAGTGGGCTGGACATCCTCTTCTTGTAGCTACATATGGATTTTAAACTGATGCCTCATTTAACTCCTCCCTCTGCCTTTGCCAGTCTCTCTCTTCTACAGTAACACAGGATACTGTTGATTACAATGCTGCACACAGCCTGTTTTCTTGGTCACGTTTCCTTTTGTCAAAAGCAAAAGCTATCACTCCTCCACTCGCAACAGAATACCTTATTCCATAAGACTTGAAATTTTGGGCTTAGACAACTTAGAACTACGTCGCCTTAGAACCGATCTAAATGTAGTTCATAAAATTATCTGCCACAATGTCCTACCTGTCAATGACTACTTCAGCTTCAACCACAACAATACACGAGCACACAATAGATACAAACTTAATGTAAACCGCTCCAAACTCGACTGCAGAAAATACGACTTCAGCAACAGAGTGATCAATGCCTGGAATTCACTACCTGACTCTGTGGTTTCTTCCCCAAACCCAAAAAACTTTAACCTTAGACTGTCTACTGTCGACCTCACCCCATTCCTAAGAGGTCTGTAAGGGGCGTGCATAAGCGCACCAGCGTGCCTACCGTCCCTGTCCTACTGTCCTATTGTCCTCATCTATCTGTATTCACTTTGATTATGTTTATGTTTATACCTATACCTGCTATCTTGTACATGTTTGACAAACAAACAAACAAATAAATAAATAAAAATCATCTGAACTTAGAACTAACATTCAGCATCTTCCAAAAGATGCCCAGCACAACCACGCCAAGATGCCCATTGACATACTCTCTGCTATGCTCCTCATGGTCCCTGGTCTCCATCACTCATGCTGAGATTCTCTCTTTATGTTATGTTGCCAGCACAGCACCATTTTCCTTTTATTATAGTGCCTCCACTATATCTGGATCTATGCCAATAGTGGCTGACTGGATTGAGGCAGCATTTAACATTTTCAAAATAAATTCTACCTCTACTTTCTTGTGTTGCCGCAAATTAAAATACAGCCTCAGTAGAAGTGGAAGTTTCACCAGGCAGCAACATCTGGCTAATCCTTTGTGAGCTCAGAAGCTAAACAGGGTCAGGCCTGATTAGAACTTGAATGGGAGATCTCTAGGGAATAGCAAGCTGTCAGAGAGACTAGGAGGTAAGCAAACAAATGAAAAAGAAATCCTAGAAGGCAAGGAGAAACCAAGTCTGCATTGTTTCTAAGAAATGACACAGAATTATCCATACAGCAACTAAATATCAAACTGGACTTGAAGAAACCTTTGCCCAGAAGAAGAACCTGGTCCCAGCCTTCATTCACATATTCCATCATCCACTTTCAATTCCTGTGAAAAGTAAGGTTTGGAATATTGCCCAGAGGGAGACTTCTAATCTAAATATTAATTGATAAGGTGACATTTTAAGACTAGATCTAATTTCTCCCCTCCCACTTCTGACTCCAGTTTTCTTACTGAAAATGCAAGTTAGATATTCATTTAAAAATGTGGAGATGCCGGACTTCCGGTTGTACGTCCGGTGGCGTCGGAAGTGAGGACTGCGAGCTCCACGGCCCTGCTCCGAGCTCTCCCCATCGGAGGGCTCCAAAAGGAGCCATAGTCACGCTGTAGGGGTGGTGAAGCAAAGGGGGGGGCACCCTGCAGGTTGAGGAGAGCCGCATCTCCCCTCCCTGACTTGGAAAATCCCACTCATCTGAAGACGAGGAGCAGCAGCAGTCAACATGGCTGCCACAAAGCTGGAGACAACCAGAATACCTAAGAAAGAGCAGGAGAGAAGAGAACAGTGAACAGAGATTATTGCTGGGTGAGATGATTTTTTTTTCTTTAAAAATTACCTCAAGGAAAACAAAAAAATCCTAGAGAAGAGATTCTAAAAATATAAACGTTTAAGTCGCGAAAGAAAACATTTTTGACAAAGAGATGTATGCTGAAAAGTAAGTCGAGAGCACCATCTACTGACAAAAGGAAAAGAGACTCTTAGACTCCTGGAAATTTACAGAGGAGGAAAGGAATATTTGATACCTGGTGGCTGTAACTTTTAACTGTTTATTGCCTTACGCTTACCAGAGGTGGAAATAAGAAAGACATTTTATAAAAGAGACTCTGGAAAGCTAGAATAAAAGACTAAAACCACAGAGCAGACTCAAAGAACTTGGAAAATACTTTGGACTATCAGAGTATTGAGTAAATGCTGGAACTGGCTCATCTAAATAATTGACTTTGTTTTGAAAGAAATGGATTTTGATTGAAATAAATACCTGCTGAAAAAAAGGCAGCATGGAAATTTGAGAGGAGAGACCCATCTACTAATGATTGGAAAATAAACCATACTTCTATAATTTTGGACTCTTTCTGAACTAGATTGAGACTTTATTGTTTATTCCACTTTTATCACTAGTATGACCGGAGTTGAAGGAACAGCTGTGGAAATGAGAGGATTTTTTAATGAGATGACTTTGTTGTTCCAAAATATTAAGGATTCAATCAATGGTATAGATGTGAAAATGGAAAACATTTTGCAAAGAACAATGAATAAAGATCAAACGGCCCATGAACTGGTGGAAGCAACAGAGAGATTAGATGAAATGGACTACTCAAGCCAGCAAATTGAATACGGACAGGGGAAAAAATATGGATCAGAAAAATCAGCAAATGAAGCAAAAGCTCAACGAAGAGGAAGACCAGATAAATGACAAGCAAAAGGAGCAGAAAGAACAGATGGATTGGCCACATCAAGAAATAAATCAAGGACTGGAGCAAAAAATAGGACTGACAAATCAGCTGATAAAGGAAGAAAGACCAAAGAAAACAAAACAGACAAATCGACAATTGGAGAGACAGGAAGATACCTTTGATAAGGAGTTGGGACATGGGCAGATATCTGGAAGGATTGGCAGCATAAGATTGTACTGGGAGAAATGTTTAGATTGAACAAGAAAGATAGAGATGAAGATAAAGATAGAGATAAAGATAAGGAGTGTGGGAGGCGAATTAAAAAATGGATAAGAATTGAAGCACTAAAGAGGAGAAGAGATGATGGATAGAAAGAATTTCCCTTTAAATATTAAAGCAGCTTGATTGTAAGATGAAAGAGGCAGAAATAAAATTAAATAGGGGAAATATTAGAATATAAATTTTTACAGAATAAATAAAAATAATAGAAAGATTAGAAGTTTACAGATGTTAGGCATTTTTTTAATGTATGTTTAAACAATATAATGAGGATTACTTAAATTTGATAAATGTCATAGAGATTACTAATATTGTTACTGTGAATTGGATTAATATGAATGATACCCAGAACCAACTCTGTTCAGACACAATATGGATGTATATTTAAAAATAATAATAAAAAAAATACAGTCATAAAATTAGGGTGATAAGATTCATGTATTGGTATTTTGAGTTGATGGGAATACCAATCTTTGCTTTTAGATAATAGATAGAGAACTCTTGAGCCTGCCCTGGCCCTGGCTGTATACTGCCCCCTTCTCAGTCTTTGAAAGTATAGCAGGCAAAATATGAAGTTAGAATGGTAAACAGAGGAAAGAAAACTGAAATAAAAGTGAAATATCCTTCAGGTCAGGCTCAACTCTTGGTGACTTCATAGACCTGTCTGTGGTTTTCTTTTTATTTATTTATCTCCCATCTTTATTATATCTTTTTATAAACAACTTAAGGTGGTGAACATATCTAATACTCTTTCTTCCTTCTATTTTCCCCGCAATAACAATCCTGTGAGGTGAGTTGGGCTGAGAGAGTATGACTGGCTCAAAGTCACCTAGCTGGCTTTCATGTCTTAAGTGGGACTAGAAGGCATGGTCTCCTGATTTTGTGACTTAACCAGTAGACCAATCTTTCTTTCTTTCTTTCTTTCTTTCTTTCTTCCTTCTTCCTTCCTTTCTTTTTCTTTTCGTTTTTTCTTCCTTCCTTCCTTCCTTCCTTCCTTCCTTCCTTTCTTTCTCTTTCTTTCTTCCTTTCTTTCTCTTTCCTTTCTTTCTCTTCTTTCTTTCTTTCTTCTTTCTTTCTTTCTTCTTTCTCTCTCTCTCTTTCTCCCTCCCTCCTTTCTCCCTCCCCCTCTCTTTCTGACACTGGTTTTGCCATTGCTATCTACTGAAAGTTTTTACTGCTTCCGAGTCTACTCATGACATTTTCTGAATGTCTCCTTTCCAAGTATTGTCCAATTCTGCTTAGCTTCCAAGCCCAGACAAGGATAGTTAGATTTGGTGATATCTCTAAAAGTCCTCTAAGGGGAATGAAAGATATTGGGATTCTAGGCTTATGTTGGGTTGACCTCTCTCAAACAATGATTAAAGCAAGGGTGTTAACATCTGGTTGAACAGAAACTAGACTATTTATATACCTTTAATAAAAGTGTGCTCTTTACATTTTCTCTTCCTCCAGAAAAATAGAGAATGAACTCTTAGCTTTTCCCAATCTGATGTGCATTCATGCTCAATAATAGAATATTAGTGCCATCTCTTGGTTATTAGCAGTAAGTACACAAACACTGTACTGTACATTTCCTTATGAAATGTAACAAGGTAAAAATGAGCTGTTATTTGGCATGTCTATTAAGCCCAACTATGAAATTAGAGAGAGTGGAAAGTTGACTTACCAGTATTTTTCGGAGTATAAGACACTCCGGAGTATAAGAAGCACATTAGTTTTTGGGGAGGAAAACAAGAAAAAAAAATTCTGCCTCTGCCTACCAGCATCCATCGGTATTCATCTGGCTAGCGTCCTTGCAGCAAATAGCAAACAGCCTGATCAGCTTCAGCACATTATCGCAGCCTGATTCAGCACGAGCAGCTGATTGGCAGGTGGATCGGCCACATGGAATACCCCCAATCAGCTGTTCCAGGCTGCAGGGATTGCCACAGACCATCGCCACCTCTGTGCCTTGCGATTTTTGCCTCTGTGCCTTGCGTATTTGGCCTCCACGCGTCGTGTTTTCAGCCTCCAAACGCTCCATTTTAGACCAGGCTGCGGGGATCGTCACAGCACATCGCCACCAATCTCCGCCTCCGCGTGTCGTGTTTTCGGCTTCCACGCCCCGTTTTTGGCCTCTGCACATCACGTTTTTGGCCTCTGCGTATTGCATTTTTGGGGGGTTCCAGGCGGCGGGGATTGCCACTGCCTATCCCCGCCGCCTGGAACCGCCCGAAAATGCAATGCGCAGAAGCCAAAAACGGGGCGTGCGGAGGCCAAAAACATAACGCGCGGAGGCCAAAAACGTGACACATGGAGGCCAAAAACACGAGGCACGGAGGCGGTGATGTGCTGTGGCGATCCCCACAGCCTGGAACAGGTCTAAAACAGAGTGTGCGGAGGCCGAAAACACGACACGTGAAGGCCGAAAATGGCCAAAAGGGGAGGGGCGGGGGGGCTTCACCAACATTCGATGTATAAGAAGCCAAATTTTCACCCTCTTTTGGGGGGGGAAGTGCATCTTATACTCTGAAAAATACGGTAAATCTACTTTTGAGATGTCTTGAACAAAATTAAATTTGTACCTAAGGCAAGACCTAAAGAAAATTTGTTAACCGAAAGTTTGTTCTAAAAAAAGAAAAATTGTTTCACATAACAACATTGTTATCTTTATCTTACTTTGTTCTGCTCAGGCTACTTGGTTACATAATTATTTTTCTACCTTATGTTGGCATTTGTCTGTTTCATAAGCAAGAGTTGCTCTGTGTACAGTGAGTAGAAAAACATTTTAGAATGAGAGAACTCATTACTGAGTGCCTGGGAGTGTTATATGAGGGAAATAATTGTTTTCATCTTGTATTAGCTGTATTTCACCTTAGAAATATGTGAATAGCATGCATCTTCCTTTTGCTTTGACAGTTTTTGTGACTGAGTGTGTCAAGTATAACTGACAAGTATTCCTTTATAACTGTCTGAGACTGCCAGGTCCTAACACAGAAATAAAATGCATCACTAATGCCTGAATTATTCAAAGTGCATTAAGCAAAACCAAGGCAACAGAAGAGATCAATGGTATGTCTCCAAAATCTTAATCTCTAAATGAATTTTGGATAGCATCACATTTTATTTTTGTTTTTAAAACTCTGCTCCAAAACTGATGACTGATCTGAACCTGTAAATCCAGATTATCATTAGGAGCTCCAAGCAATGAAAGGGAAGGGGCTGATTTGTAGTAGATAGACAAGAAGGGGCTGCTTAACATTCCTCCCTCTCCAAGACCCACTTGCAAATCCCTCCTCAGGAGAGAAAACTAAGGGGAAAAGAGAAGGAGAAGAAAGGTTATCTAAAGCTTCAAGGTACTTTTCCAAAGCTCAAAGCTGTTATGGGGAAAAAAAGATAAAGCACATAGTACAATAAAAAGAAAGGAGAGCATTCAATTATGTCAACTTCATGACATTTGCAATCATTTAAACCATGAGTAGACACCTTTTTAATGGCCTAACATTATGTGGGTGGCCAGGGGCTGTTGTGGGCGGTGTGAAGCCATAATCCTGTTGTGCTTGTTGAGAATTTTGATTGCCCCCTCCTCTTTATTTTATAAAGTTTTAAAGGCTGTTTTGAGATTTCACCTTTTGGGTGGGTAGTTCCTACTTCAGAATGTCAGGAAGTCATGTGATCAATTTTTGGCAGCTTGATCACAGTGGCCCCAAGGGATATATAAAAGAGATTAGAAGGCTGTCTGAATATTATTGGGGGGGGGGGACTGGAACCTATCTGGCTTACAATTGTTTCAGAAGACAAAGAAAGAGGCTGTAAGGTGAGGGGAAACCCTATCCCAAATAATATAGCCATATAATATAATATATAATTAATAATATAATATAACCCAACAGATTTAAAGGAAACTTAAACTCAGCCTGCCAACCTAGAATGGGCAGAGAACACCAAAGCCTAAGGAATTCAGACTCTGCGCAACCTCTGGGAAGGTTTTCCTCTCTCCGTCTCTCTCTCACACATACAGACGTTTTGTTAACAACGGCTCTCCTTTCTCTTTGCTGTTTGACTGCTTTTTAAATCTTTATTTTACTATATGTGCTGATCCATCACATCAAAGGATTCACCTTTCATCTTATTCATTGTTTGCTGCCTTTTTAAAATGTTTTTTTATTCTGCCTTTATTATTTTTATAAATAATTCAAGACAATGAACATACCTAATACTCCTTTCTACTTTCTATTTTTCCCACAACAATCACTCTGTGAGAAGATGAGCTGGGCTTTGGAGATTTGGAGAATCAGAAAAAACAAACAAACCATTGACCACAATGGAGCCAGTGTGGATTAGGATCTTTTTGTTCATTTATTTTAAAGATCTGAGTTGTCCTTTTGGTATCTTGATGCTAATTTTGTTCTACCTATATTGTATCCTTGGGTACAGATGTGGATGTAGATGTGTATTAGTCCCTGGGAAAGTAATTATTGAGTTAATGCCTGAAGAAAATTTCTTTTCTTTTCTCCAATTGTCTTCTCTTTTCATTTAGTTCTTTAACCTTATTGTACATTATAAAATACTTGAATTAGATTATGTTTAATTAACTAAATGAGTTAGTATTCTCATTCTGACAGGGAATTCAGCCTTCTGTGTTCTCAGCTAGTCTGCTAAGCTATGGGACGATACAGAAGTACAATTTTTTTTCATTCTCATCCTCCTGATAAAACAGTTTAGAGACAATTTTTAAAATTTTATTTCTCTACTTATTTACTTCATTTGTATGCTGCCCTATCTTGAAGGTTATCAGCAGCTAGGAATCTTTACATAAAATAGCACCCAGCAAGTAAAGATGGGAAAACCCAAATACACATAAAAATCCAAATCAAAAATGTAAAAACCGAATCATGGCAAATGTTATGCCATGATGAATCCCATCTTCAGTCAGGGCATATCCTGTACTAGAGGGAACAAATAAGTCTTGACAGGTTTCCTAAATCCCAGGAGAGATGGAGCTGGCTGAATATCTGCAGGGAGGGAAGTACAAAGAGTATCCAAAAAGCTTGCTTCTGAGGTCTTGCCACATGGCAACATCCTGTAGGGATGGGAGCTGAGGGGAATTAACTCTGTTTGAGCTGGTCAGACAGAAAGATGAATATAGGACAGTGATAGTGAATCTATGACGTGTGTCAAAGATGACATGCCAGGACATTGTAGGGGTGACACAGGTTATGCATTTGACACACTGATCCCCAAAAATTTGCCTTCCATGCTATAGGAGAAAAAGGTCTGTAGACAATGTTCTTTGGACAACCCTATGTACAGCCATCAGCCATTCAGTGATGTCCGACCTTTGGCTATTCTAGGGATCAGCACTCTCCCTCTGTCTCACACTGCCTCCTTCAGATCCGCCATGGTCATCCCTGTGTCATCCTTTATAGTGTCCAGCCAGTGGGTATTAGGGCAGCCCCTTCTCCTTTTTTCGCTGATCACTCCCAGCATGATTGACTTTTCCAGTGAGTCAGCTCTCATGACATGACCAAAGTATGACAGCCTCTGCTTTGGCGATCTTGGCTTCAAGTGATATTTTTGGTGAGGTTCAATCCAAGACTTGTTATTTTTGCTGTCTGTGGGATGCGTAATAGTCACCTCCAGCACCACAGTTCAAAGGCGTTCACCCTTCTCCTATCTGCCTTTTTCAGAGTCCAAGTTTCTCAGCCGTAAATTACAATTGGAAAAATTATTGTGTTAACTAATCTGCACTTGGTTGTGAGGCTGATGTCTTTACTCTTCCAGATGTTATTTATGCCAGACATTACAGTTCAATTTTAGAGCCCAGGAAGATTAATTCCTTTATTGTTTCGATGGTTTCATTTTCAGTCTGGACTCTGACCTGTGTTCTCTGTGATTGTCATTGGTTTTTTTTTTTTTCATGTTAAGGTGCAGTCCAAATTTTTCACTTTCATCTTGCAGTAACCCAACCAGAAGGTAACTAAAGTATGAGTGACTATGAGCAGATCTTTCTAAATCAGGAACAGATCTGAGTGGCACACAAGATATACCCTCTTAACCACAGCTGCCACCTGCTCTCTTTGAGTGAGTCTAGGAGGACTCTCAAATTCCAAACCATCTCTGAACAGGAGATAAAACTTCATTCAGAATCAAAAATGGTTTTTATTTTGCATCATTAAGTGTAATGGTATGGGAGGATGATCTAGGACAGTGATGGCTAACCTTTTCCGGACCGAGTGCCCAAAGTGCGCCCACCCGAACCCTCAAAATGCAATGCGCGTGCAGCCCCCGCACATGCACTCTGCCCCACGCATGCACACATTGCCCCACACATGCGCCCTGCCCCGTGCATGCACGCGCCCCACACATGTGTGCATGCCCCGCGCATGTGCCCCACCCCCACACATGTGCGCACACCCATGCACACGCCCCACTTCTCACACATGCGCCGACTCCCCTCACACACGTCACGCGCTGCGCAGCAGAGACCAGACAACCAGCTGGCCAGTGGGAGGCATGCGCGCATGCGCAGTGGAGCTGAACTAGGGCGACGGCTCGTGTGCCCACAGAGAGGGCGCTGCATGCCACCTGTGGCACACGTGCCATAGGTTCACCATCACGGATCTAGGAGGATGAGGGGAAGAGATGCTGCCTAGGAAACTATGAGACAAGAAAGGGAGGAGCCCCCAATGACTTAACGGTTAGAGGAAGAAACTTAGGAACAGCCCTAATTGATCACATGTTTAGAAAACATGATCGCTGTAACCAACAAACTAAATAAACTTCCCTACTTGGGAAGTATCTGGCCCTCCTTTTTTTGAAGTAAGGCTTTCCAATATGAGAAACCAGTTCTGTTACGTGCCTGAAAAAAAGCCAAATCCCAGCCAGGCAGCAGAACAATGGGGGAGTCTGTTTATACAGGTCTTGATAAGGGTAATTGCAGCAGAAACTTCCTCCACAAGCTTTTCTTTGTAGTGGTTCTCCTCTGATATCTGATGTTTCCACTTTCTTCTCTAACCCCCATACCTGCCCTTTTGACAGAGCAGCCTTTGGCATAATTGGTGACAGGGTCTCAAACAGGCTTTTCCCAGAAGTTCAGGAAGATGTTGAGATATCGCGAGTGCAGGTTCTAGAGAACTCCTTGGGGAATCATTCCTGGGCCTCTGTTCACTTACAAGCAGGACACCTTATTATAAAGGTACAATTCCAAGCTTTAGGTGGAAAATGAATTCAAGGCTTTTGAACCTTCACTGGCATTGACCCCCGTTATACTGCTCTGCAGGCTAATCAAAGAGCACAAATGCAATGGGAAGGGGAAGGCAATATTGGTGAGTTACTATTTGCTATTCCTCCACAACTGAAATACTTACAACAAACAGAATGTGATTTACCATCCCTTTGTAGCTATTTAGAAGCACCTCAGATTTCTATACTTCCCATCACATTCTAGTTCAATTCACTACCAATTATACTGCCAAATAATGCTGTATCTTTCTGTTTTCTGAATTGTGGTTTTCACAATCCATATATCTTAAAAGTTTCCTTTGATGCAGATGTTATATTCACCATTCCTAAGAGGGAAGATATTCAGAAGCCTCCTGGCAAAATTGTAAGCATCAATTAATCTACCATCTTAGTGTCACATATAGTTCCCAAGTTAATTAAATGTGTCTCTGCAAGTCCCAAGGAAGTGATAATCCCAGTCTACAACTTACTTAGCAGCACTCATATGGCTCATAACAGATGTTTTCACCCCCAGAATGTTGCCTTCCTATTTACAACTTCATAACATATGCATTCAGAGAATGTTGTTTTATATTTACAGAAGTGTAATTTCATTCAGTTTTTCTCACTGGCATCATAGCATGCTAATTTGGAACAATATAAGAAAATACGAGGGTTCAACTGGGGAATTCTTCGTGCTCTCTAAATTGGGTGTTTGCTTGCTGATGTTTTATTACCCAACTAGGTGCAACAATACCTGCAAGCTCAGAAAGCATTAAGGACTCCACAATTTAGATCAGCTGCACCATCCAATTTCCACCATTTTGTTCAAAACAAGAGCATAGCAACTTCAGAATGTCTAGTGCAGTGATGGCGAACCTTTTTTTCCTCGGGTGCCGAAAGCACGTGCGCTATTGCGCACGCGTGTGTGCCCATGCCCACACCCATAATTCAATGCCCCCCATGCGCCCCGCCCCCTGCGCATGCGTGCATGCCCCCCCTCCCCATTTCCCGACTTCCGGTGGGCCCGGTAGGCCTGTTTTTCGCCCTCTCCAGGCTCCAGAGGCTTTCTTGGAGCCTGGGGAGGGCAAAAACGCCCTCCCCTGCCCCTCCCCGGAGGCCCTCCAGAAACAGAAAACGCCCTCCCAGAGCCTCCGCGCGAGCCAAAAATCAGCTGGCTGCCGCGCACATGCGTGCTGGAGCTGAGCTAGGGCAGATATGGCTCCGCGTGCCACCTGTGGCACCCATGCCATAGGTTTGCCATCACGGGTCTAGTGTAAACAGTAGTGTAAATTACTAATGTGAACACAATTTCAGTCCTAATAAACAGCCTTGTATTGATTGTTGGCATAGTCAGTTAATAGACATTATTTTCTGAAAGCTTTGCATCTTAAATGTTGCTTCTGGGATTAGTTACATGACTATGCACTCACGTTTCTGTATTTTTCCTTTTCCTTTAATTTGCTTTTTCGTGTTTTGATCACAGTAGCTGTGGTTTGTGAGTGTAGTTGCAGGATTAAAACCACCACTACCTCCACCATAAACAAATTGTCCTATACCTACAGTGAATTATGTCCTGGGAAAACTAACCAAGAATGTTAATCGTGGCACCCTGTATGTTTATGTGTATATGTAATAGAAAATAGGAAACACAAGAGGGTGCCATAACATAGGAAAGGAGTTTAAGATAGGAAGTTTCCCAAACGCAGCATCTTCCGGATGTGATGGGATTGCAGCTCCCATCAGACCTGGAAGGATATATTATTCAGTTTTGAGAAATCGCAAGGATTGTGTGCCACATACAAATAAATCAATATATTATAATATTGAACAAACATTAAAGGGAAAGAAGAACCAAACCACTGACAAGGTATAATTTACTAATGATAAGCCTACTTTGAATCTGATTTGGAAGAACTGCTTTGTGCCCTGCATCTCAGCCATTCACGAAAGGAGGCACAGCTTTTCTCAGACTTCTGCTTAAACCAGAAAAAAAAAATATGTCTGGTTTATTGAAACAGATCATTGAAGGGATCCAGCTTTAATGTGACTCTGAAAGTAAATGCTTTTCAAATTTGCATGCTTTAAAAACCAGAGAAAAGCACTGTGTTCACACCAGCCCTTCTGAATAATTTTCAAAGTGAATACAGCTTTACCTGGGGACTAAAGTAACAATGAAAAAATTGTGAGTCTCCAGTTGTTGCTGAACTGCAATCTTTATATCAGGACTTTGGAAGGACAAGGCAGTGCACCTAGAGCCGTGATGGCGAACCTATGGCACGCGTGCCACAGATGGCATGTGTGCCACAGGTGGCACGTGGAGCCATATCCGAGGGCACGCGAGGTGTTGCCCTGTCAGCTCCAGCGCGCATGTGCGCGTTGGCCAGCTGATTTTCAGCCTTCCGGAGAGGGGAGGCTGTTTTCGCCCTCCCCAGGGTTCAGGAAAGCCTCCTCCAAAAGCTGTGTGCATGTGCCAAGCAGCGGAGTGCCAGAGCTGGGCTGCCCTGCCAGAGGGACGAAGCGAGGCGATGTCAGCCATTTCCTGGCGCCAGAGCCGAAAGGGCCTGGTGGAGCAGCTATGAAGGTGCACTAAAAGTAAGGGGCTGGGACACCAACAGGGCTGGAGTCGGTCTGCGAGGGAGTGACAGGCAAACTCTATTTTGGCTGAAACAATGGGTGTTCGTTGGGGTCCAGGTTTTTTTGGGGGGGGAGCTCGATAAAAATGGTGGAGGTGCAAAGTCAACCGCAGACGGTGCGGCGCCCCCACCCGACCCCTGCCATTCCTGCCACTCCGCCGCCAGCCGAGCCGAGCCAGGGAAGGAGCAGCGGGCGGGGCAGGTGGCCACTCAGCCACCAAATGCTGCCCCGTGTGCCTGAGTCAGCTCCCAGCGTTCCTCCTGTGCAGCCCCGCCACCTCAGAAAAGCAGCAGCAGCTGCAGGGGGAAGGGCAAGAGCTACCGGCCCACTCAGGTGCACATCTCCCTCCTCTCAGGCTTCCCTCGCGCGCCCCATCTTCTTCTTATCCACCTTCGCCACTGCTGCTGCTTCCACGAGTGCCCGACTCATTTCAAAACACAAACAAAACACAAGGGGGCAGGGGCGGCCAAGCCAGCACTCCCAAAACCTGGGGCGGGCGAGTGGGGAGGCCAGCCGGGGTGGTCTCCTCACCTTAGTGGCCATGGTGGGCTTTGGCGGCATGTCTCCCCACCTCGGGAGGGAGCCTGACTAGCGACTCAGCTTTTAGGCTCCCTCCTACTGGGCAGAGGCGGAGCTGGGGGGAGGAGGAAGGCGGCACCGGCGGCGCGTCTCTGTCTCCATTTTCAGGCCAGCCGCCGCCTCCCCTTCCCTTCCCTTCCTGTCGGACTTCCAAGCCACGAGAAGGAGAAGAGCTCCCGAACTGGCGGCAAAGCAGACTCCGGGCTGCCGAGCACCGCCTGTGCTTCCTCTCGCCTCCTGCTTCTTCCTAGTCGCTTCGCCCATAGCCAGGGGCGGGGTTTCCATGAAGCTGTCCCGAAACCCAAGCAGGAAAAGGGAGAAAAGGAGCCCGAGCCGAGCCTCCCAGCCATTTCCAGCCATCGCCCGCCGCTGCTGCTTCCTTCCTGGAGTGGCGAGGAGAGAAGGAGGGCAAAATCCAAAAGGCAGGCAGGCCTGGCCGGGTCGTAGCCTTCCTGTCCTCCTCCTCCTCTCTCTCTCTCTCTGCACACAGGAGGAGTGGAGCAAGCCAGGGAGCCCTGCCCGGCTGCTACCTGACTGGTTGGTTGGCTGGCGAGCAAGCAAGGCTGGGCGTGATGCATCTGCACCAGGTGCTCACCGGAGCCTTTCAGATCTCGCTCTCCTGTCCCCATACTCCAGGAAGGAAGCAGCAGCAGCTCGCTCGCCTGCCTGCCTGCACCACGGTTGACGCAGGGAGAGTGAGATCCGAAAGGCAGGCGGGCCTGGCTGTAGCCTTCCCTTCCTCCTCCATCTGCACCAGGTGCTCACCGGAGCCTTTTGGATCTCGCTCTCCTTGCTGCAACCGTGGTGCAGACAGGCAGGTGAGCGAGCTGGCCAGTGGCCTGGTGCGCGTGCGCTTGTGGAAGCAGCAGCAGCGGCGAAAGCAGAGAAGAAGAAGATGGGGCACACGAGGGAAGCTCTTGCCCTTCCCCCTGCAGCTCCTTTTCTGGGGCGGCGGGGCTGCGCACGAGGAACGCTGAGAGCCAGCTCAGGCGCACAGGGCAGCATTTGCATGGCGGGAGTCGGGCGGGGGCGCCATGCCGCCTGCAATTGGGCCCATCGCCCACCACTGTGGCCGCAAAGAGGCTTCCCACTGCTGCTTCCTTCCTGGAGTGTGGGGAGAGGAGAGCGAGATCCGAAAGGCTCCGGTGAGCACCAGGTGCAGATGGAGGAGGAACGGTGCTCATTCAAAAGTTTGCTGCAGATATTTCATTACCCAAACTAGGTAACATCAGTGCTAGAAAGGAAGGGGGGTTTGGAGGAGGAGGAGGTGGGGGAGGGGAAGGGGAAGGGGAGGAGGAGGAGATGGGGAAGGAGGAGAAGGATCCACATTGGAGGCTGTTTGCACCGGCAAAGTGGCGCTGCCTCTTTGCTCCTCCTCCTCCTCCTCCAGCCTCACTTCTTTATCCTGCAAGAGAGTTGCAGCTACCTGATCCTTGGGGTGCTATCTGAGCTAAGAGGTCTACATTGGAAAGCGGCTGCCAGAGACTTATAAAGGAAAGGTGTTTCAACTTCAAAGAGAGGGGAGCGCCGTTCCTTCCTTTCTTGGCTGTGAAGTCTTGACACCAAACTTTCGAATGAGCACCGTAATTGAAAGCCAGAAGCCAGATGGGCAATGACCCGCCTTGATATTTCCGGCTGAAGGAACTGCTCAGCTCCACCCTGCCTTGGCTGGTGATGGACGTGGGAGACGTGGCCCTACAATGCCGACACACGACCTGCCTCCGCCGGTCCAGCCGCCTTCCTCCAACTTTCTCCCGAGACCCTTTGCGCGGGAAGGCAGATCTAGGGAGGAAAGGAGGGGTGTGTTTCCAGGGGCGCCAGGCAAAGGGGGGCGAGAGGTTGCTTCACTTGCAGAGCCCAGCCGCGCCTGTGGGAGAGTAAAGTCTTGTTTCTTTGCATGTAAAAGCAACCAAAGGCGCTCGCTTAGCCCATAAATAGAATGGAATGGTTGTATGTCTGTGTTTTCTACGTTTACGCTACACATGACAGTTCCACGACCCGAGTTATTTTCCTTTTGGGAAAGGAGACTTTTAAAAAAGGTGTGAGCGCAGATTTCGCAGCTGTGTGCTGTGTGCATGGTGGCGGCCAGCGCAAGAGAAGCGGGACGCCCGATACTCAGCTGTGCAGCCCCGCAGCCTTTGCAGAGGCAGTGGCGCTGGCAAAGTTATGTAGGCAAGCCATGCGCCCCGCCAGCGCAGGCCATTCCGGAAATCACCTGACCGGCTCCACGGGGCTGCAGAGCTGAGCGTCGGGTGTCCCACTTCTCTTGCGCTGGCCGCCACCATGCACACAGCTAATTGGATCACAGCTCCAACGGGGCTTCTCCAGAGCGTGGCTGCAGTCTCTGGCACCACGGATGTTCCCACCACCACCAGGACCTTTCCCCCCCCCGCCCCCGGTAAAGCAAACCCCAAGGTTTGACAGTGAGGCTGGCAGGAGGAGGAGGAGCAAAGAGGCAGCGCCGCTTTGCCAGCGCAAATAGCCTCCAACGTGGATCCCGGGCAGCGCAGCTTCGGGGCCTTTCCTGACCGCGGCAGCCAGGCAGCCAGGAGCAGGGGAGCGACTGGCCGGAACTAGCTGCCCGCCGTGTTTTGGGTTCCAGGTTGGTGCAGGAGGCTTTCCAGGCCCAAAATGGGGCGGGGGGGAGCACGGGTGGGGGGGTGCGTGCACATGTGCGATGGGGGTGTCGCACACACATGCGTGGGGGAGGGGGTCGTGTGCGCATGCGTGGGGGGAGGGGTGCATTGCATTATGGGTGTGGGCACGCGCATGTGCAACCCCCCCACGCTCCCCACGCTTTTGGCACGTGACGGCAAAAAGGTTCGCCATCACTGACCTAGAGTTTCTAATACCTCTCCTTAGTGGTGATCATACTTCTGAGAGCTGCAGTTTGGGAACATTTTGGGAACTACAGGTTCCCCATTCTGAATAAGTTTTAAGTGCGCCTCCTCTGGGGAGAAATTCTATTAGTGTCACTCTCCTGATTGCTCTCTCTCTCAGAAAATAGTTGACTGACCGATAATCTTTCTCTCTCTGTGCATGAGCTACCTGGGCCCAACTCATATTGTGTAACATGCTAAAGTACAATAATTGCATTTTCAGACACTGAAGTTCAGAATATTCCAAGCAGCAGGGGGGAAGTTGCAGAAAAGAGAGAATGCAACTGTTTTCTTTCCTTACAAGTCTTCCACTCCAGCTTCCACACTGGATTGGTCTCTTTCATATGTGGTATTGTGCTTGCTTGCCCCAAAGTGCAGGTGGGCATTCCAGCCAGTAGGGCACATAGCATGAAGAAAACCTCCTGTATTGTCCCTTTATGTCTTGCTCATTAAGTTCTCAGAAAGTTGCCTTTTCCTCCCTACTTTTAATTAATGTTTGTCTGCTCAGAATCTGTATTTAAGTCTCTGACTCTTTTTTCATTTGTTCAGGTTTACATAAGCTAATCGTCTTCTTTTTCCTAGCCATTCCTTCCAGCCTTGGTCTCCCCTGCTCCCCACTGTGTAAAGTGTAAAGGCTCCTGCAGAGATTATCAACTGAATCCAGATTAAGTAGAGCTCTGAGACAAGGAGCAGTAGGTGTGCTCACAGCTTCAAAAAGAGCAGGAAGGGGTGCGTCTCTCATTGTTTTCCTCTCACAAGCAGCTTCCTGGTCAGAGAAATGGACCCAGCTGGGCCAGTCTGTAGCTTTTCTGTTAAGGGAAAGAAAGCAGCCATTATGGGGAGTGGAAGGATGTCCAGAAGTAAGAGGTTGGATGACCCTCAGCACAATGATTAAGCCAAGTACAGTTGGCTGTTGAGCTTTTTCTCTATGTGGACATACCATTGCCAAGCTACAAATAAAACATCTCGTGTGGCTTAGTTGTGTTGCCCCTAGCTTTTTTTAAATTATTTTTTTATTGCCATGTTTGTCCAGTTTACTTATAAAGAGAGATACGGTCATTTTTATTTATCAATAGAAGTATTTAATATTACAGATAGTCCTCAAGTTATGAATGTAATGGAGCCTGCCTATTTCATTCGTAACCCAGGGATTCATGGGAGTGAATCTCGTACCTTGAACGGGATCACATCCTCTTTTCGCCCACACATTCACTAATCGAATGCGAGGCTTGTTAAATGCACAGGAGGTACTTCAGGGTGGGGAAGGCCATGGGGGCCCTAGTGATGGAACAGGCTACCTGCCTAAGACCACCCAAGGCCTCCCCGACCCACTGAAATATCTCATGCTCCCCACAATTGCTTTCCCCCCCACCCAACCTGCCGCACCGGGTCACTTACCGTGCGAAGATCTAGCAAGCAGTCTCCTCTCCAGCCTCTCAGCCACATGCGCTTCTCTGCAGCTCCGTTTGGGCCTCCGCAGGCCTCCCCCGGCATGTTGCAGGCCAAAATGGAGCTTTGGAGGGGCAGATCCGCCCTCTGGAGCTCCATTACGGCCGGCAACGTGCCAAGCGAGGCCTGCGGAGGCCTAAATGGAGCTGCAGAGAAGCACATGCGGCTGAGAGGCTGGAGAGGAGACTGCTTGGTAGATCTTCGCACGGTAAGTGACCCGGTGCGGCAGGTTGGGTGGGACGGATCTGCCCCTCTGAACCTCCATTTTGGCTGGCAAAGTACAGGACGAATGTTGCAGAGCCTCTGGGGTTGAGCGTAAGGGCAAACAACTGCCACGGTGCTGCAAGGTTCGTAGTTTCGGGACTTGTTCGTAAACGCTAGGGGGAGCTTATCGTGTAACTTCAAACATTCGCTAAGGGAATGCTCGTAACCCGGGGATTACTTGTATTTTAAATCTGTACACACGCATACATCCTCTTTTAAAGAAGTAAGTGATCTCCTTTTGGCTGAATCTTTAGAGCCATTCACACTGCAGCAATAATCAGAATATCATGTATGAAAAGCATAATGCATTCATTCAACAGAAAACTGCTGTAAAGCAAGAAGGGACTTTGTACCATCTATGTGGACATGTGATAAAGCAAAAAAAAAGGAATATGATTCATATTTTAATACAGAAAATTTTGAAGATGGAGATAAAGATGAAACCAAAACTTTTCCTTTTGGGGCTAATAAAAAAAGACCAGGAGAAAAAATTTGGAACTTTGTTGCTATATATGTTGATAGCAGCAAGATTATTGTATGCAGAAAAATGGAAGGACACTTCAATTCCTAACATGGACAAATGGCTGCAGAAGTTGATGGAGTTGGCTGAAAGGGCAAAATTGACTATTTTGATTAAAGAAAAGAATGTAAGTACTTTTATTTCCACATAGAGACCGCTTCTGAACTTTGTGCTTGATGTGGAAAAGAATGAAACTTTGATTTTGGGTTTTACCGATTAGATTGACAGATCTTTATAGAAATGGCTTGTTCATATTATTATGAAAAAACAAAACGTTGTGATTTGATGTTAATGCCTTGTTTTACTGCAACAGAGAGAGTCGGAAGTCAATGGTTTTTTTTTTTCTCTTATTCTCCCTCACTTCGCTTCCCCCTCTTCCTCCCCACCGTTTTCCTATTTACTTTTGTACTTTGTATCTTATTTTATCTCATAACCCAATAAAAATGTTAAACCGAAAAAAAGAAAACTGCTGTGAAGCCACTGCTGTAAAAATTGGCTGGGGAGGGAAGCATTTTTGCAGCTCTAAAAAAGTCTCCCCTCTTCACTTATTTTTCTCACATTCTGGACAGTCAATTGTTCATCTGGTTTTCATTAAAGGAAAGTTTGCAAGGAAAGTTAAATTGAAGACTGTGAGAATGTTTAGTTTAGCATAAATCTAAATAAATATTCTTAAAAATATGCCCCTTGGTTTTTTAAAAGGATGTTTAAGAGATCAAGGAACTATCATTTCTCACACATCTAAATCTTTTACCTCCTGCCCTGATCAGGAGTAAATCCATATATTCCTTTTATCTTGCAACTGCCCTGCCTGGTTCAAAGCAATTTTGGAAAACAGAATTATTAAGAAGGTATATTGTTTATGTTTCTTCTTTTACGGATAGCTCAAGTGAAAAGTTTGTTAATGTGTCCCTAATTTTTGTGTTCTTAAAATCTGGAACAATGACTGTTGAACTTTACGGGGTTTGTTTTCAACTTGTATTTTCTTGTCTTTTCCCAGAGGAGGAGATATAATAAGTTGCCAGACCTCTTCCTGGAAACTCCTAGAGCTTGCCAAGACTTACTGCATCCTGCTCTTTTGTCTTAAACAGAAACTCAAAATCACTGTTAGGAGCATATAACTGTAGAAGATTTTTATGCAATGAAAAACTTTAACTTCTCATTCTCACCTTTGCTTGAACACGCCCAAATATTTGTTTTTAGCCACATCCTCATGATGTTGCTTTTGTTTGATCTTCAACACCCAGCTAAAGCAGCTGAAAGAGAATTCTGGGGCCCAAACTAAAAGCTTACGAAAAACAAAGCACTGATGGGGCTACATGGTTGGCCACTACCCCTATTGCTAAAATTGCTTTCCGGGAAAATGAAACTTGTCAGCTGAGCCATAAAACATTTAGAAAGCCAAGGAATGCTGATAAGCTGGGAACAGGACAGTAACAAACAAGCAGAAGGGGGGGGGGGATCTTCACGGAATACTGCCTCTATTCTTACAAACACCATTTGTCCTCCTGGCCCAGTATCTCAGTTACATTTTAATAGTCTCACTGGCTTCACTAGGCACATAATATGTTATATCCAAACTCATGTATATTCTAATATGCAAATTATAGGAGAATGAGAATGATTATGACAACGGATATTATTGAAAGAAATACCCTATTGTCCAAGAAAAAAATGATGAAAAAGTCACAAAAATGGTGTGATATTGAAACATGGAAAGCCTGATAGTACGCATGATGTAACACAAAATATGCAAAAATATAACGGTGTAGTGTGCTTATGGAATGATAAAACAATTTTTTTAATGTGGATGTGAGGATGGCTTCTGTGTCAGATAAATGGAAAAATACTGTTATTGATCCTCTAGACCAGTGTTGGCGAACCTTTTTCCGCACCGAGTGCCAAAATGGGAGCGCGCGCATGCCAGAAAAGCAGCCGCCCGGTTTCTGGCACTGGAAGACCAGGTGGCCGGTGTGCATTCCAGTGCGCATGCGTGCGCCGGAAACCGGAAGATCAGCTGCCCGGCGTGCGCATGTGCACCGGGCTGCTGCTCTTCCGGTTTCCGGCGCTCGTGAAGACCAGCTGGCCGGCGCACCGGAACCCGGAAGAGCAATGGGCGACGGCTCGCGTGCCCGGAGAGATGGCTCTGCGTGCCACTTCCGGCACGCGTGCCATAGGTTCGCCATCACGGCTCTAGACAAAGGGAGCAAGACTGTATATAAAACTACAGGTTTTAGCTTGTTCAGCATGCCAGGAAAGATATTTCACAGAATTGGATCGGAGACATAACTATGAGCAAAATTTGAGAAGTGACTGTGGTTTTTACTGTATGCTAGCAGGGAGTGTACACACAAGATTTTTGCTCTTTGACAAATCATTAAGAAACATAATGTGAGAAAGTTTATGACATATTTGTTGACTTAAATAAAATGCATAACATGAATAGGCTTGAATGTTTTGAATAAATATGGAACTGCAAATTGCTGGATTTGATAAGAAGGCTATAGAATGGAATTGATATGTTTTGAAACCCAGGTGATTGTATTATTGATTGCAAGTTACATATAAATCAGGGGTGGGTTCTACTTACCTTCCCTACCGGTTCTGATCGCGATGAAAGTGTGCATTTTGTGCACATGTGCTCACTTTGCTCGTGCACGCGCACCCATCACAACGCGCTAAAGACCCAGAAATGACCCTCTGCGCATGCCCAGAAGACTTTGCGCATGCACAGAGGGTTTTTTTTTACAATCCGCGGTGACTGGAGGACCGGTTCGGGCGTGTGGACCGCCAGTCATTGCTGCCGGTTCCGCGAGCGGCGGTAAATTTCCGCTACCGGTTCTAAAGAACCAGTCCGAACCGGCAGCAACCCACCTCTGATATAAATGGTGAAAAACTAGAGTAAATAGATGAATGTGTTTACCTGAATGTTTCCTAAAGTGAATGAACAATTTTAAGATATGCAAATATTGAAAAATATTATGCAGTGTATGATCTAGTGCAGGAAATGAAAGTGTGGCAGAAATGAATATGGTTGTGTATTGCAGACTGCTTCTGCACACTTTGTCATGTGAAAAATTGGGTATGTCAGGGAAGCCATAAAAGTAAGTTGAATAAAGTGGAAATGGGTTATTTGGACACAGTATGTTAGGAGATAGGGGCAAGAATGAATGGATGTGGACTGAGTGAAGACCTAAGTGAAGGATCAGCCTGAAAGTTGTGCTATTTGATCATATAGACAAGGATGGAGGACGGATGAATTGCAAAACAAAGATAAGAACGAAAAGTGAATGAGTCAAGAGGAAGGGAAAAAATGAGAAAATTGTGAGAAACTTGAATGGAACTGATGAGATCCTGAAAAGGAGGCGAGTAAAAAAATAGAAAAGGCAGTGCATAGATATGGTAGAAGCAAGAAAGCCTGCAAGATAGAAGGATATGGAAAGGTATTGTTGTAAGGAATATCCTTCTGGGTTCAGTTCCAAGTGGGGAAAAAGACACTAGATTCATAGAAGTTGCTTGGAAAGAAGGTTTAATGGTGGACAGGAGCACATGACATGAGTTCCTGAACAGAAAAGGTGGATCACATGCTTCCAGATGTTGGGTGAAGAGAAAAGGAAAGAAAAGATGCTGAGTCCCTTGGTTTTATGACCTCTGTTGGGCCCCACCTCTTAGTTTCCTGTTCCTATGTATGCAATGCAGACTCCCATGGGGCCATGCAGGGGCAACTCTGTAGGCTGTCTTGAGTCCAAGCTTGCTTGAGCCCTGCTGGCTGATGCAATCTTCCCAGGTCCCATGTGGTATAATACAGATACAGATTAATAGAGTTGGAAGGGACCTTGTAGGTCATCTAGTCCAACCCCCCCCCGCTCAAGCAGGAGTCCCTATACCATTTCAGACAAATGGCAGTCCAATCTCCTCTTGAAAGTCTCAAGTGTTGGAGCTCTCACAACCTCCGTAGGCAAGTTGTTCCACTGGTTGATCGCTCTCACTGTCAGAAAGTTTCTCCTTATTTCCAGGTTGAATCTCTCCTTGGTCAGTTTCCATCCATTATTCCTTGTCTGGCCTTCTGGTGCCTTGGAAAACAGCCTGACCCCCTCCTCTCTGTGAAAGGGCTTTGGGCAATTCCTAATATGGCTCTGTCTGAAGGAGGTAAATCTTTGTTATGTAGAATAGACTGGTCCAGGCTATTAACAAAGGGGGGGGGATGAGTGAGCTGGGCCATTCCTTGATGGCACATTGACAAAGGTGGGGGCTACTAAGAATGAGTCTGTTTCCTGCCTAAAAACATGTTTTTCCATTTCTCAGCGAGGGATATTCTATATAATATTCTGCCTTTTTAATATTTCCTAGGATATTTCATTTTTCTAGGAGAGGGGTAGGTGCTAACTTCCTACCCCTTCCAGTATAATATATGATGTTGGGTAAACTAAATATTTTTTTGTCTTAACTCATTCCTTTAATTATTGTAGTTTAATGTTTCTACATTTTCATAACATTCCTCAAAGGAAATAATGGTATACGGTATATTGCCATTGCTATGGTTTTAACTGTTACTTGATTTTTAAATGACTTTACAGGTAGTCCTTGCTTAACAACAACTGGGACTCAATTGCTAACAAAACAAAAAAGAATCACGATTGCAACTTATGATTTTACTTCCACCTTCTCTATTAACTTTGCTTGTTACAAGTCAGTTGTAAAGTGGCAATCATGTGATTGAGGGACCCTGCAATCATCACGAATGCAAGGATTTGTTGCAAAGTCATTGGGAGATTTTTTTTAGCACTAATGCAACTTCAAAAAATTGCTGCATAGGGCAGCAATTTGCAAGGAAGAACTACCTATAATTGATGTCACTTTCATTTTATATTTTGTTCCAGAGAGTCTTAAAGACCTGGTTCTATTCCCTGACTTGTAGGATGTATGTATGATGCTATTGGCCAAAGTCACCAACTTGTCCATTTTATTTGGATTGCACATTGCTGTTTGCTTTTTATGCTGTGAGCCGCTCAGAGTCAACAAGTTGGGAAATCTCTGAGCTGAATAAATATATAAATATATAAATATATAAATATATAAATATATAAATATATAAATATATATATAGTCTGTCTCTGTGTGTGTGTGTGTAAAATATTTCTATTTTGCATTTTGATTCCAACCTGCTGTCAGTCTTTTTATTTTTTTATATAAGTTTTATTAACAATTTTATTATAATAGTAGAACCTAATACAAATTAAAGAGAATAGAAAGAGTGAAAAATGTAAGGAAAAATAAAAAAGAGATAAAAGTAAAAATATAATAAAAATATGTAAAGAAGTGACTTCCAATCTTCATCACAGCATAAACAGATTTAGTGATTATTCACTCCTGTATTATTACATTTAACTCTTCATCCCACATCTATAGGCAAATCCATAAAACGTATTTTCTGTTCTGGTGTCACCAGAGTCTAAAAAGGGTTGCCAGAAATAACAGCATATTTTGTTTTAATCTTGATTAAATAAAACAACTTTATTTTCCTTCCTTTTACTACTAACAATCTTAATTTTATTTAATTCAGATATTGTCATAGATTAATTTTATCTCTACTTCATATTTATCCCATCACATAGAGTTCTTCAGGTTTTTTTTTTAATAATCTTTATTAGGTTTTTAGTTAAAAACAACATATAAAACAGACATACAAAAAATACATAAAACAAAAACAAACACAAAAATTACTAACCACTTTTACAGCTTTTTCAAAGTATTTCCTAATCTATTTACAAATTACAATATTTCTTATTTTTATTTTAACATTCGTTAATATTTATCTAAATCTATCTTTAAAGAATTAAGTCTCATAATATATTTTCCACATCTATTTCCTCCATTTTACTTACATATAAATCACTTGTTTATCATAGGAAAAGAGAGTGAGAACATTTACGGTTTCGTCATAGATAGTCCCCTTTTTATAACCAAATTTGAAGTTTTTTGTTGTGTTTTAACCACGTATACCATTTATTCCATGCTTCATAAAATTCTGTATCTTCTTTTTCATATATCTCCATAGTTAATTTGCACATCTCGGAACATTCTAATATTTTTCGAACCACCATAGAGGATGTAGGAATAATATCGGTTTTCCAACTCTGTGCATATACAATTCTGGCTGCTGTGGTTATATGCAGTATTAAATAACGGTCCTCCTTTTTAAACTCTCTAAAAATTCCCAGCAAGAACAGTTCCGGCTTCAAATCAGTTGTCTGTTGTGTAATTTCTTCCAACCAGTTCCTTATTTTGTTCCAGAATATTTTGATTTTAGGGCATGTCCACCAGAGATGGTAATAGGTCCCTTGCTCCTTCTTACACTTCCAACATTTCGAAGACACTGTTGGGAACATCTTTGCCAATCGTGCCGGGGGTAGGTGCCAGCGGTAAAACATTTTGTAAATATGTTCCTTATATGATGCTGCTAACGTCAATTTATAGTTTATTTCCCAAATTTTTTCCCATTCTATAAAATTAATTGTATCCCCAAAATTTTGTGCCAATGCAATT